>JAOQMM010000005.1:24273068-24283583 GCA_027563515.1 Erythroxylum platyclados
CTATGCCATAAGCAGTGAAGTCAGCTTCAGTGGAGAAGGACACAAGTCAATGTTTTGAGTGACGGACTTGGAACTAGCTACCATTATTACAAGCCTTACCAAATACAGTATTCAGAAAGAGATAACCCTATCACCTGCGCAGAATAATATGTTCTCTTTTTGTGGCTTATGACAGAAGCATCACTCATTATTCAAGCAGTACCACCTAAATGGGTATATGGATAAGCCAAAGAATCTTTCCACTTCTGGGTTATCTACAACTCACAGCTTTCATGAATTATGACTCCTAGCGAGAGTTGGGTTGGCAGAAAAATTCCATTACAGAACCCTTCTATGCTTCCTTAGAATGATCGCTCCATTACATTTGCTTGCTTATACAACAAGTACATAAGACATCATATATATTGAGCTTACACATCCCAAAATCTTACATACGAGTGTGTAGAAGAAAAAGTTGATTTAAAATAAAAAATCACCTATTCAAATCGAAGAAATTAAGCAAGAACCAAGGTGCTGCCACAACAGAAAGAACTGGGTTTGGTTTGAGAACATCAAGAATGGATGAGAATATATTATAAACTTGAAAAGCTTGAACAAAGTTATCAGGACAAGATAGGGATGGGGTGTGGGAGTTGTTACTTCGAAGGTCTTGTCGTAGCAAAGGGCCTAGAATATATGAGCAACCATTTTTATTGTGTTTTCCAGGGAACTGGGCCCAGAGTTAGCATGAAAGCCGAATCTATGCAATCTTAGAACAAAGTGGAAAATGTAGAGGTACATTATTCCTTAGATTGGTTTCTTGACACGTATTTGACATGTGTCTTGTGCTGGGGTTTCAATCATCCTTACAACGTGCATATTTCTCATATTTCTCTTAGCTTGAGAATCAAATCTCGCATCGCATATAACAAATCTTACTTTCATGTTGAACTCACACCGTCAAGATATCTGGTTGGTTAAATTTCAAATTTTCCTGAATTTGTTTGTGTTTACTCTCGATTTAAACTACTTTTTTTAATAATTTTTTTTGGCTAAAAATTATAAGTTGTATTTGTTTATGGGATGAATTGCGAATTATTGCATACAAAAGTAGTACAAATGTTAAGATCTATTTTAACCAATGATTTTAAAACCAGACTGAACTGGCCGGTTCGACTAAAATAAATATGAACTAGTCATATTCTCGGTTTGATTTTGTGTTTATAACTTGTATGAAAAAAACTGGATAGTTAAGTGATAAACCGACCGATTTCTTTAAAAACTGCCCAGTTTAAGTTTGAGTTTTAATATAATGCATTACAAAGAAAGTTAAGATTTTTAAAGAGTGGATCTCTTAAATCTTTTAAATTTTCAATCAATTTTTTATTCAATTATCTCATACAATCTAAATAATAAAATATATATTTCAAAATTTATATTCTTTATATTTTAATTAAAAAATATTTTAAATTATTATTTTTAAAAAATTAATTACTATTTTATCCTTAAAAATAATAAATTTATTTAATCTCAATAACAAATTATAATTGTTTACTATTGTTAGAAACTAATTATTATTTTTATCATAAATTTGTTTAATAAATTAAATTATTAGTTAGTATATATAAGCAATTTTGCTTAAAATAATAAAAAATGTGTTAAAAATAATATTTAAACTATAAAGAATTATATTTAAAGGACATCAAAAAAGAAGTTAGAATAAATTTAAAGTCTTTTCTAACTTTCTTTAAATATATTTCAACTTTTTTGAGTCTTTAAATAAATAATATAGAAATACAATTATTATTATTATTTTTATTATTTTAAAATTTATGTTAGATTCAATCTTAGTTTAAATTATTAGATTTATTATTAGTCTATTAGTTTTTCTCATTAGAGATCGTCCAGATGCTGCATCAATGATGCCCCTTGTTGGTGGATTTTGCAATAGAAATTCTTTGGATAAGTTATAGTGAGGGCATCTCCTTTGTAAATCCTTATAACGTTCCCATACTTCATAAATTGACTCTCCTTCGCTTTGTTGGAAATTTGCAATTTCCTTTATCAACATTGTCGTCTTTACGATAGAGAAGTACTTGTCCCAAAACATAGGCACCAGCTGCTCCTAAGTTGTGATGGTTGTAGGGGCTAGACAATGATACCACGCCTTAGCTCTATCCCTTAGTGTGAAGGGAAAGAGCCTCATCTTAACTGCATCTTTCGACATTCCATGATATTAGAAAGTATCGCATATTTCCAGGAAATTCACCAAATGGGCGTTAGGATCTTCGTTGGCTAACTTATAAAATTGCACATTGTTTTACAGTATATTCAACAGTTCTGGCTTGATCTCAAATGATGTTGCTTGCACCAATGGTCAAGTGATGCCTTGATGTGCAACGTTGGACCCTGGTCTCATGAAATCCATCAGGGGTTCGCTGTTGGTTTCCTTGATTATGTTCCTCTGCCGTTATTTCTTCGGTCTTTTCTTGGTATCTTGCTCTTTGAATTACTCATTCCAGTCGTGTGATATCAAGCGCTAGAGTTTCTCTGATCTTACTTGAACTTCAAGTAAATCTTGTGTTCATGCAATTGCACAGACATAAGAAAGGCGAAAAAGAAATTTCTTAGAATAAAGAAATTCAACTAGTCTTAAAATAACTCCCTAGTAATGACACAAAAAACTTATTGAACAAGTTTTACCTAATGTAAAACCCCCAATATTTGCAAGCATACAGATCGTAAACTTGCAGTAATTGAGGTATAAATCCTCCGAGGAATTAGCTAAAACTAAATGAACCTAACTTTGTCTAAGGTTTAAAAATGCGATTTAAATGAAAACAAAAATAATCAGAAAATTAAGCAATCAAATATGAGTTGATTAGAAATCAAATAAAAACAGCCTAACATTTTTAACTAGTTCTTAAGCAATCTACCAGATAATTAGGTTCTCACACAAGATCTCTCATCATATGATTATCGATTTGATATGTGACTTATTAGGTTGTTAACTCTTGTTATCTTAACTAATCGAATTACTATCGACTCACTCTCTTGATTTATTGTCGAAGTGTAGGCAAACACAAATATCATAACACGTAAACACATTTCATTGAAATAAAAAATAATGAAGTCATAAAATGAGTCAAGAACAAATCCTAATATGAAATTAGAACATCATTAACATGTACAACATTGTGAATTCTAGTTCATACATTAAGATAAAGGAAATAAACAAAAGAAAGAGAGAAAAATTTGATTGGACTAGTCTGGAGTTAGCTGGATAGCTGCTACTACTCTTTCTCCCTTCTTGCTCTTCTTTGCTTCTTTCTCAATTTGGTCAGATGGAGGCTAGGTGTTTTTGGGTCTCTTTATGTTCTTAAATAGTTGATGTATGACTTAGGGTTAAATTTAGGTCTTACCTAGGTCACATTATCCAAAAATACCATATAAACATCAAAATAGATCAAAAACCCTATGTCTGGCAAGTGTCTTTCATGATTATGACATGGGTGTCACGATCTTGACCCAGTACAAAACTCGTCTGTCACGACAGTGACACTTCTGTCATGATCGTGACCCTAGGGAGGGGTCTTCTATCACAAAAGTGACACTCATGTCATGATCGTGACCCTGCCTTTTAGCCCAAGCTTGCTCCAACTTCCTTCAATCTTCATTTATCTGGGTTTATACACTAACAAACACATCAAAACACCTCAAGAACACAAGATTAAGGTCCAACATCATGCTCTAAACCACATAACACTTAAAAACATAAACACACAATCACATTAACATAATTCTAAGCCTAAACATGCGATAATCATCTAATCAACACCTATAAACACACTAAAACACCTAACAAAACATAATATAAAATAAACCTATTAGAAGTCGTAGGCGGATGCATCAATACTTTACTTTAGACTGGAAGGTGTGGACTATAGTCTAAGCTACAACTAGTTTATGATCCACAGTGAGTTTTACATTGAAGAATGTACAGGGTTGTTGACACTAAATATGATCTACATTGATTAGGACTCACAACCATATCATCCCACAAAACTCCACAGTGTCCGAGTCCCCCAGATGAGATTTATTCATAAGCTTCTTATCCATTCATTATGTGTAAGGAGGGAGAGCATGAGAGTCGTTACAAGGAGGGATTTGTTCCTACTGTACTACATGTGTTGGAGGTAAAGGCACACTTTGACATATTTATCATTTAGATGGTCTACCTATGCTCTTTATAAAATTACTATAATACACTGTGTTCTATGTATAATACTATACCTATAATTGTTGTTTCCATTCTTTTGTTCAACCTTTGCCACCCATTTTACAAATAAAAAATCATTTTTTAGTAGAGTATATAAGCGAGGGAAATGAAAACAAAGAACTATTGAGATAATGGAAGAGGGAATTTTAGATATGTGAATTCCTTATCATTAAACTTTGATTATAATGAGGAATATATCTACTAAAATTTCACCTTTTATTATGTCAAATTTTCAGTTAGTCCTATGTCTTCTCTTAGGTATTTTGAATAATATTGAGATAATGGGGAATGATCTTCAATGGTGTAAATTCCTAATAAAAATATGATCAAGAAGGAATATATACTCACTGAAGTTGCTTGTGTTATTACTAAAAGTTTTTGAACCCATAAAGATTAAAATTATGATATATGAATATGCTTCGATCACTATTTTAATTGTGACATTTGAATTTTTAATTATATTAAATGGTGTTATTATCTAAATTCACTTAAAGAAATGTTATTTATTTCAGACGATGTAATTACTTTGGTTTTCCCTAATTATTATACTTTTACTATATTGTTATACATATAGTTACGATTATTTCCAATTGGTGATTATCGAACCCACTAGTTATAATGGTTAACTAAGGTATAAAATTTCCTAGATGACGTTAGATGTATAAGTGAAGGTTTATGGTGTATGGTTATAAAAGCAAATCCATATATTAAAGCTGAAGGAGGGGTCCATTTTTTCCATATATATCCATAAATATATACTCTATTATTATTCTATCAATTTTTTTTGATAGAATCTGTATTAGTATTGTCTTATTTGACAGTGAATGAAATATAAATTATTAAATTTGTAAGATTTTGGAAGTTTTAATCTAGCAACCTAACAAAAAAATGTCTTGTTGAATCATTAAAGATAAATATAAACTAAAATGGTTGATGATTGTGAAAATTATATGACACATAGTGAATTGAAAGAAACAACGATTTAAAGATAACTGGAAGCCTGTATACCCATTAAGAAGGAATTTCTATGCTTATGAATGGCACCCATCGAGCATCCTTAAGTGGGTACCAAGAATATTTATGAACGGTACCATTTGCACTTTTGAAAATTTGAGTCACGATGACATGACATTAATATTTTCCCTTTGATGTCATTCCCAAATCTTTCAATATTAATCAAAAGTAATAAAGGAGAAAACACAGATAAGTAGACATAAGAAAGATAGATTTAAAGAAACAGAAACAATTAAAAAATTATGCAACATATCCTTTTACATATGGGATAGATATAAACCTAGTGTCCTTAAATTATGATTTTTATTTTTAATTTTAAGAACAATTGACCACACAAGTGTATAGTGAAGTATATCTTATAATATGTATGACTAACAATAGTACTTACAAACTTTCTAAGAGCATTGCTATTTACACTACCTTATTTTCTAATTATATTCTTTTAATTGGCCATTGATAAATTAAAGGTCATGTCTAATGAAAACTCCTAGAAAAAATTACTGAGGATTGTAAATTTGTAATGATAAATAAAAAATTGTAATAAAGTTGTAACTGAAATAACTAACTACTAAAAAACATAGATAATAAATTTGTAAACATTTTTTTATCTTTGACAAATATGCTCAACAAGATTAATCCTTTCTTCATGATGGTTTTGTTAATATCAAGATAGAAAAGGCATCAGTGGTGTCTTAAATATGAGATGTGAGCAAACACCGTTGATGGTCTATTCCATCCACTCCAATTAAACATCTTGATCCATTTATAGTTCTTGCACCTATTTAAGTTTTTGTTGGTGTTTTCTTACATATCATTTTGTTTTTTTAAGATCTAAATGATCCTCCTCTAGTCGCTTTGAATTTCCTTCAAAAGTATTGAACAGGAAGCTAAAAAATATTCATGTTTCTTTACATCTCTTCTTTATGGTGTTGTGCTAGTAGATAAATGGTCCTATCAACTTCATCTTCCATCCTTTGGTCATTAACCTTAACAATACTTATGCATCACGTATCTTTAATGTCAAGGTCAAACATTGTACATGCAAAATTCATCTGAGGGAGTGTCTAAAAACCCTAAGTTCTTTGTTAACTTGGTTATATACATCCCTCCATATATCACACCCTTTTTTACTCATTGCCATTGTTTTTAAGTAGCTCGTAAAATGGAAAGCCAAATTGTAATGATGACCCTCAACAAAGCACTATAAATAAAAGAAATCCTTAGAGTCATCACCCCTATACTCTCCCTCATTCCATAAATAATGTGTGCACCTGTGCAATAAAAAACCTATAACATCAGTGATCTAATGTATAATGCCCTAATTCTTGTATAATTATAGTAATCTATACATTTTCAAGGAAGTCAATTTTAGAATGGTGATATCTAATGGTTTGTACATTGTTTGGGAAATAAAATCCACAGTTCACAATAAAGTCAAAGGTTGACATTGCAAATTTCTTACCGCCCATCCAAAGCATAATACCATTGGGATCTTCCATCCCCATGTCTCTTTTGAAATTGAAAGTTGTCAAAAATTCGAGTGTGAGTTTAATAGAGTTATTTGAAACCTGATCTATAAACTATTTCCTCTAATTCTAAGGCCAAACCTATTTTCACTAGACTATACAACTGAATTAACCTATTTGGTTAAAAAGCCTTTTTCTTTAAAGAATTTTGTACCCTTTTAATTGGCACTTATTATAGAAAAAAAGCAGAAGGTTTTGACTCAGTTTGGGGTCAGCCTTTAGCAGTTGAATCATCCTTTCTTTCCATAATGACTAACTATTTCTAGCGGTTGATGTGTCACTCATATTTTCTATTCAAATTTGCACTAAGAAAAATTAAATTTTCACCTAAGGCCCATCTGATTATAAACATTAGCACAATTTACCAAATAAGTGTGTACAACAATGTGTCTCATAATACGTTTGTCCCCTTTATGTAGGCACCTATATTGTCAATGGTATGCTAAGAATATATGATGCGAATATGCATAATGGAAAAATTTGGGTGCTATTTTGAATATGCATGATGGAAAAAGTTGGGTGCTATTTTGAGTGTCCAATCGTATACTTCTAGCCTTTTTTAATTGCATTGAAGTTCCATATCTTAGAGTTTTAAAGTTTACAGTGTCATTTCCTTTTAAAGTTAATTTTCCTTCCCCCGCTAGTCATAGTCAGAGTTATAGTAGTACTTTTCAATCATATATACTTGCTTTTTAAACCTTTTTTTAAAAAATATATTCTTCATCCCATTGTTAACCACAACATAAATTTATAAAAAATTATGTAAAAATTCAGAATGACTCTTAGATGCCTCACAATGCATCGACTCTTGACATTGGTGATTAAGGAATTATTATTCTGGTAATTCCTTAAAGAAAAATCTTGATCCAACAAAAATTAAAGTCGATTTAGTCTATGCAAGAAGAAAAGATGTCATGGAGAAGAGAAAGCTAGATGGGGTAAATTATGCCTATATTTATGTTAACAGAAATAATCAGATGCACTGGCTTATAAAAAAAAGAAGAGAAAGATAGTGGGCAGCCTATAAAGAGGTGGAGAAGATGCAAGAATATTAATGATGCTAATTTGGAATAGTTATATAATCCTGCAAAGAGGAATAAGAGAATAAGGAATGATGCACACTATGGCTTAGGATGAGAACAAACACCATTGTATCGGGATCCATGTCAAGAGACAAACATTCTAATAAATTTGTAAATTAAAGAGAAGTTGCTAATATTTGACGTTAGTGGCTTTCTTAATGATGTGCTATATCATCTTGGTCATAAGCCAAACATAGTTAGATGCAAGGTGATTTATGATATTTTATTATTTTTGTGCCTTATGTATTTTTACTTCAATATTCTTTGAAAATTTTCTTCGGGAGATATAATGTTGGTGTTTTGTCATAAAAAACAAAGTTTAGTGCTAATGACCATCTTCTCCTATATATAAGGTTTTTACTAGTTTATAATTAACTTATAAGAAACAAATATCAGAGGTATGGAACAATATTTAACATTATATATCCATTAACCTTAAGAATTTTTCTATTGGGTGTAGGAGAAATTTAGAAATACTAATTAAGGTCCTATTGGGAACTTAAGACAAAAATTCCTATGTTATTAGGTAAGTTTAACATGGTGGCTAAGAGTAATAAATAAATAAATAAATCATCTCCAAGTTATTTGAAATGCAAACATCTGTTAAATTGATGAATTGATGCATGTTAGTAAGAATTAACAAATTGTTTCTTTATTATATGACCAATCTCACTGTACTAATATGTGTCACACCACAATTGGAAACACAAAGAAGCCATTGATTTTGAAGGAACAGAAAAAACATTATGGATAAATTGTTGTCCTTGTCTTTGATGAGATTATTAAGATTACAATAAATCAAATACATTACTATTGGATGATACACCGTACTAGGCTTTACTCAATTTAGTACGCTTAATTTAGGTGAAATGTGTTGTAACATGAGACTTGTTCCAATTTAATGAATTTATCTTTATTCTATTTTTCTCTAATATTAAATTTAGGATTTTCAATAGGCTCGATAGGTGAGATTTGATTGTATCTAGATCAATTAGCTAAGCCTCACAATGTCTTCAAATTTGTTGCTCAGAATCCATTTCATCATCTACAAATAATAAATGGAGATCCTTAGTGGATTTAAATGTAGGAATTTTAATTGATTGGTGATGCCATTCCATGATGTAATTTCGTTACTAATTAAAGTGAACACATGGTAATGTGATGAGCCTAAATAATAATTCATTCTAGTAATGATCTTCCAAATTGATTTCCACAAGTGTTGGATTATGCAAAACCAACTACATCAAATAGAACATATAATTTGACTAACCATCATATGTATATTTAAACTAAATCTCTTACGTACACTTATCCTTTTTATATACAAATACTAAGTGGTAAACTAAAACAAATATAATTGTACAACTCAACCTAAAAAAATAATATAAAGAGGGAAACTCATGTTCAACCATCATTCCTCCTTAATGTATTTGGTTCTTTTAGCTAGTTCCAGTTTCTTCCTTGCATTATGTTTCTACTCTCCTTCTTCTTCTTTTTTTTTTTCATTCAATTCTATCCACTTTATCATTATTTTCTAGGTAATTATTTCTTCCACCTTAAACCTTTCATTTACTAGACCTTAATCGTCATCCATTTCTTAACTATTCTCGCCCATGACTTTGGTACAATTGCCCCCTTCAACTTCCTTTGACTTTAAAACCACCTTCTCTTTTAAACACTCATCGTCCACTTCTCTAGTACCGTCCCTCACTTATGTTAACAAGACACATAAAAACACTAACCTTACTCCCCTTAAAGTTACTCTTATATAACCCTTGAAAATTACCCAACGTTTGAAGTCTTCCCTTACCAATCCTAGTAGTCCCTCACCTACTTGTTTATCTACATTGTGACAACAACAAAAGAAATTTACTCCACCCACAACCATGTTGATAATGCCTAGACAACCCTCCTCTGCTACCTTGCCTTATCCCTTCACTTCCACTTTAACAGCTAATGCAGTCATAACAAACTCCTAGTAATTGATTGGTGATGCCATTCCATGATGTAATTTCATTACTAATTAAAGTGAACACATGGTCATGTGATTAGCCTAAATAATAATTCATTATAATAATGGTCTTCCAAATTGATTTCCATAAGTGTCAGAATATGCAAAATCAACTACATCAAATAGAACATATAATTTGACTAACCATCATATGTATATTTAAACTAAATCTCTTATGTACACTTATCCTTTTTATATAAAAATACTAAGTGGTAAACCAAAACAAATATAATTTTATAACTTAACCTTAAAAAAATAATATAAAGAGGGAAACTCATGTTCAACCATCATTCCTCCTTAATGTATCTGGTTCTTTTAGATGATTCCAGTTTCTTCCTTGCATTATGTTTCCACTCTCTTTATTCTTTTTTTTCTTCATTCAATTCTATCCACATTTCCCCAATTTTATAGGTAATTCTTTCTTCCACCTTCAACCTTTCATTTACTAGACCTTAATTGTCATTCATTTCTGAACTATTCTCGCCCATGACTTTAATACAATTGTCCCCTTCAACTTCCTTTAACTTTAAAACCACCTCCTCTTTTAAACACTCATTGTCCACTTCTCTAGTACCATCCCTCACTTATGTTAACAAGACACATAAAATCCCTAACCTTACTCCC
>JAOQMM010000005.1:24295636-24317063 GCA_027563515.1 Erythroxylum platyclados
TCATTTCAGAAGTCTATGCTTAAATACAAAAAAAGTATTGTTTAATGTAAGAGGGACATTATGCTTGTCTCTTCTTTCCTATTTTCACACACTCGCCGGGAAAAGCCAATTTTTGACGAGATTCATGCCCTTTTTTGTACTCTCAAGCTTGTTTTCAACCCGTTTTTCAACGCTAATCACATGTAGCCCACTTTTAAGACTTAATATGCAAGAAAAAAACCAAAAAACGGGACTTTATTCTCCGAAAAACCTTATGAAGAAAAACCAAAAATACAATTAATTGTTGTCCACCAAATGAGAAAAATATCTAACAAAGATAACGCCCAATTATATGATGTCTAATAAGACATGTCCAGTATAAGGCCATTATCAAAATGTTAGTATTGCTTCAACTCACTAATCTAGAAGGTTGTTTCATCAGAACAATGCTTATGTATCCAACAACTGTTTTACTTTTGTTGTTGATTCTTGACACCTTATTAATTTCAGTACATAGTCTCTGTAAATTCCACCATCCTTACTTACGGAAGAGACTTTTGAGCCCTTAGTTACTTAAGCTATGGAGTTCATTGTCCGACTTTCATTGACATTGTTTTATTTTTTTATTTTTGGATAAAAATTCTTCTTATGCCAAAATGACCTCATGTTAACGCAATAGCAGGTCTCATAAAAGCTGAAAGAGTCAAAATTTACAGGTAATGTCAAGTTCACCAACCCGCTTGATAGTGCTTCAACGAGAATGACACCGAGTTAAGGAAATTGTCAGATGAGGAATATTGGAGGGTCAAAGTCGTATAAGATCGACCCAACAATAGTTGAAATAGTTAAAATACTATAAGGCTCCCATTGAATGCAGGGTTGGGCTCTAGGTACGGACCCCTTAGAGAATACCTACAAGTTGAGCTTTGGTACCCGTCAGAATTCATCGACTTGGTCACATGTTTATAATGTTCTTATTATTAAATGTTATTAATAGACAATTTATCATTATTATTGCTTAGATTAAGCGTGAAGTTAGCATGCCATTTGTCATACTATAGGCAGATAGGAAGGGTGATCATTTATTTATGGACGTTTTAATACTCAAAACTTAGGCATCTGTCGCTTGTATGGTGATTAGTGACAATGATTAGCAAGTTAAACAAATAAAAATTGACTTGTATCCTGCCATAAAGAAATATGAGATTATCTAATTACAAGATGTCATTGTACTTACTTAAGGACTAAGGCAATAACATAATTTGGTTTTCTTCTTCATTTAACATAATTTGGTTTTCTTCTTCATTTGTTTAGTCAAGACATCAGCTTGAAAGTAACTTAACCAATCTCTTTCTTGAAACCAAAATTTGCATCAGAAGCTCCATTTACTGACAAAAAAGGAGAGAAATATAAATTAATGATGTTCCAGTTGCCAACTTTGTTATCAGATCTAGCCTAAAAGGATTACATCTGCAGTAGGCTGATATCACATCAAGGCAAAAAGAGTTTATTTTTGTTAGTCAGAAACTGCAACTCTGGGGACTGGGAGACTACGATAAGCATTTCCCTGCAAAAATTTTCTTTCCTCTCTACCAGTACAGCCATCAAGGTCATTACGTGATAAAAGTTTGGTCGGTCCAACGCCTCTGGAACTCACATCCTGAGATCACGGAAGTCCCTTAATCCAATGAGATTCGCTATCTTCCAAGCTCAATGTCAACTCAATCCCACGAGATTCTTTCTCTTCCAAGCTCAATGTCAATTCAACGCGTTCTGTTATTCTCTTCTTCTTTTTTTTGTCAAAATCATTGCCCACACGTCAAAGTCCATTTTGATGGGGGTTGTGATGGACCATCACCCAATTGTGAGGATGAAGATGAATCAAATATTTTTATAGGCTCCAACTAGATTTGAGGTTACGCGCATCAAGCTTAAAATAAAATTTTGGATTCAAATCAAATTTTAGTATCAGTAAAACCTTTAATTTTTAAACATTGATCCGAATCTTCAAAAAAAATAAAAATAATTGTAATTCTTTAATATTTTATTAGTTCATTGTCAATTTCAAAGTTAACTAAAAATCATTTAATGAAAAGTATGCATATTCTACTAAACTCAACCAATAATTAGAACAAAGAGTTACATCCAGAGACTTATAAATATCATGAATTCAAATATCGTTTAGTTAAGGTTGACATTTGGGTAGCTTTCTTTATAATTCAAAGTTCGATCCGTCAATCTTCAATTAATGCACAAAGAAAACTGTCGTGGACTACTCTTTATCACCAATTTTTCAAACTTTTCGCTACCAAATATCAATACATGTCCTTCAATTTGATTGAATCATTTCGCTTAGTTTCTCAGGAGATAGTTAGTTAATATGGGATAATGATATTAAGAATGAGAATAAATATAGTAAAGAATCAGAATGGATATAATCATTATAATTATAATGATTAGTTAAGAGAAAAAAATGATTATCATTACCATTGATAATAGTTAGTTTGTTAAAAATATTTAGAAATAAAAATTTTGTTATATTTTAATTAATTAATAAATTATATTTAATTAAAAAATAAAAATAAAATAAAATAAGTAAGTGCGAGGCGTAACACTTATTGTCACTTGCGCGTGACAATCTAACACTTGCTTGTTAATAAAGAATGAAAATAATTCCTCTCACAAATGAGAAGTGTCAAGTAATACCGAAAAGTGGAATATCAAAAAATTGTTCATTCAATTATAGTAAATAATCAACTAATGTTTTTCATTTCTTAACCATTGATTCATTCCCAAACCCCTTAACCAAACACTCCCTTAATATTAGTGTATCACTTAAATCAGTTTAACTTGAACTTACAGAGGTTTCAATGGAACTTTAAATCTCTAAAACTTTGAGTTAGGTGAACTTACTTCTTAGGATATATTCCAAAAATGATAGCATATACTTCTTAGGATTTATTCCAAAAATGATATCATTTTTTGTAGACAATCACAATCACATCGTCATTTCAGAAATAAACAAGTACCGATTCAGCTTTACGTAAATGGTTCTCCATAACGTATAAATTAAACTAAAAGAAAACATCCAGAATCGCAATTTGATGACTTGAATAACTAGTTCACAAACAAAAACCAGTAGATGGGGGCTTAATTGAAACACCCACGTTTCACTACTGAACTTCATATGTGACCAACAACGATGTTTTGCTTCTTCAGCTGGCTTTGATGTGTTGCTGGACAACATTAAGACCTTCACTTTCCTCCCCAAAATCCTACAAACCAGTTAAAGAAGTAACATCAGCCCCATAGCTGACAGCAGAATGGCTAAAACAATACCTGAAAATTCAACTCATACCTTCACAACTACACAAGAGCAGCCAACCACCTTCCTGGCCTTGCCTTCGGAGTCGATCTTACACAACTGCAAATAGTTGCCATAGGTACATTATTTTAGCTTCTATACATACCTTTACAAATCATACACTTTTTGTCAATAACTGTGAAACCTGTGTACCACTACTACTATAAAACATGGGAGTATTGTAGAAACATATAAGTATAGGGCAACATTCAAACTAACCCTTGGACTTTAATCTCATTGCATATTCAGTTCCCAAACCTTGAAACTTTTAAAGTCACATATGATTTAACTACATTCAAACTTTAATTTTCTCCTTAGATCTTGGAGTATAGATTTTGCAACTAATTGGAGTAGACAATGTGTCAACAGTGCGCAAGAATTGTTATCCAGATAGGTGCTTTACAGTGAAGAATCTATTAGAGCACACAAATTGAAGACTTTCTGAAATCAGTCTAAACAGCTAAAATAATAAATGAAAGGAAGAGCTGACAAACTAGTCGATTAAATATACTCACACCAGCCCATTCGCCAAGGGTCTTTGCACTGGGGACGGTCAACAAACTCACACCATGGTCAGCACAAAGTGCTTTGACAAGTTTGATATAGTCAGGCTGATTGCAGTCCTCTGCCAAAACACAAAGCTGGGCCGCATGTTTCTCAATTATTTTTGCACCTTCATGAAGACCTTTGGAAAGGCCACCATGAGCCAGAGATTTTCTCAACACAAGCTGCAATGCAGTCATCAAGTCCATGGGCTCACCAAGTGGCTGAGCAGATGTCTCAACAGCAACACCACCCTCTTCACTGCAAAATTGTAAGTTAAATCAGCAAAACAAACAGTGGATGCTGTCCCTTCTTGTTCTAGGTTTACATGAAATCAAAAGATTCCACGAAGACCTGATCAATGGCCTACTTGAACTTGATTGATAGATGTAAGTGTGCTTTAATAACCATAAATAGTCCAAATCAAAATAGAAAGCGTATCACATTTCAGGAAGGGTCAAGCATCTAAACAGTTATTACATAAAATAAAGTTGGGGACCTTCAGAATTTCTGTGAAAGCATTTATACTCTGTTTATCTACTAACCCTATCAGTCCAAAAGCAAACAACGAATGCTGAAAACAACAGCAATTATCAATTCAATGACAATGTGATAACCAAAAATTTGACCAAGACAATATATGCCGAAATGCCACATGATGTGTCACTGAGGAAACAGAAATAACATAAGTCATTTGAACATTCGTGAAAAGGAACACAAGTTACTTACGCTGCCATTCTGCTTGTCAATTAAGTCCAAGTTCTTTATTCTTCCTGCAGAAGCAAAAACCCAAATGAAATCTCAATAAACAAAAGATTGAAAGTTCTAATAGACGCTATCAAAATTGATAAAACAACTCAATGTTCTTTGTTGACAAATATCTTAAAAAGAAACACCACTACCCTAAGTAACATAAACAACACTATTGACTATACCCAAGAAAGATTGCAACTTTTTCATTAAAAAAGTGGTGATAAGGAGTTATTAAAGAATCAAAATGATATCAGATTAGGCATAGAATGGATGCATATACGGCATCCATAGATTGAAAAGACGAAAAATTTAAAGACTAATCATATGAGGAAAATTCAATCTTGTACTTAGAAATGTTTCATAGAAGATAAAGAAAGAGCGAATAAGGTAAGGAGAGGATAGAAACCTTAGAGCAAAGAGGGCAGAACTCGACTGCGAAGCAAACGAAAGAAAAGATGTATGCTTTGCAGAACCCTAAATCCCTAAATTCGCTTTGGGCCACATACTGTTTGAGCCCATTTTTAACTCCATAGCATTAGCAGAAGTACTAGCTCATTATTAAACCTAAAGTCAGTCTATGACTTATTTTTAAAATCCAAGTCTTTTTATTGAAAAAAAAAATTTCAAGTTCGTTTAACCTAACCGATGCGTTGGATCATGATTTACAAAAAAAATGGAGGGAAAGAATAACTAACGGTAACAATCGGTTTTGGGATGCTAGTACGAGGATGGTTGCTGAGACATCAAAAGTCAGTGCCATTCTCAATCTCTTGCAAGGCTGTAATAATCTGAAGAGGCTTCACAAAATCCACGCCAACGTTGTCGTCAATGGCCTCCAACACCACTCTTCCATTTCCGACAAACTCATCTATTTCTGCGCTGTCTCTGTCGCAGGTTCTTTGTCCTACGCGGAACTCCTCTTCAGACATGTTCAAACCCCACAAACCCAGACTTGGAACTCCATGATCAGAGGATTTTCACAGAGCTCTGTTCCTTTCCAAGCCCTTGGCTTCTATAATAGGATGCTCTGTTTTTCTCTCTCAAAACCGGATACTTTCACTTTCAGCTTTGTTCTCAAGGCCTGCGAGAAAGTTAAGGCCTTGACGAAATGCGAGGAGGTTCACGGGTGTGTGATAAGAAGTGGGTACGAGAATGACGTTGTTGTGGGTACTGGTCTTGTGAAGTGTTATGCGGGAAATGGGTGTGTTGACATTGCGCGGAGGGTGTTTGACGATATGGTTGATAGGGATTTAATTGTGTGGAATGCGATGATTTCGTGTTATTGTCAGGTGGGGTGTCACAATGGAGCTTTGGAAATTTATGATAAATTGAGGAATGAAAATAGGGGTCTTGATGGATATACGCTTGTTGGATTGCTTTCTTCTTGTGCTCATTTGGGTGCTTTGAGTATGGGCGTTCACTTGCATGGGATTGCTTGTGAGAAGGGGCTTGATAGGGATATGTACGTTGGAAATGCTCTTATTGATATGTATGCTAAATGTGGCAACTTAGATGGTGCGCTTTCTGTATTTAATGGGATAAGGAGGGATGTGTTTAGTTGGAATTCCATGATTACAGGGTTTGGAGTCCATGGGTTTGGAGATGAAGCTACGTGTTTGTTTGAGCAGATGATAAGAGCAGGGGTGACACCTACTTCTGTTACGTTTCTTGGTTTGTTGTGTGGCTGTAGTCATCAAGGTTTGGTTGAGCAGGGTGTCAAGTATTTCGATCAAATGAGGTCTAAGTTCGATATTGAGCCTGGAATTAAGCACTATGGATGCATGGTGGACCTTTATGGACGAGCTGGGAAACTTGGAAATGCACTTCAAATGATTGCTCTTTGTCCTTTCCAGGATGACCCGATATTATGGCGAATCCTTCTTGGTTCCTGCAAAATTCACAAAAATGCGGCTGTTGGGGAAATTGCAATGAGCCATCTTGTCCAACTTGGAGCATTGAATGCAGGGGACTGCGTATTACTTGCTACAATATATGCTGGACAACAAGACTCGCAAGGTTTTGCAAGGATTAGAAAACTAATAAAACACCATGGAATAATAACAACTCCTGGCTGGAGTTGGATTGAAGTTTTCGAACAAATTCACAAGTTTGCTGCTGATGATATTACTCATCCTGATATGTCTGTGATTTACGAGAAATTGAAGGAAGTAACACACAGGGCCGTCTCTCTTGGTTATGTAAAGGAGGAGCCTCTATTCACCATGCCTGGATCCTGCTCTGAAGACTTTGTGTGGACTTCTAGCACATGCCATAGCGAGAAGCTGGCAATAGCTTTTGGGTTGGCAAAAACTCCTGAAGGAACAACTCTACGGATAGTGAAGAATTTAAGAATTTGTACAGATTGCCATGTATTTACAAAATATGTTTCTGGAGCATTTGATAGGGAAATAATTGTTCGAGATAGGATTCGATTTCATCATTTTAAAGGTGGATTTTGTTCTTGTCAAGATTATTGGTGAAATTGGGTCATGGAAATAGTTTGCAGATGAAACTTGATGTTGTTGTAGCTAGAAACAAAAATTCTAAAATTTTATCTAGTTGCAGTCAGATGAATGGTTGGGTTGCATCTACAGGCGACTAAAACTGATTATTGCTGGGGCTTCACCCATGGTTACATTGGATCATGCTTATCTTTCAGCACAGAATGCAGCTATGGTGGATGCATTGGATGGATGGGAGTGACTTGTTCATATGATCTTCCTAACCCACGCATACATGGAGAACTTAAATATTTTATTTGCAGCGCGAGGCTGTTACAGCTGTTTCTTTCCATTTTTGTGAGACTACGCAGTTGCGGCTTTCTTGCTAAAATCGTATGCGAGGTAAACCTTAACCATGGAGTCATTGTCCCCCCTTCTCCGATAAAAACCAAAAGTTTGCATACAAATGTTTCTCTCATCAACAAAAAAAATTTAAGAAAGGGTAATTTATTCTCTAAATTTGCTTCTCTAGGGTAGATTTCGGATTATGAGAATTGCAATTATTCTATTATTACAACCTGTAATTTGTGAGCACACACTGATTTTTCTGTGTTTTCTTACTGCAAAAGCTGCTACTTCTATGATATTAAATCTAACATACCATGTTATCGAAATCGTGCAGTTATGTGCTTTTGCAGGTACATATTTCATCTCACCACAATAAATCAGCTAGAGACGTGGCTCGGCATGGATTATGCTGGATTTAATCTCTTCACGATGAATGTGAAGAGCATCCACTTCTAGGAACAGCTTCTTTATGAGGTCATTTCTTGGAAGTCTCAAGTACACATATAGGGTACGATTCTTCCCTTGTCTGAGCAAACCGTGACTCTTAAGTGAAAAACTGATATTTCAAACCGTAATTTTTGGCATATGGCTTACTTTCCCAATACAGACAAACATCGAGACGGCGATGATTGCTTCGGCCAATATTCCAAAAGTTCACACCTCACTCCTTGTTTTAAGGCGGCAACTCAGGAACAAGCAGCCACTAACCATCTGCAAAGTTCGGCACAAGATGTTCCATATTTTCAGCCCCGGAAAGATGCTACAAGTTAACGAGTTGTTATGGAGTGTGCTTATAGGACTATAAACTATTTGGCTCACAAAAAATGCTGGCTCGAGATCCTGGCGAAATCGCCAATTCCCCATATGCTCTATTGTCCTATCTGTTCACGACTTCTGCATCAGCTGACCAGCTTGATACAACCTTCCAAACCAAAGGATGAATAAAAAAAAGTGTAATTTCGTAATTCATATTCATGAAGCGGCACAGTTCACTTTCAAAGCTGAAAGTGTTTTTTTTTTTTTCTGATGCTCCTGTCAAACAACTGTTGTTCTTGTCATTCTGACTTCACCAGCGATTGAGGTCAAAGTGCAATACCATTGTAGGCCAATTTGTTTCAAGTAGGTGCAAAACAACAGAAAAACCATGAAATCAAGAAATAGTGTAAGCTAGTACGAAACTAGTAAGAAGAAAATATTCATAAAATTAAAAGACTTGTTGACAAAAATTGTACAACAAACTGTGGATATATTGCAACGGATACAGTTGGATAAGCATCTTTCTAGTAATTTTTTTTCTTTTTTTTTCAGTTTCATTTCTATTTTGAACCATCAATGAGCAGTCTGTCCATTTTCAACGCCTAAACCGTACAATACGCCAGAATATTTCTCCAAGGAGCCGCTAAAGAAATTATCTTTCAATTTCTTGAATGTACATGCCGTGAGTAAACTATCTGAACCCGCTTGATGGCATATGCCAACTCTTTCCACTTCCAACAACTCTGCGAGTTTGTTCAAGCCTCCATGAAGACTATTGCAGAACTTCATCAAGTGCTTTATATCATAAAGTGTCGGGAAGTAGATGTTGATCAAATTAAAGAACCCTGCTTGAGTCTCTGGCAAGTTCTTGCACGTCAAGAGCTTAAGCAAGTAGCCAAAATCATAACCACTATGAAATGTCACCCAATGCACACTATCATTCAAGACAATCCCTGATGACATCAAAAGCTCACCGAATCGCATTGCATCAATACCCATTTCATTATTCTTCTTGAAGTCAATCCCACTTTGCCGCAAAAGCTCAATGGAATCATTAGGCCTCATCCTTTCATCAATCATGGGCTTGTCGTCTTGTCATCTGCTCTAACAACTTCAGTTGGTTTAATCAGATGGTGCATTGGACTCCTAAGATTTTCCCCATGTATTTTGCTAGTTAAGTGATCTTCAGCTAATCTTGATGTCCATGTGGTGTTGGCGTCTTGTACGATCCTACACTAGCTAATAAGTCTAAATTCTCTTCCTGTGCTGCTCCTCCTGTCTATTACAGTGGTGATCCTTGTCTTAATGGCTTCTATGCTATATTAAGGAAATTCCTTTCTACTCTTGAAGCTACCTACTCTTTCGAAACCCTGACCAATTGATAAAGGTCTCCCTACTACTCCAGTCTCTTGCATACCATGTGCATTTTACGCATAACATCCAAGTTGAAGATGCCCATGGTATATAGTAGCCTCATCAGTGGTAGCCTCTTAAAGACTCCCATCTTCTTCGCTAGTTGTGTCATATAGGGCCTGATGCATCTCATCCCTATCTTCTTCTCCTTGCTCTGACACCAAAAAAATTACGCTAAGGAATGCCCTAAATGTACCGACATCCTCTCTCTCATACTCTATAAGTAGAAAACGTCCTAGTTTTCAACGACTTTGAAACTATCTACTCACCTAATTAGTGTATGAGTCAAGAGTTTGTAGATGTAATTAAGTGCAAGATGTCATATAATGGATGCCTTAGACTTACTCGGGTTATAGTCTGACTCTGCCAGAAGTGTCGAACGTATATCCCATTTGAGAAATCCATCGTAAGGGGCTTATACTCTTGCGGTTCCACAAAGTCTCGATCATACAAGCCGATCATCGCGGAGAAGTCCATCTAGCTCATCTTGGTCATCTCCTCGAGCATCTTGAACTGGATCATACTTAGTCAATCCCACTCGTAGCAAACTTTTTCACGAAGAAAGTGGAGAACTCCTTGAGTGTAAGCTCCCAGTATATGGGCTCTACAATCTTGAAGAATCAAGACCACACTTAGATACTAATCAAATCCCAAACATGTTAGGCCAAGTCGATATACTCTAGTGCCTACTAATCGATGCACTTATCAGTCTAAAATCTCTTATGCTTGAGTTGTTGAAACTACTCCTTGTGGGACCCCACATTGAAGAGTAGCATCTCATATTGCTTTGGTGGATACGCTATAGTTAGTCACACTGGTGATAAGCGAGTTCCACTTGGATCTTTAGAGGACCCCTCTTCTCTATGTCTCTTCCTTGATAGCTCCTTTACTCTCCGATATTACACGACTTCTTTCCTTCTCGTCATTTTACCTTAAACTAAATTAACATGTGAGAAAATAACAAATTGTAATATTAATAAAACATTTGTCCTCATACTTAATCGTATGCTCACTATGTTATGAATTGTAAAAACATGCAATTAAAAATTAAATTAAACTAAAAATAATGTAATTAACAAAATAATTTAAAAATTAGACTAATAACAAAATAATTTAAAAATTAGACTAATAACAAAATTATTATTAAAATTAAAAATACAATTACCCAATAAAATTAATCTAAATATCCAATTACTTATGCAATTCCTAAAATTAAACTTACTATTACACAATTTAACAATCATGCAAAATACTAAATTGAAATGAAATTAAACTAGATAATAACATCTAATTACTAGAAAAACAACAAATTAAACCTAATCTAACAAAAATCAACACAATTCATTACATTGTGAGCAAAATTGGAATACCCAAATCAAATTTCATCCAATTCACATGCAAGTCATCTAACTAACCCAACAATTCATATGGAAAAGAATGAAATTCAACTTATAATTCAAAATCAAATAAAAAATTAAGTGAAATCAACCTAAGATGCACAAAATTGCATAACGTTAGTGTTTTGGGAATGAAAAAAATTGACAAAAGTACTCAAATTTTCAAGTTTAATTAACGTAAAAGTAAGGAAAAACTTACTTAATTGTCACCAATTCACACAAAAATGATGTGTTAGGTAGAAGAATAGAGAGGTGTGGTAGGTGGTGGTAGAAGAGGGAAAGAAAAGTGTGAGAAAAAGAAAGAAATAGGGTTTTTAAAAGGTGTCGTGAACTTACACGGTCAATTGGCCACTATTTGACCGTGTAAGTTTGTGACACCTTTTAAAAACCCTATTTTCTTTCTTTTTAATCGATCATTCAAGTTTGTGACACTGCCATGTAACTGACTGTGTAAGTCACTGTGAATTTGTTACTGTAGACATGAGCATGAAACTTTTTGCAAACTTTTACAATCATATACATGGTCATGTGTGTGATCGTGTAAGTCACTATACATATGCGACTTTTGACACAGGTGTGTGTTGTGACATGTTCTAGGTAACTTGAGATACACGGATGTGTACAATGCTTGTATAACTCATTGTAAACATGTGGGAACTTTTTTTAAGTACTTAAGAAATGTACACGATCTTTCTAGTGACCATGTAGGTCATTATAACTGTGTAAAATATAATGAAATCAAAATTGGGTATACACAAGTATGTCGATGACTATGTATACCTAAAAATTCCTTTAAACTTAAAAAATCTTCATTCACAGTCACAATAATAAACAACACATATTAGAATCACAAAAATTGGTAAAATCAAATAAAGATGTTTTACAACCTAACATAAAACACACTGAAAAGAATTGAAATCCTACATTAAAGCTAAAAAATATACAAAGTATCGTAATTAAACCAAACTAAACTATCCTAATTCTTGGGTTGCCTCCTAAGTAGCGTTTGTTTAACGTCTTCAACTTGACATACCTATTATGTTCAAGATGGTTTATAGATATTTATTTTGTTATTTCTTAGCGTCAGATCCTTAACCTCTAAATTGGCTACCTGCATTTTCCTTGCACCACATTTTCATCCTTCTTTTCCCTTGAGCCAAAAATAGCTCTAGCGGGCTTTTAGAAAAATTTGAAATTGAATTATCAAATAAATCAATAGAATCATTAGAATAGACAAGGTCTAGAGAATGATTCAAGACATCAGACATTATAAATATGACATCTTCATCCCCAACTCTAAGTACTAGCTTTCCCTCAAAAACATCAATAATGGATCTAATAGTGGTTAAAAAGGTTCAACTTAGTACTAAAGGTACTTCTATATCTTCCTCCATGTCAAGAACCACAAAATCGACTAAGAAGATGAACTTATAAACCTTAAAAAGTATGTCTTTTATAATAGTTGTAAGATGCTTTATTGATCTATCTGCTAATTGTAAACTTATCGTAATAGGTTTCGGTTCACCTCACCCTAATTTTTTAAACAAAAAAGAAGGCATCATATTAATATCGACCCCTAATTCAGCTAAATCCTTTTCTATTTTTAAGCTACCAATTTGACAAGGGATAGTAAAAATCCCCTAGATCTTTAAGCTTCTCTAGTAGCTTGCTTTTAGTAATAGCTGAGCATCTTCAACTCAATGTTACAGTTACTAACTCCTCTAACTTCCTCTTGCTTGCTATACTTTGACATCTACATAAGGAACTCAACAAGGGGTAAGTTAATGTGGAGTTGTTAAGGAACTTACTAAATTGCTCATCCATTCAATCTTTTATTACTTTGACAGAAGAAGGGATGGCAGGTCAAAATTTCTTAACTCCCTTCACTTTAACTTTCTCTTAACTCCTAGTATTATTCTCTTTCTTATCTTGGGTTTCATTGTTTTCCTCTTGTAGCTCTTTTCCACTCCTAAGGATAATTTTCATCACACATTCTTTAGGATTTATCTCTGTGGTACTAAGTAAACTCCTTTGTGGTCTTTCGGAGATTATCTTGTTAAGCTGGCTTATATAAGTTTCCAAATTATGCATAGAAGCCTCTTGATTCCTTAATAACGTCTAAGTGGATTGAATCTTGCCTCTAAATGCTGAAACATTTTATACATGATATCCTCCAAGCTTGGCTTCTTTTTTTATAATGGTTGTTACTAGAATCCTAACGGAGGATTATTCTTTGTCTATCCTTGATTTCTCGAAGAAAAATATAAATGATTCCTCCATCCTGAATTGTATGTATTGCCATATGGATTATTTTAGGGTCTAAGAGCATTCCCCATATAAATATGCTTGGACTATAATGCTTGACATTCTTGACTTGGATGTCCTAGCCCGCACACCTCATACTGCATATCTTTGAATAGTTTATGATTCGTAGTTAATTCATCGATCTTCCTATTTGGCGCTTCAATTTGGTTTGTTAATACTGCAATTGCATCAATGTCATATACTCATGTTGGCTTGCGAAGTCTTTTTCAAGAAAAGCATCATTGATAATTATTCATAGTCATGTCTTCAATAAGGTCCTGAGCTGCTTATAGAATTTTATTATTCAAAGTTCCCCCAGCTACCGCATCTATCATCTGCCTTGTAGTTTGATTTAGCCTATTGTAGAAAGTTTGTATTTGCATCCATAATGGTAGGCCATGATGCGGGCACTTCCTTAACATCTCCTTAAGTCTCTCACATGTGTCATATAACATCCCTAAATTAACCTAGGAAGTAATTAAGAAAAAATTGTTCTACCACTTAGTCCCAAGCAGTAAGGGATGAACTAGGTAGAGAGTTCACCCATTGCTTCACTTTGCCCCCAATAAAAACGAGAATAATCTTAACCTGATTGCATCATTATTGACACCATTGATCTTAAAAGTATCTCAAATATTTATTAGGGTTTTCACCATCAAATTCGATTTAATGTAATCAAACATGGTCCTCGGTTGATTTATCATAATTACAGATTCCTTGTTATCAATTTAACCTTCCAAGTCCTCTATCTTCTTATCTATTAGTTGTCCTCTCAATCTCTACATCTTTTTTTACTAGATGTGATGGATTCCCTCGAGTCATAAACTAACCCCAAGACCTATAGAAGTAGTAAAACTAAAAAGTCAATAAAATAAGTAAACAAATTTAAAAAGTAAAAGAAATAAAGCAAGTAATAATGGCTAGATTAATATTTACAAGGTTTTCTTAATATTTTAATCCCCAACAACGGTGCCAAAAATTTGGTTGTCTTGTATTTTATTGTTTTAAATGGCAAATGCACAGTGTAGCTGTAGCTAGCACTGGAAACTATGGGTCGATCCCACGAGGATTACAAGTACTAGCAGTGACCTCTTTTCTATTATCTAACTATCGAATAAGAAGATGATTTAATTTAAAACTGAACTAAACTAAGATTCAACACAATAATGAATCAAGGCAAATCTAACATAAAAACTAATCCAATATCAAATAACTAGTACCTAGTTAATGAATTCCTGTAAGATACGTTAAGTGTTGATCCTTTATCATGAAATTCAATTGTCGATCATTGGACCATGAAAATTTTATCTTATATTAATATCATTCTTAAGACTATTAACAACAAATCTTCAGTTGATTAACTGAAACCTCTTTCTAATTGAAACCCTTAAGATCACATTACTCTTATGAGTGAATTTCTCTTTTAGGTTTAACCCTAATCCATAGGATTTATGTTGACCTATATCTAAGTTTGCAAGCAACTCCTTCCAATTATGGTATATATATTCATACAAGAGAATTTCTCAATCTTAATCATATGAAATCAAACATTAAACTAATATCCCAAACATATTAATTCAAGAATATAAATTCATAATTGAATATCAATGAATCAATCAATTAAATTGGCATTAAATAAATAATCAACCCATGGTATCCATCCCACCTAAGAACTAAACAAACTTAGTTCCAAAATATAGAAAATGAAACAAACATCAAAATTTCAAAAGAATTAATCAGAAAGAAAAAAAATTCATAGATATGTATATCCCCTTTCTTTAAAATGATATCCCTTTGAATCCTTTATGAAAGGCTACTCTTTATCAGATATCTTGAATATCTTCATGTTTTTCTTGTCCTAGCTTTAGAATTGTGTCTTTAACTCTAACTTTGGCTATAGCTTTCGACTTTAGCTGCTTCTCTTTCAGCCCCTCTTTATAATTGCCTTTTATGTTGCCAAACTTGTTGAGCAAGTTTTATCTAAAGTAAAACCCCCAATATTCTGCAATTATACAAATCATAACTTGTAGTAATTGAGGTGTCGATCCCATGAGGAATTAGCAAAACTAATTGAATCCTAACTTGGTCTAAGGTTATAAAAATGTGATTTAAATAAAAATAAAACTAACTAGAAAATTAAGTAATTTGAGTATGAGTGGAGTGAAATTAGAATTTCGAAATTAACACAATTAAATCAAATATAGCACTAACCACTTAACAAATGAGATATCGCAATAAAATAAGATCAATTAATTATGAGAACATATGATTCATTTTATCGTCATTTTACTGCTTTAACCACTTTTGATTCAATCGGTATCGATCCTAGATTTTCGAAGGGTTGATTATTCTCTCTCAAGATCTAATCATTTAACCCTAATTAGTAATCCCCAATTGATTCCAAAATTCTGATTTTGTAATCTCTTAATTAACAAAAACAGCCTATGTCTTCAATTAGTTCTTGAGTGATCTATTAGATAATTGGGTCCTCACACAAGATCTCTCTTTATATGTTTATTGATTTGATATTTATGTGACCTATTAGGTTGTTAACTCATACTACCCAACCTAATCATATTAGTATCGATTCAATCTCTCAATTTATTATCGAAGTATACACAATCATAAATATCATAATACTCAAACATTGCATTGACATCAAAAGCAATCAAGTCATAAAATGATTCAAGAATAAATCCCACAATGAATTTAGAACATCTTTAACATATCCAACATTCTCAATCCCAAGTCATACATCAAGATGGAAGTAAATAAATAAGAGAAAGTAGAAAAGAACTTGAAATGGTTGGATTGGAGTGGCTAGACTGTAGTTGTAGATGCTCCTCTTCTCTTTTCTCCTTCTCGATCTTTCTTAGGTTCTTTCTCAATTTGGCAAAATGGAGCCTACCTCTTATTTTGGGTCTTGTTATGATCTTATATAGTTCACAAGTCATTTAAGGTAAAGTCTAGGTTTTACCCATGTCCAATTGTCCAAAAAGGCTCTCCAAATATCAAAACAGAAGGAGATCCCCAAGCCTGGCAAGCACCTGTCAAGATCGTGACTTAGAGAAATTATCTTCTGTCACGATCGTGACCTAGTGTAGAGCTCTTTTGTCATGACCGTGACACTTCAGTCACGATCATGAACTTGGGGAGAGATCTTTTTTCACGACCGTGACACTTTAGTCATGATCGTGAACATGATCTTTTATCCAAGCTTGCTCCAATTTCCTTCAATCTTCATCTATATGAGTTCATACGCTAACAAACACATCAAAACACCTCAAGCGCCCAAAATTATGATCCAACATCATGGTCTAAACCACAAAACTCTCAAAAACATAAACACATAATTACATTAACATAATTCTAAGCCTAAACATGCAAAAATCATTTAATCAACACCTCTAACACAATAAAACACCTAACAAAACATAATGTAAACTACAACTATCAAAACTAGGGTTTCAAAATTATGCGGTCAGTCACATGACTGTATGAGTGACCATGTATCTAAAAAATCCTTCAAAATTGTGACTTTATAGGTGCACTAGAGTTTACATGGGCAAGGGACACAGTTATGTATGTGTTGGGAAATTGGGATGAGATTCGATCCCGATCACAGCGAAATAATTATGAAAATTTTTCATATTTTGATTTCTCAAAAACCAAAATTACTTAAATTCTATAAAATGATTAATAATTAAATCATAAAAAAGTATGAATATTAATTCGCATCTTATTCCGAAGCTTGATCATATTCTTATTATATCCCTCGAGCAGTTTTCGAAATCAATCCATTTCGACCATCGTAGCCACACAAGTATTCGGCTTCTAACTGTATCCCTTAAATAGGCTGAGAGAAATCTGTAACTCTAGCAGAGAGGATAAAGCAATAAGTGTTAGTTCCATTAGAGCTTAAGGTTATTTATAATAATTTTTAGACATTTTCGTAATTTAATTGAAACTAAATTCTAATTTCAATTAAATTTTAATTAAAATTAAAAATAATTCTAATTAAATATCAATTATATTAAATAAGACCCAATATCTTATATTAATCCTTATTTATTAAAGATCTTATATTTAATCATAAAGTTTCTTAAACTTTCAAGTCTAACTTGATTAAAATATCTTTGTTCTTTTCAACCCGTTCTTTATGTAAGACCTATTAGGTTCCTAATATGTTGGCAATGATTATAAATTATAGTTTTAATTCATAATTAGAATTAGATAAATTAAAAATTCTTTTAATTTATCTTTAATTCTCCAATTAAACATTTTATAACTATATATCAAGATTAGTGTCTAACAACTCATCATGACCACCTAAATATTTAGGAATGTCAAATAGGTTTTGATTAACCTTTCCATGTATGATTTTTCATATGATTTAATCCTTTCATTATACAATGTTTCGATTAGATATAGAATATAGTATTAATGTCTACTCTATTTTGAGTCCGATCATATTATTTTTCTACCATTAGATATTAATTCAATTAATGACATTTTTAAACTATTTACAAAACTTTATTCCACCTAAGCCAAGAATTTCCCGAATCAATATTAATCAAGAACAACAAAACATTCTTCCTAATTAGTTTAGGGTGATGAATCTTATCTTGATCATTCAACTACCTCTATATAGTTCATGCTACATCCAATTATTATTGACTGAACTAATAATGATTAGAATAAGTCATAAGTAGTATCAAAATATAGCAATCCTTATACAAGATAACTTTGGAGACCTCAAGTCAAATAATCACTTATATAATCATCACAATGAGAATTTTCATAGCCATACAAGTAATATTCTAAATGGATTTCTCATATGGGGTTAGTTCAGTAAACTTGTTTTCTAACAAGAACCCATACGTTTATTTAAGTATCTCCATACTTTAGTCTATGAGATCGATTACTTCCTTCATAAATAAAAACATAATGTGTGATGGTCTTTTTACATTCTATTAATGTCCAATCTTCATAAAACGATGACTAGGAACAATTTAGGGATAATACATAAATGCAATATAAATCTTATAATTATATTCTCACCATAATTTCATTTACAAATGTATAATTATCCTATAAACTTTATCATATACATCTAAATATGTACAAGATAAAGAATGTCTTTAAATATTTTGTCACTAAACTACAACCAAAATGATTGGCTGTAGGGTATAAACCAACAGTATGTTGCTTTTAGGCAGTGTATCTCCATACGGGCAAAAACAATATCTTTGAAGCTTTACACATTTGTAGTCCCCTACTTGGTCCCTATACATGGCTGTGTATGTTACTCACATGGGCGTGTACGTGAGTCTCTAAAACAACTCCAATTATTCCATTATATGCTATGATTTTCTAGAATTCTTCTATTTTTGATCCATAAAGGCAATTGAGAACTGAAAAATACACTTTTTTTGGAAATAAAGGAAATTTTATTAAACTAGTAAAAGCTACTTAGCAGCATTACAATGGGACTCAATATCTGTGCATCAAAAAGAAAGAAATGCATGGGTAACATTAGACAAAAAGATAAACACAATACATTATATTATAACATCCAAATCATTGTCAGTGTTTGGTTAATGGAGCTAGCTTTGTTTATGATGAGCAATAATGGCTTCACGAGTCCAGTTCACATTATGATTAACTAATTAATGATTGTCGTCTTCCACTCCTTTGTATATTCGCCTATTCGTTTTCCTCCAAATTGAATAGATGACATTGGCATAGGTTGTCTTCACAAGCAATCCATCTGAATGACCATGCTCAGTACACCCTATGATCATGTTCAATGTCTCCCTCCACTCAAAGGTGTAATTAGATAGTTGTAACATAACCATTATCTTGCTTAAAATTGCTTTAGTGTAGTTACAAACCTGAAAATATACTTGAAACAAAATAAGTGCCAAAAACAATGCAAAACTCTCAAATAACAAACAAAACATGCAATATGTGCATAAAAACACAGGACAATAATCGTTTATCACAATTCATTCATCCTTTTACGTTCTTAGTCAATTGCCTTCTCAAATTTATACTTGAAATAGCTTATAACCAAGTAATCAATTTTTTTGTTGCATTTTCTTATTTCAATCTTCAAAATTGATTAATCCAAACACGGACTTACATTGGCATCAGGTGGTAGTAACTTCTAGTCAATTAGGTTGTTTTACCTTAGGCGAGTAGTTGAGCAGATTTTGAGAAAAAAGCTCCATGTTGACTTTCTCGCAACAAGTTTGCATAGCTATGTAGCAGCAGTTACAGCTACAGTAGTTTTATGTGGTTAACATTTTGCCTAATCTTTGTTATTGCTTATGGTTTTAATTTCTAAGATCTTTAAGGAGATGCAAGACAGTGGGAAGAACATGAGCATTATGTGACTTGGTAGTTAAGATTTTGGCCCTTTAAATCTAAAATGTTCATTTCCAACCAGTGAAGGTTCTGTTCATCTATGACAAGGTGGTGAAAATCGTCTTGTACCTGTACAGTTGCAGCCCGAGATTGCTACACGACAGTTGGATTTACTATCACGATCCTCCAAGTTTAGGACACTATGTTTCCATATGATGATGGGATGTCAGATGCCATCATATAGGCAACGTTGAAATAATAATAAGGATTTTATGATGTTTTTAATAAGCAACTGATATTAGCAGTTATCTTTATTGTGTTAGAATACTGTTGCATATTAAAGCGAATTTGAGCTTTTAGTACCTTTTCGTGATTGTCAATAAGAGTTAAATAGGGTAACCCTTTTCCAACAAATGATTATGTACCAAAAAGACAATTGATGTTGGTAAAATTGGAAAAGGATTGGAGTGATTAAAGAAATTTGGAGTAAGAAATTATTAGTGCTTCTAATGCTAGATAATATTTTGATATTCAAATAGGTTTTGACAATTTTATAATATTTTGATATTCAACTATAAAGTCTAATTTTTTAATGCTAGATTGAAAATTTATAGAAAGTCTTTAGGACCGACGAGTAAAGAATCTGCTTTCTAAACATAAATTCAAGATATGACTTGTATAAATGAAGGATTTCTTGAGTTAACAAAAGCCACGTATATTACTATTGAACACTCAATCCTCTACCTAACCAAACTACTGTAATCCGATACCTTTGCTCAATGATTGGAAGAAGGAATGCTAAAGTTATATTGATCTATAGAAACCTGCCAAAAGCTAACTAACAATGACTTTAGTAGATAAATACATAGTTGTAGTTCTGGTCGCTTTCTTCTGCCCACCACATATATTGTTTTAGGCTACCTAGAATTTTCTTCTTACTGGCTCTCAACAAACAAAATTTCTGGATAGAAAAACCATTTCATGGGTTATTATCAGTATAATATGAACGACAATGTTATTCAATTGACAGTTGATTAGAACGATAGGATATTGATTGTACAGGATGATAGAGATGCAAAACAAAAAATTATACACACACACACCATGTCCTGAGAATTGAAGTTTATTGATAAGTATATTTTAATATTTTTAAAATTAAGCAAAGAACTCAAGTGTTAAAATAGCAAGTCATTTAAATTAAAGCACTTCAATGAAGGATTACAGCCAACAATCAATGTATATGCCCAACTGATCCAAAAACATATATAAATGGCCTAGCACTGCTTTCCATATTCTAGTTCATCTCCTTCAAGAAATTAGATTTCAGGTTATTTAAAAATTAAGCTCAACTTCTTCCAATTACTTAATTATAATCTATCAACAAACTTCTCTTTCTTTTTTTCTTAAAAATTCTGTGGGGGTACTCTTTAAAGGAATCTCTAATCTTTGTTAAGGGACAAGAAGAAAAGGACCGCAACTACTCATGATAGTATATTAAAAATTGTGACTACCAAACATTTGCCTATCGTGTGGTCCGTGTGTTTAGTAATATGGTCGAATGGGTGAACCACAGGACAACTTAGCCTGCTTTAAATATCTCATTTCGGAGCTTTGAGTTACCGATAGTTTTGGTGGTACTCTCTCAGGAAAACATATTCAGCTTCACGAATGGCGCATAATGAGGGAGCTAAGCGAAACAACTCTCCACAGACACAGTCTCTTTCAGGTGGCTTCTCTTCTTTGTCGATCATTGCATATCA
>JAOQMM010000005.1:24318807-24332305 GCA_027563515.1 Erythroxylum platyclados
AGATTTTGTTTTCTGTTTTTTGTTTTTATTTTATTATTACTTTTATTATTTTAATATATTTTTATTTATATTTTATATTGTATATATTATATTTATTTTAGAATCTTTTTATTGTAGTTTTTATTTTTTTTACAAACAATTCTTAAAATAAATTTTATCTTATATTTTTCTCTATGGGTCTATCGAAAACAGACTCTCTACCAATTAGAGATAAAGCTGTGTACTTTTGGACTTCTATTGGAATGTTGTTATTGTTGTCATTGTATTTATTATTGCAATTTTAATGGTATTTTAAATTATTTTTTTTCTTTTCGCTTTTTATCCCCTTTTGTTTCTATTTTGTAAGGATGATTGTACATGATATCGGATGGACTCTTCACCAAATTCAGAATGTGTAAATTTTATTATTCAGGGAAATACCAAAATATTCCTTTCTCACATTTGGTGTTTACTTTGTTATTTTAATTTTTTTCATGCTTCTATTATGTACATTAAAGTCAATGTATACTTTTAAGTGTGAGGAAGGGGTTAATGAAAAAATTTTGAAGAAAATTTTCAAATTTCTCAAGCTTATTATAATCACTGTTATTCTTTCTTATTAACTGACACCCTGATTTAGTTAAAATCTATTTGAAACATTTTAGGTTATTATTGATTATTAAATTGAATTAGTATGTAAAGGATAAAAAGTCATAATAGACTTGCATTTATAATCCATATTGTAGTAATCATTGTGATAGTTATTTTTAATGAAAAATACATATTATTTTCATATATAAAGCCTATTTGTGAGCTTTTGGGCCTAAGAGCTAATACATCTTTTTTACGCTCTTTTATTCTTTGGGGTGTGTTTTCATACATAGTTAGGTGATTCTAGAACTTGTTTTTATTATTCATTTTGAGATCATAATTTTTAAACTAGAAACATTTAAATGATATAGGCACTTAGGCTCAACTTTTTGTTTTAAATTATTTTCTTTGATTTTTACCTAACCTATTTTTGTCCTTTAGGAGGAACTACTTTTGAAACTTAGCTTTTTTGTTGATTAATTATAAACACATTGATAACCTTTACCCATTTTTCTTGAAAACCTTTCATTATTTTAAGCCTTTGAGGAATTTACCTTTACTTGATTGCTTGCAACTTGGTTTATATTGAGAATCTTAAAGAAAAATTATGATAAAAAGATTATTATTGGTAAGTAGTGATTGTGAAATTTGTTTCTTCTTGAGTGCTTCATTTGTATAATTTTATATTCTCTCCAAAGTTGCTTGAAAAAGTTCAAAAGTTGAAAATTATATGTGCAAACTTATTGAAAAAAGGAGAAAAAGGATTAAAAGTAGTGATATTTGTTGGAGAGTGAGAAGAATTAGTGTTGTAACAATGTATTTATTGTTTGAAGGACCTATTCTATCAAGAACCAAGTTTTTTTCAATCTTGTTTAGGTGCATTTCCTTAATGGTATTGCCCTTTTTAATTATCGCTACCATGACTTTACCTAAGCCTCATTACATCTTACTTGAAAGAACTTTTGATTTATGTTTCTAGTTTACTTATAAATGGTGTAGATGTGATTTTATTGCAAACTTATGGTTAAGAATCCTTTTATGTAATGATTTGAGATTTTGTTAAATTTCCACCCTAAACACTTTGAGTGCAATGAGTTAATCCTTTGTAAAGTTGTGGAATTTGTGTTCTTGATTTCAAAAAGATTATCAATATGATTATTATTGATATTGAATTATGAAAGCTAGTTCTATGGTAACCTGAATATAATTGTATGTTAATTTGATTAATATGATATGATGATTTAGGATGTGGATGGACAAGTTAAGGTTAATAAGGGATGGATGTTTTTAAGATTGATGATTTGGATCATGATTTTTTTTAGGATAAGCAAAAGATTAAAAGGAAATTATGAAGAGGAGACGAAAGAAGAGCAGCTAGATTCAAAAACTACAACCAAATTTAGAGTCAAAGACACGATTCTGAAGCTAGGATAAGGAAAACATGAAGATAATTCAAAAGATTCCTTAGACAGTGGCCTTTCATTAAGGATTTCACTATAGAGAAGGTGGACATACATATCTATGAATTCCTTTTTTATTATTCTTTGAACTTTTGATGTTTGTTTCATTTTCCATGTTTGGGAACTAAGTTTATTTAGTGCCTAGGTAAGATAAACCCTAATTTGGGATGAGTATTATAAGTTGATTCATTATTTAGTGTAATTTAATTGATTGATGCATTGAAATTCAATTATATGTTTATATTATTGAATTAATAAGTCCAAGATATTAGTTCAATCTTTGATTTTATATGATTGATATTAAGAAATCCTCTTATATGAATAGATCTACCATAATTGGAAGGAGTTTCATGCAAACCTAGAGATAGGTCAACAAAAATCCTTTAAATTAGGACCAAACCTAATAAATAAATTCACGAATCAAAGTAATGCGATCTTAAGGGTTTTAACTAGAAAGAAATTTCAGCTAATCAACAAAGGATTAGTTATTAATAGTCTTGAGAAAGATATTAACATAAGATAGGAATTTTCACGGTTTAATGAAGAAAAGTTGAATTGCATGATAAAGGGTTAACACTTAGCATATCTTAGAGGGATTCATTACCTAGGTACTAGTTATTTGATATTGGAATAGTCTTTGTATTATATTTTTCTTGATTCATTATTGTGTTGAGTCTTAGTTTATCTTAGTTTTAAATTAAATCACATCTTTACATATTATTTTCTCCCATTTTCTTTTAAAAAATTAAATTAAGAATACAACATTTAGTACTTAAGTCTGTAGAGATATAGTCTTAATTAGGATAACCTTTCAGGCTACTCAGAGATTATTTTTTAATCATTTTACCATATTATCATATATCTACAAAAGACATGTGGAGACAATTCAAAATTATCTCTTAAACACTAATTAATAAATCCACACAAACCTATTGGGGGATAGACATTAGAGGAATATCAAGTTTGTTTATCCAACTTAGGTTTCCTTAAGCTAGTGTACTTGAAACAAATTGATAATTTGATATGAAATGTCCTCTAGAAGACTCTCTAAGAATATTTATGGTAGAATACAATTGTCCTTTATTATGTAAATACATTTCCACTATCCATAATAAGATGAACTATTATTTAATCATTACTATTGATCCAAGTCAATCTCAACATTTTATTCTTCTATATAAGGTGTAAAAAGTGGAAGATAACTCACTGTTATATATTTTTTAAATAGAGCTTGCTTTCTTAAGAGAGAAATCATATATACGCTTGTTTTATCTACTTTTTAAAATAAGAATATATCCCTTTCATTTATCTTTTAAATTATAGAGGGTAGCAGGGATGTTAGGACTAAATTGTGGAGGTTAGTATATCTAATGAATATAAAATGAATGATCAATAGCAGCCAATCATAGGGCTAGCATTTGTGCATTCCGTGGGCCTGTTCACACGCACTCTCTTCTTTGTAGCAACTAGGCCTCCTTTTAGAACATTATATAAACTTTGCATAGTGAGATATGGTAAGAGGTTTTGCCTCTGAAACTCTTTATCAAAATCTCCACTTTAGAACTTTGATGAAAATTTCAAAGTGCTCTTAAAGTTGAATAATTTATATAGAGTTAAGTTTTAAAAAATGAGAAAAAGTTCCACATCCTTAAAGAAATCTCACTCAGGTAACCTAACAATGACGAGCATATATGTTACCTAAGGTATGGTGAAGTAAGGTTCTCTATAATTTTTTCAAGTGTGGACTTCTACTTCCTCTATATCCTATAATCCATTAGATATTTAAAGCTATAATTTTGAGTCCTAGCTAAATATCCGCAATTATGCAGTTTGATGACCAGATTTATTGTCACCTATCACATTAGGGAGGTTCCTTTTAACATTGGGTTATTTAAATTTCATACAACAATATGGACTATAGGAATATAGAATGGATAATACAGCTTGAGCATAAAGAGTGGGTCTTGATTATTAAAGACTTACGTGACAGAAAACATTATCATCTAATCAAATAAAATAGTCCTCTGGTCTTTTAGTTCTTTTAGGGATATAAACAAGATAACCTTGAATTTATTCTCATAAAAAATTATTTATCCAATCTACTCTCTCTAACTTAAGAAACTATCCTTTGAGGGAAGGCTAATCCAACCAAGGGTGTCTTGTAGAGAAGAGCATCCCTATAAGTCTCTTTCTTTATTCTTTATTTTTCTTGTCTTTAACTATCATATTTTACAACCTTGTTGTTTATACAATAGTCATGAATATAAAAAAGAGTCTATAGATCACTCACTGATAGAATCATATATAGAATTAATAGTTGGAGTAGCAAGGAGTTATCCTTAGCAGGTAGAGAACTACTAATCAAATCTATACTCTCATCCATGAACATTCATTTGACCTCTCACTTTTTTTTTAAAAAAAAGGCATCACAAAAGCCATTTAGAGAATATTCAAAAATTACCTATGGTTTGGCTCTATACTGTCAAATGGTTTGAAGTGTGTCAGCCTAGGAAATATGGAAGCCTAAAAATCATCTATTAAAACCATGAATCAGGTCTTCCTTTCAAAGAAAATATGGAGATCGTTTCAAGATAGGACATCATTATGGGTCAAATGGGTACATGTATACCATATAAAGGACAGCTATATCTGGGACTTCCACATCACCAGGAATGCCACACCTATCATGAAGTTCATTGCAAAAAACATGAATAAATTCAAGGAACATTGCTTCAATCAAGTAAGTAATGATATGTTAACCAACTTTTGGCACAACTTTTGGCATGATGTGTGGACCACCTATAGTCCTTTTAATTAAATCACTGAATTGGATTATCTTTAAAGATCAATCAAATCAACTATAAAATTTTCCCAGGCCATCTCCTTTATAAAGTCTAACAATTCCAATAATCCATCATTTGCAACTCTCAAATTTCTAAAAAACTATAAATTGAATTAGCATGAGGATAACCTTATTTAGAGATTAGAACCTTAAGTAAATATTCAAATCATTCCTTTAGATCACTCTATAATAAATCAACCCCTCTTTTTACCTAGCATAAGATTGAATGGTGCAAGCATCGCTGCCCTAGAGTTACTCACATAATGTGGAATGCGATCAAATTCAAACTTGCCACTCTTGATAGTCTTGGAAAACATACATGCATACCAAATTGGTGCACTCTTTGTAGAAGAGACTGAGAATCCTACAATCACCTTTTCTTTTAATGCATCTTCTCCAACAAAATATGGAAATATATCATACTCGCATATAAAGTGGCAGAACCCCCTTCAAAATGGACTAACATCATAGAGTGGAGTGTTGGAATTACAAACAGAATTGAAGATGACAAATGGATCATATACATTGCTCTTTCTTATCTTATCATAGACATAAGATTGAAAGAAAAAACAGAGTATTCACCAAATCAACTCACTCAAAGGATAAGTTATTTAAACTCATATAGGTGTAAATCATATTGCACCTATACAATAAAAAACATAAAATTAGTCAAGAAATCAACACCATTTGAAGAATGAATTGGCTAATTACTTAACCATTTAAGTAAATCTTGTATGCACTAATCTATCGATTAGTTTCCTTAGTAGTCTAATGTAATTGCTTCCAACATTGTTGTTCCTTTCTTATAATTTGATTTCATTTAATGAAAGCAATTATTATTATTTTAAAAAATATGTTCATAAAGACTAAGTTAGTTAAAGAGAAAGACTTGTTTCCTTCATCTACTAGGGAGAAGAAGAAGCAGAAGTTGACCTATAGTGATAAAGTACTTGCGGTTAAGCTAAGCCTCCTTGTTGTTCCAACCTCACTTTTTTAGCCTTTTTAACCCTCACCTCTTCATTCGTACGAATTGAGAATGTAATTGCACTCCCTATCCCTCTCAAGCTTGCTGAAGATGATGAGCATTTCTTCACAATTTCTTGAAGAAGATTGACATTATTTTTGGCAAGATTAAAAGTGGGTTTGAGATGATTCAAAAGATGGTTACTCCTAGGGACAAATGGTAATTAGAGGAAATGGATACTTAATTCATCTATAAGTTCTCTTAGGTGCATTTTGCGAGGGTAATTTTACTTAGCCTATCAAGCTTTTATCATTTCTTTTCAGGCCTAAAGATATGTTTTCTCTTTTGATATTATCCCTTTTGTAGTCGAAGACTACAAGAAGGTGCATAGAGAGGTTAGTAAGATAGCTAAAGAGAAGGAAGAGGTTAAGGATGTCACCTTAAAGGCTTAAAACAACCTTAAGGCCTTCAAGAAGGAGATTAATGAGGAATGTCTTTTAATGAATTTTATTTCTTTTTATGAAGCTTTTACTTATTCCATATCAATATTTCAAGCTTATGTTATTTATAGCTAAATAATTCTTCTAAGCTTGTTTAAACCATAGTGATAGGGAATAAAAGTGCAGATCATTTTCCTTATTGTATTAAAAAGATAAAATTCAATAAACTTGATAAGAATATAAAGTTGAGGTTTTTTTAGTTAATAAATTTCTAAAAGAGATTTAAGTGAGCTTTACATTCATATAGAGTCTAGCTCCCTTTCTTTGATATTTTTTTAAATATTAAAAAGAACTTAAAATCCTATAGAGTCTTTCTTTCTTTCCTTGACAAATTTCAAAAGATAAAATTTGATAAACTTGATAAACCTATAGAGTCTAAAACTCTTTCCTTGACAAAGCATAGATCTTTTTAACATATTGCTTCTTCATAATGAGCTTAAAAAATTATGAAAACCTCTATTAGGCTTGAGGCTCTTAGGTTTGAGGGTTTTTCCTTTAATAAAGGGATGTAAATAGACTTCTCCTAGATTTGAAACTTTCCAACCTATAAGTTTTTATTTTATACTAGGGAGTTAAATAGACTTCTTATATACCTGAGACTTTTAAATCTATGCAATTTTATTTTTAAGATAGGGAGTTAAAGAAACTTCTCTTGAATTTGAGGCTCTTACACTTGAAGATTTTTATTTTTTAGTAAGATAGTTAAAGAGACTTTTCTTAAATCTGAGGCTCTTAAACCTATAGGTTTTTCTATTTGATTCATGAAGCTAGAGAGACTTCCCTTAAACATACATGATTTTCTTTTTGATCTATGAAGCTAAAGAGGCTTCTCCTATACCTTAGGCTCGTATACATATAAATTTTATTTTTTAATTAGGTAGCTACAATACTTCTTCTATTAGACTTAAAGCTTTTAAACCTAGAAAATTTTCTTTTGAGCTAAAGAGTCAAAGACACTTATCTTGGACTTGATTCTTTCTAGCTTGTATTTTGTTTTTTTCTTTTTGATAAGGAATTAAAGAGACTTCTCCTAGACTCGAGTCTTTTTTAGTCTACAATTTTTCTTTTTAGCCAAAGAACTACAAAGATTTCTCCTAAACCTGAGGTTCATGAATCTCCTTACGTGATGCTTTCTCTAAATGAGATCTTGGCTCTTTATGATCTCCCCCTATAATTTTGTGAATCACCTTTTAAGTATGGAGTGATTACCTATCTACTTCCTTAGTTCTTGACCATCATGGAAGACTCCATCATTAGTTTTTGATGTAGTCATCTTTTAGTTAGGAAAAGAACCAAAATTTATTTTTCAATCAAGCCAGTTACCACTTTTATAAAATTTATACTTTCCTAAATCTCATATCCAATATCTTGATGAAAACGACAATATAAATTCTTTTCCTTTTTGGTTGTGTTAGCAACCACTCTTTTTGGTTTTTTTTGACTAAGTCATTTTTTATAATATAATCAATGTTATTTAGTGATGTATTAAACTTGGAAAGGTCTTCCTCAACCTTTTCGACTATTTTTAGATTTAGCTCATTAAACTTTTAGCTTCTTCTTCTCATCTTTGATTACTAAATACATATCCCTTTTTCTATTAACATTATTTTAACTCAAGTTTCTCGTATTTGTCTTAGAATCCTATATATCTAAATATTTTAATGTTATGATATGCACTTTTATAATTTTTTATTGTTCTTTTTCTCTACATGGGGTTCAAAAGTTTGAAAATGTCTAAATCCATTTATGAAGGCTACTATTGCTATCCTTATGTTAAGACTAGGGATTTGATTACCACAAAAATAAAGTATTACAAGTAATATGGTAAGATTTCTTTTTTCTGCTATGTTCATTAATTGGTTAAAGTAATGCATCACTTCTGGTTCATTATTTGTGTTCATTAATGGAAGACCTACTAGATTTTTTTAAGGCAACTAGGGGGCTCCGATAGAAGGATCCATTATCCCCTTATATATTCATCCTAAGCATGTAAATTCTCAATTCCATTTTATGAGAAGAGTCAGTAGGAATCATAGGAAGAGAGGAAAAACAATAAAAATTCTCAAAAGGAATGATATGGCAAAGATGAGCATCCTTTTTGGATGAAAATTATAACGAAAATATCGTTTATGTTTATCACTATAATCAAGAAATACAAATGTCACTACTTTAGGAAATAATTTTGTATGTTCATATGGAGGTAGAAGGACAAAAAAGATACAATCAAATACTCGATCACTAGGTTTTTTGTACAGACAAGACCAAAGTGTGTGATATATAAGGTTATTGATTGATTAGAAACATAGATGTATGAATAGCTTCTACCCAAAAACCATATGGAACATGGGATTTAAGAAAGGTCAACGATATGATAATTTTTTTCTTTTAAGAACTTCATTTTGCTATGAGGTTTATGGACAAGATGGTTGATGCAAAATGCCTTTTCCTTGGAAGAGGTTAGGAAGAACAAAATTTTCCTCTAAAATCATATTAAAAAGTCTTAATAGTTTTTCCAAATTGTGTCCCAATCTTATTGATAAAGGATTTGACAATATTGGTAAGATCATATTATAGACATAAAAAAGTACCCAAGTAAATCATGTATAATGATCTATAAATAATACAAAATACATATATCGTAACCAAGACAAAGATGGTGATAGACCTTATAAATTAACATGTATTAAGTAAAAAGTTACATCTACATTAGAAGAACTATGAACAAAAGGTAACTTTGCAACCTTTCCAAAAGAACAACTTTCACAATCTAATGTTAGAAAATAAAAGTTAACATTTAAATGATCAAGAAGAACATTGGAATAAAATATATTTTTTAGTTTACTTGTATGAGGATGTCCAAGAACAATAAAATGGAAGAGAAGATTAATTATCCTCATGATTGTAAGAGATTGGATCATTCATGTCTAAATAAAATAATCATCCTTGTCCATACCCCTTCTCGATCACCTACCTCAATTGGAGGTCTTGTATAGAATAATCAGAAGGAGAAAAATTAATTAAACACTTTTGATTAACCAATTGATCAATAAAAATTAAATTCACAATTAAGTTTGGGACATAAAGAGAGTTAGAAAGAGGAAGAAGTTTGTTCAAAGAAAGTGTTCCAACCACTTTTAAATGTATTTTTTCTCCGTAAGCAACAATAACAAAATTATTTGGTGGGTATGGTTGAAGTTCTAAAAAGTAACTTGTTTGGTTGGACTGACAACTGATTAAAGCTGCAGAATTAATGAACCAAGGAGATAATGGATTTATTTTACCTGATAAACCAGCAGCAGAAAAGGAAGATGAAATAGCACCTGGTAGAAGAGATTGCATGGTAATTTAAATGATTTGTTACATGGTCTCTTGTAAGAGAGTCGAGGTAGTACTATATAAGCCATTAGTAGTTTAATCTTGAATTAGACTAGAAGTAAGAAATGCAGGATGTTTTTGTTTATTCCTTTGTAATAGTCGGCATTCAAAGATTGCATGCCCCTTACTTTTTACAATAATTGCATTCATTTCTCTTCTTGCAATGAGACTGTATATGTCCAGTACTACTGCAAAAATCTGCATTAAATTTTACTGTAATCTCCATTTGAATGTTTCATCTGTGTCCCGCCATGAGAAGTTCAAAAAAATAATCACCAATATATTTAGTTTTAGTTTCCAAATTAGCTTGAGTTGTGCGCATTTGTGTTCGTATATAATGAAGGATCATACTTCATATTATTTTATCAGCATCACCCAGCTAAACCGAAATCCCATCTCATTCGTAAGTAGTTTCACGAACTTGCTCTTTATGATTTTACTTACATTTTGCAATATAATTAACATTACATGTAATATCTCAGTTTTTATTTATGCTATAGTCTTAATTCTCTAAACCATAAACAAAATAATTGGTAAACATGTGCTTCAATTAAACATATATGTAGAACTCCTATTTTAAGATATATTCTCCAAGATCTATTAGAGTTTTTTTTTAAGTTTTAACTACTCTAAATTTGAACCCCTACAGCCATACGAAAACGTATCTAATATATACTTAAAAACAACAAATACTAATTTATAAAAATAAAAAGTATAAAATACCAATTTTCTTTTACTTATATTGGACTACTGTTAATATTTTATCTTTGAAGATATTACTAAGTTTGTATGTGAAAGATAAGTTCAATAGAAGGATAAAATAAATAAAAAGATAACATATTTTAAGGTGTCCAATATTTTGAAATTTTTGTAATTCAATGTTTAAGCTTTTAAAATTTTAAATTAAGAGATTAACCTTTTACAAATTTAACAGTTCAGTTCAAAATGTTAATTTTAGTAATATTTTGCTGATTTTATTTTTCAAAAAAAATATTTTACTAATTTGACGAATGAAATTTTTTTGTGACATATACGCATTTATGTAGAAAATTAATTACCAACTAATTATCCACATGAAGTAAGACACCCTAATTATAACTACTTTTACATATTGGGTTTAGTGCTTTAGTCTATATAAATTATTAGTTGACAATTAATTTTTCATATAGACACTTACATGTTATGGATAAAAAAATTTGTTAGCTAAATTAGCAAAGTACTAGCACAACTAATGTTGTGAACTAAATTATTAAGATTATAAAAGGTTGATCAATTAATTGAATTTAAAAGTTTTGACACTAAATTGAAAAAATTTCAAGAGATTGGACAATTTAGAGTATATTTATCTCAATAAGTAAATGAGTTAATTGAATCAACTGATCAATCAAAGGATAAAAAGAGCAAAATATAGTATGTATGCAATTCAAGTGAGGAAATCAATGACAAGGAATTACGCACATCAAAATTAAAACAAATCTATAATTATTCTTATAAGCTTTTCTTGATCATGTTAATAAATTAGGAGTTCAGTTACTGTATCATCAATTTTATACAAAGCACTGCAAATAAATACTTAGATAATCAAGACAAAATTTATTATAATCTTTAAATAAAATCACTTGATCTTTGTAATCCTTATTATTAATTTTTGAAATAGTTTTGAATCAAATTTTTATTAAAAAAGTGTTTTTAATATTTGAAATAACTTTAAAAAATTGTAGTATATTTTAAACTTTAAAATAACTTGAAAAATTTTTTAAAATTTATTTCAAGAGATTTAGTTAACTAATATAAAAATTTGTACAACTAAAAATTTGAAGCCATACTAGTTGATACATTAGTCAGTTAATGTAATCGGCTAATTTGTATAAAATTAACTAATATAATTGATCAATCAATGTATTCATAATCGATTAATGTAATTTAAAAGATAATTTATTATGTATCGTGAATTTGATGTATTAATCGAATATAACTAATTTCTGTTTGTAATAGTTTCCTATAGAATTGATTCTTCGTGGATTTGTACTTGTTAGAAAGTGAAACGATGGACCTAGAATAAACTAAAGCTTTATACCTATATTTTAACAAAAAGAAGAATATGAAAGTAGAAAAAAGAAAGAAAGCTGAACGCCACAGTGAAGTACATTCGCCCTTCGACAAGTTTAGGTGTCGAAATTTGATTGGACTCTGAAGATTTGTGGGGAAGCTTTAGCATCTTCTCTTTTAACAGCTATAAACAAAGCTGTTCAAATTGTAAAGTTTGAGGTGGGCGTGAAGATTCTTGGTTGAACTTTAATTAGCATCTTCGTTTTATCTATTATTCGTTATATTATCCATTTTATTATTTTTTACTTTATTATTTATTTTTATATTTTATATGTATGTATTTATTTTATTATTTTTATTTTATATCTATTTTTATTTTTTCTAATGATTATTATTTTTTATATTTTTTTCATATGAGTCTATTGAAAACAATCTCTCTACTAGTGTAATGGTACATACTGATGGACCTCCTCAAACCTTGAGTTGTTACTGTTATTATTGTTGTTATTTATTAATAAATATGTTAAGTAAATTTGACCAGAATTTTCACACCCCAAGAATAAACATTGTCAATAAAAATATTACTTTTATTCAAAACTTAAAAAATCCTTCAATTTTAAGATTGACTGTGTAATTAAGTAAGACTTTTACATCAAGGACTTAATTAGTCTTCTTATAGGACTACTTCCATATTTGTTAAGGGTTAAAATCTTCATGGATGCAAGGGTAAAAATTTTTAATAACATACTATCTTTCTTAATGTATAAAAATGTATAAAATTTTAAGAAAGCAATTATTTGCAAATTTTAATATTTATCTTGAAATTTCACACATATATTGAAATATTTAAACAAACTTTTAAATGTGTGACAATATAAAATTAAGAACTAGATTTTGCATATATGTTCTTTTTTCCATGTGTTATGCAGTTTATTTAAGTTTTCCTAGGACTTGTAGTTAATTACGTAACAAAAAGTTAAAGTTGTTGAGTGAGTTTCACAACGAGATTGTATATCAACTCTAGTAAAATGTGGAGAAAAAGTACAATCAACTGTACTTCGACCAATTAAATCAAATTGCAATTTATTTGTTATAAGAAGAAATTGAAGCATGATGATTAAACATATTATCTCTTAATCCTAAGGAGTATAATACTATGTGAAGTAGATTAATCAGTTAAAAGATTTAATCTATGAAAGGAGCTCAGCTCATAACTACGTTTTATCTCTTAAATGTTTTCCTTTTCCTCCTGTACTGCGATGACACTATTTAAATATTTATGAGACTTCCAGCTTAATTATGGCTTTTCTGGTTATTGTTGCATGCCAACTTGCGTCTGCATATTCCATTTAAATCACGATTGGAGATTTGGACTATGGTCAACCTGATGAAGCTCATCACCAAAGAGAGAACACAGTACCCTCATAGTGTAAAACTTAGGGACTAATGTTTCTCTTAATGGATGAAGATAAAATGTGGGCAAGCAAACTCATTAACTCTTAAATCATACTAACTTCTAGTATTAAAGGAAGTTCGAACTCTCTTTTTCACTATTCACAACGTAAATGACTAGTCTTATTTTATATATTGACTGCGACTTTTCTAAAATGCTATCAAGAAAATTAAAATAATTAATAAATTTTACATTGAAAATAAATATGAAAAATAAAATAACTTTTACATAAAAAAGGATTCGCAAACTAATGCTTTAAAAGTTTGGATTCTTTATATATGTGTA
>JAOQMM010000005.1:24332405-24343205 GCA_027563515.1 Erythroxylum platyclados
CTATTCCTACACTTAAAATAAAAATATTTATAAAATTTCGTAATTAATATTGAAATGAATATATCACATTTAACTTGTGAATGGAAGCAATATATGATAGATATCTTCAGCCAAAAAAGAAAAAGAAAAGGGTCATAGAGATATGAGAGAACAAGGAGGCGGAACATAAAGAAAGGAAGAATAGGTAAAGATAGAAAGAAGGGAAATCAGAAACTTTAGAAATTATGTCTATTCGATAGATACGAAGTAAAGGTGATTTGTCTTCTAGTCAATATGGAATATCCACCTTGGTCTCTTGCTAATATTTGGCTGCCACTGATTCTCTATGATCTCTTTTAAAGTGAAAACGAACCATGAGCACTAACACTCATTCTCCCTAGGTCCTTGAGGTGGTCTATGGTGTGGGGTTCCTTTGAAAACAGTTAGCTTCTCTACAAGTGTCCTACAAATTGGTACCGTTCTATGCAAGTGAATGGTCCATTCGTCATGTCCCTTTCCATTGCTAAATGAAGGAATTCACTTCTCTTTATGGATCATAGAATGTATATTCTCTTTAATTTTCTTCAATCCTTTATTGTTTACATAATTTCGGAAAGAAATGCTTTAATTATAAAAGTCTCCTCCTCCATTAAAGTCTTAATACACTTAATTATTTAGTAAAAAAAATAAAGAGATTATACCAAAAATATTAAAGAGTATAAAGCTATGAACCGTAGTGTAGACACAATCAACCCAATGTTTAGGGTAGACCTTAATTTAATAGAAATCTAGATTAAGTTAACAAAGATCATTATAACAAAAACAAATGTCTATACTTATTAGTGTTCTCATAACCTATATCTCTATTCTTTTTAGCTATTATTCGAAGTATTAGTTACCCACAATTATAAAATGCTAATAAGGGCTAATTTTATGCTTCTCTTAGTATCCATTCTACTTCAAATTGGAGGTTATTATTGGTAGAACCATCTCACTGTATTAGCATGTTAATTTGGTAAGACTGGTTAATATATTGATATATAGACATACCATGTAATGCTAGGAAATTGATAATTAACTCTTAAATACAAAAAAAGAGATATTTTGCTAAGTTATACACGCATTAATTATATGAGAACTAATTATTCTATTCTATATTAATAAAAAAATTAAGTTTGTAAAGTCATTAGTATGTATCGATTCTTAATTCATTGATTTATTTTACTAATTTAATATACTGTTGACAGAATCTACATTTAAACTGCATGCTACAATTTTGATGTTTAATCCATATTTAATCTACTTTGATATTGTATTTTATAATCAGTATGGTACTACATATATACTGATTGTAGTCATGTCCGCGTCAATAATAATTCTTCCAGTAACTGTCGTATCAGGCCTTTGCAATTTAAAATGAGTGTCACATAAGTATTGAACTATAATGACAACTTACATTATAAGGACCCATAAGTAGGACATCTACTGTAACTAAACTTGGACCAGTGATTAACTATAGGGTGATGATAGCCAATCAAGAAGCAATCTCAGGGACCCAACACGAGGGAGACATGAATAGAAAGCAAAACAAATGACAAAAATAACATATCAATGGTGTAATAGAAACTAAACCACAAAGCACTGATACACACAGAGATTGCAACTAGCCCTGCTGCAATAGTCATTTCCTCGGGGTTACTTTTCCTCTATTATATACCTATCCCTACCTAAACCAACCAGATCTAAACTACAACTTGCAGTACATGTACTTCGTCAGTGCATATAAATATACACATGGGGTTCCTACAGGAATGGTGTCCTTTAAGAATCGACACCTGCTAAGTGGTCTTGTCCATCTCTTATCAAGCCCTACCGTGTTTCTTTCTATCTTCCATAATTTATTTCCCTCTTCACTCACTCTTTCCCATCCAACATCCCATATGGCAAGAATAATAGAACCTCTCATTGTTGGAAGAGTCATAGGAGATGTTCTTGATTTATTCACCCCATCTGTAAAAATTTCTGTCATTTACAACAATAGGCAAGTGAACAACGGATATGAACTTAATCCGTCTACAGTTGCAACAAAACCTAGGGTTGAGATCCAAGGAGGTGATATGAGGAGTTTCTTTACACTGGTAGCCCTCCATTTCACCTATATACATATAGTATTGTTTATTTTCTGTGAATCTTTACATCCTCTCTTTTTTAACTGATATCTTGCATCTTGTGTACTTGCTTAAAGTCGATCTAATTTATTCCAGGTCATGATAGACCCAGATGTTCCTGGTCCCAGCGATCCTTATCAAAGGGAGCACCTACACTGGTAATATTCAAAAAAGAGAGAAATTCTGAGCTAGTTGACTCGTAACAATAGCATAAATGATTCAAAGTTAAACCATCTAAATGTGTTATCTATAAACTTACGATGTACTGAATATCAACTGATGTTCTACTTGACAAAACATGCTTTACTACTATCATGGTCTAATGAGTAGCTAGGGTTCTACTTGTTGATCGGCTGCCTAGCCTGCAGAAACAAAATCCTGACGGAAGGAATATTATTCTTATATTTGGTCTTTCCATCTTCCTCAAAAAAAATGCAACAGTTCAGAGGAAAGAGCAACAACTAAAAACTTCTTTCTTTTTTTTTTTTCACCTTTGATCGGTTGTTGCTGGTGTATGAAATAAATTGATAGACGTAGACCTAAAGAAAGTTGGTGACAGATATTTCCTCACGAGCGCTTTTGGAAATTCTACAGGTTAGTGACTAACATTCCAGGCACAACTGATGCTACATTCGGTAAATTCACGACTCTTATGAATTAATTTTTTTTCTTTTCACCTCATATAACATCGTTCAGTGAGTAATGCTTTAAACCGATGTGAAAGAGACTATTCTGATCTATATTATCCTGTCTTTATTTCTACTGAATAGGGAGGGAGGTGATGAGCTACGAAAGCCCAAGGCCTTATATAGGAATACATAGGCTTGTGTTTGTTCTATTCAAGCAAAGACGTAGACAAATAATCAACCCACCTTCTTCAAGAGATAACTTCATCACTCGAAATTTTGCTCTGGAAAACGATCTTGAGCTTCCTGTCGCTGCTGTTTACTTCAATGCGCAAAGAGAAACTGCTGCAAGAAGACGCTGATGAACAACTCAGACCCTTGAAATACTTTTAATGGCAAGCTAAATAATCCTGTATTAAAAATCATCATTTGGGATTTGGTTAAATCTAGAAGCATTCAAATGCTACGTACCTCAAAAGAATTTATTTGCAGAAAGAAGCAAGGTAACAAGCTATGCGTTGTAACTCTGTCATTGTATGCTTAAACGATAAAAAGCTATTTTAATACAATAAACCTTTGTGTCTATTATTAGTACATTTAACAGCATGGATAGATGTCATGTATCAAGTAGTCGGTCATCGCTTCAAGATTTCAACAAAAGAATCATTGTGTAACACGTCACGTCGTGTCACTGGTCGACCTGCCAACTCTTTCGTTGCCATTATCGTTTTGGAGTTTTGAGTTCTTTAGGGTTTCTTTGGTTGGGCTTGATGGTGTTGTTAATCGCGCTCATTATCATCACATCAAGTCTAACTATCATTTCCCAAACGCCTTCTTATACATGCTTTTCAGGCTTTCGTATCTCTGTGGCAGATTCTTTTAACTGTGCCAAAACTGTGGTACCTACCATTCATGGTTTGAGACAGTCATTGAGACTACACTTTCCATATCTAGCAGATACACTTCCCCACTTATATATCTAATTCCCTCTGAACTATATGTTAGTCACATCCCACGAATGTTTCCTTAATTACTGGCCTCCTAAACATGATGGTTTTTAGTTGATGATGAGTTACATCCCCTTGATTTCCAACGCTAGAGGGCTGCTGGCAGCATTGTTTGTTAATTGCAGAGTATTATGCTTACGTGATAAAGCCAAGGAATGGATGTATGATTTATATAGATCCTTCCTTCTCCAAGCAGGAGCTTCGAAATTAAAAGTAATCAATAACATTACAACAGTTATTAATATTAGTAATCTAAAAGGAACTTTTTTGTTAACTATTGCTCATTTTAATTAAATTTTTTCTTATTATTAAAAAAATGTCAATGATTCAACTCTTTGAATATTAAATGATGTTCATTTATCACTAGCTTAATTTCTCGTAAGTTTCCCCTCCACGTTTGTCTATAGGATTCTTTTTAGAATATAGAGTAAATCATGTAAGGAAATAATCCCAAATCAAATTATATATGCAATGAAATAATTTCTACAAATTTGTAAAAGATCTCTTTAATAGAATATCTTCAACAATAATAAAAAGTTAAAAGCATTCGAATATTCTATAAAATTTTATTCCTTTTCTAATGAAGTTGTTAACTACAAGTTGTTTAATTATTCAGGTCCTATTAATATTCATAATAAAGAAAGAGAGTTTAAACTTTTAAGGAGGATTAATAAGAATGCTAATTTTATTTATGTCTTTTCTTTTATAGAGACATATTAAAGTTTCTTTCAAAATATAATTAAACGTAATTCCTAAATTATAATCAAACTCAAATAATTACAATTTAATCTTAATAAAATTAAATATATTATACTTGATTTTTGAAGTTTTTAAACCTGAAAATTAAGTTCAAATTAATTTAGATTAATTTTTCTCTCTTTAATTGTTATATGTGACCTATAAGGTTCCTAATATATTGATGATAATTATTAATTAGAAATTGAATTAGATGAATTAAAACTCTTTTAGTTTATATTTAATTCTCTAAGTTTTCAATTTATAATCATGAATCAATATTAACGTTTAGCAATAAATGATGACAATCTCAATATTAAGAATGTCAAAGTAGTTTAACTTAATTTATCCTTATTCTTCAAAAAAAAACTTAATCTATCTTTGTATGGTTCTAACGTATAATTTAATCATTTCATCATTATATACTCCAATTAGAAATAAAGTATGAACTAGTGTCTACTATATTTAAATTCAATAATGTTATTTCTTATTAATTAGTAATTAATTCATAATTGACATTTGAAATCAATATTTTAGATCTCAGTTTACCATAACTAGAGAATTTTCAAATCATTACTAATTAAGGAGAATATAATATCATCCCTAATTACTTTAGGATCATAAATTTTTATTGAGTTATTTAATTATTTTCATATAGTTTATAACATATTCAAATACTAGTAACTGAGCTACTTTTAATAAAATAAATCATAAGTAGTATCATAATATAGTAAATTTTGTATAAGATACTTTAGTAATCTTAAGTCTAAGAATCATTATACAGCCATCACAATATGAAATTCATAAATACATAAGTAAAGTCCCATTTAGGATCCTTATAATTGGGACAATTTAGTGTCCCATTTAGGATCCTTATAATTGGGACAATTTAGTGAACTTATTCCTTAATAAGTACTCAGATATTTGTTTAAATATTTCTATATTTTAATTTATGAGAATAATTATTTCTTCAAAAAAATATAACATGTTCTATTTTTCACCATTTTATCAATATCTCATCTTCATGAAATTATAACTAAAAAAATTTATGAATAATACTTATATTTGATTTAAATATCATAATTATGATATCATTATAATTTTAGTTAAACAGTAATTATTTTGAGAATTTTATCTTTGGTATTGAACATTAAATATAATATTAAAATGCATAAACATAAAGATAAAATATCTTTTTTAAACAAAATAATAATGTTATATATTAATTGCAATCAATTGAAAGAGTATAAATTAACAAAACAAGCATATATAAATTCTCGAGTTTGAACTTTTTATGATCGTGAAATTTATTTGTTTATTTATATAAAATCTTACTATTTCAACAATATGGAGTATAATTTAGACCATGGAGGAAGATAGACATGTATAATTTTCATTTAACATTATGAATATAATCTTTCTATTTCAATTGAATTAAAAAAACTTGAATTAAAAAGTTAGATTAATTAATTAATACAGGCATTTCATGTAATGTCTCATTTCTTACACTGCTATGATTTGACAAATAAAGAATAATCTCGAAGCCTTAATCCTTCTAATTTTCCTTCTGGAAATCAAATTGTATAAATTACATTTTAAACGAAACAAACTTTTAAACTTTTAGTCACTGTCACATAAATTATAAGATTATATTGCTTTTTCGGGAATTAATATAATATTAGACTTCCTCATCCAGCCAGCAATCTTTGACTTGTAAGTTTCGAGGTTGAAAATTGAAACCGTTTTACATGTTGTGCGACTACAGAGCAGAACATAAATAACAACATAACAAACCCATCGATAATGGCTATCGACCGTGATTGATAAACTTAATCTTTGAGTTAGCACACGATTCCTTAAAGAATAGATTAGCTGGTTTGCTTCTTTTCTTAATCTGTGTTAAGCCCAGCGTTCATCAAGACAATTTTACACAATTTGCTTACCTCATGTTAACCTTATAAAATACTAGACCTAATCATGGGCAAGGTCTAAATCCAACTTTATATTGTTTTAAAGTTCGACATCCAGCAAAAGATTAATATGATATATGTTAATCAAAATAAATGTTAAATTTATTATGATACCGTCCTGAAATAGTAGCAAATGTAGGCTTTTCTATTGCAGTGGGAACGAACCTGAAATCTTGATGTGGGGATGGGATATTCTCCAATAGAAGTAAAATCAAAAGAAAATAACAATATTTAGAAATTAAGAATAAAATTGAGTCTTCTTCACTAATTGGGGCAACTCAGAATATTCTCCTTTCCTTTTCCTTTTAGGTCATATGTTTTGTCATCTTGTCATGGACTTGTATTCTTGTAATTATTGTCACATGCGTTGGAGAAATGATGGAACAAGCATCTAGTTTTACAGTTGAGGCTGAATCTGGCTGTAAAAGTGAATTCACTAGGAAAATTTTTCCCTGGAAAGATCAATGTGGAATATGTAAAAGTTGCTAATGCATTAAAATTAGCGTCACCGATGTATGAAAGGTCCTGCAGATAGCATAAGCACAGAAGTTGTCCTCCTTCTAATATGATTATTCATTGCTGTATTTGTGTTTTTCATCCACTGAAGCTGTATCTGATTAAAAGCTCCTCAAAATGCTGGAACGGCGGGTTTTGCAAGCCGAAAAGCATAAGCTGTTCTGCCAAAGACAAGGCCTTACATGAAGATGCAGTACTTGAAGATGCTATTGGAACTGCACTTGAAACATCTGCTATTGGCAACAAACAATTGGCAAAAAGTGTACTTCTGGTGGCAGTGAAGTAGCTTTCCCAGTAATGGGGAGGAGGGAGGTTGTTAACAGCCTCAAGATCGATTTCAAAGAGCTCTTCTTCTTCTTCTTCTTCTTCGATTTCTAGGGGACCGTTGATGACTTTACCATGCTGTGAAGAGTCTGCAAGAACAACAGAAGCCATAATTGCGTGTTTTGTTTTGGTTTGGGATGTGAGACGAATTCTCTACAAATACAAGTATCTTAGTGGGATAGTTGATCTGAAGAGGGCGGCAGGGAAGCTGGTAAGTAGAACGCTCCTCAACAAATCTGCAACAATAAAAAGCTGTAACATATTAAAAAACTGTAATATATTTGTTCTCTAGCAGTTTCTCCAATACAACATCTAACCTAAACAGCGAATCCTGTCACCTATTTCCTCTTCCCTTGGCTTTTATTTATTTTTGTATTCCATTTTGTTCAAAATAGAGCCTCTATAATATATTTCCTTTTTCTATTTATCGATTATCTCTCACACAATCGTGTAGGTGTCAGAAGTAAACGGTGACCACCACTTGTATGGAAAAGAGATTGGGACTAATTCAACTTATCTATAACAGAATGCATTGAGTTTTTAAGAAGAGTTGTTGGACTTTCGCCCACCCAAGCCATGAACTATATGTCGACCGAAGTAGACTTAACTACCTCAACAGAAGATAAAAGATATCTGCAGAATACGCTCAACAAACCTCTTAACAATTTGTATTTCAACAACTATATACCACGTTATCAATGGCTTCCCTCACATTGGTAGAATGTAATGATTCTGATCAAGCCCACCAACTGCCCAGAACAATAACCACAGCAGTCAATGGTCGTTTAACCTTCAGAAATTTATTATTAATTAATATGGGGTTGTAAGTCCAATTCTAGATTGGAAATCTAAATTCCTGTAAATGCCTCTATGGAGTTTTAAGCATTGAGATCTTATCAAATCTCAAGTGAAGTCAAAAATTACTGAACATCATGACACCAGTATCTGTTCACCAATTGTGAATCACCGACAACAAAGTTTTTACCACCTCTCTCACAAATTTGGGGTCTCTGCCATTGCAATAACCTTCCATGATAAAGGGGATTGCAAGAGCTTTAAAAACTTCATAATTAATCATTCAAGCTTCAAAATTATACTCCTGCTTATAGACCAAGCATAAAACAGACATATGATATCTTCCAGTAAGTAATTGAGGAAGCAGGATCTCCAATAAACCAATGAATAAAACAACCAAGAAAGAGCTCATAGTGATATTTTTCTATGCGACGTTTTGTCAATGTGGGGATTAACATACACCCATATCCAAACCGACAAGCATCACAAGTCAATGAGATTAATTGTAAGGCCAACAGAAATAAACCATGAGTTTTGGCGTATCCTCACTCCAAATCTATAAGGATATTATTAGTATATAAAATTTACAGATGATCCAATAACTTGACTGCGAGCATTGAAACATAGTTGAATGAACTTTTCAGACAGTTCCTTCTTATTTTACCTAGAGGGATAGCACGCTTTATCTAAACAAGCAACAAGATCAGACGACTAAATCCGTACTACTAGGATCTAAAGTACTAGCAGAACTACAAGATGTTTTCACTCAAGATTGACCTTTAGACAGGAATCCATAATCAACTGGACTGATTATAACTAATAAAAGCCATAACTGGTCGGAGAATAAAACAGGACATCAAATAAGATGGCACAAACGGAATACTTTCCTGTTATTTGTAACCCTAGAGAAAGGATTGGAAAAAAAAAAGATTAACAAAGAACTAGACTCCTAATGATCATCATCTGAAATTAGTGCCCCAACAACATAAATAAACTAGCAATGTTTGAGAAATAACAAACCTCCCAAAGCAAAAATGTTGGTTCAAAGGACAAGCATCCTAAGAATAGAAGATTTCCAAAATGATTGTCAAAAATAGAAGCTAACTGGAGAGATATCAAACACCCAAAATTCAAAATTTTCGCATGCCGAATACTTCTGATCTTTGCAAGGGTCTGGAAAATGAGATCACAGGATCTTTATTACCATAAAGCAAATGCTGCAAGTACACACGATAAGCACTTTATTGGTTATGGAAATATAAGTCAACCCATTTGTCTAATGAATGTGTGAAGCTGTTTCAATCTATTTCACCTGGCGTGCATAATGCAGCAGAAAATTGGGAGCATATCGTTTGCTAAAGGAAAGCATCATTAAGGCTACGTTTGGTTGAATATAAAATTTTAATAGAATGGAATGATTTATAATAGAATGAAATGTAAATGAATGTAATATTAGAAAATTATTATTTGGAAGGATTGGAATGGTTTATAATGTAATATAGTAAAATATTATTTGAAAGATGGATGGAATGAAATATAATGTATAATAATAATAAATGACTATTATATCCTTATATAATAAAACATATGTTAATGCTACACACTTTTGACTGCTCAAGAGCTACAAAGCACCGCCCCTCTCTGTCCCGTCTCCTCCAACATTAGCTCTCGCTTCTGCTCCGGTTTGGTTCTCACCCAGATGCTCATGTTGGTCACGGTTGTCAGCGATGACACCTGGAGACAGTGCTTTTTCTTTGGTATAATTAACTGTCGACGCCCAAATGTATTGTCTTGCTTGGTATTAGGGTAGGGTATAATAAGCATTACATATTTATCATTTTACATTTCATCCTAAACCCTCCAAATCGGAGGTTCTTCATTTTTACTAGATTATGTTTGATTGAGGGTTTTTTAATAAAATGGAATGAAATGTAATATTATTTCATCATTTGGGAGGAGGATTTATAATGGAATGAAATAGAATAGGATGGAAGAGGAGGGTTTCATATTACATCTCATTCTATCATAAACAGTAAAAATGAGAAACCTCCGATTTGAGAGGTTTAGGATGAAATGTAAAATGATAAACAACTTTTTACTACATTACATTATAAATCCTTCTTCCAAACAACATTTTACTATATTACATTATGAACCTTTTCATGTTTCCTAAACAATAATTTTCTAATATTAGATCTATTTACATTCCATTTCATTATAAACCATTCCATTCTATTTTATTTTATTAAAAATTTTACGTCCAACTAAATAAAGCCTAAGCAAACATGCTTATATAGGATGAGAGCAAAGAATGATAATCTCTGCATGTAAAATTATTTATTAAAATTTACATTTTAAAATACAAAATAATTAATTTGTAATATATTAGTAATAAAATATGTTATTCTAAGATTACTATATTTATTAATAAATTAAAATATCATTTTAGAGATAGTATCAAAATTAAAATTCAAAATTAGAAATATTTTGTGATGGTAATAATTCCATGATTCTATATAGCTGAAAAGAGGTCATTTTTAATTTATATTTTGTATGCAATGTATGTTAAGAAGTAAATATTTTATTCCAAAGAAAGTTAAAATAGTGATGAAAAGTTTATAGGTATAAATTTTATAAAAATAGATAATTTCTTATTTATTTCACATTAAAATATTATATA
>JAOQMM010000005.1:24343211-24361645 GCA_027563515.1 Erythroxylum platyclados
TAACTCTCTTCTAACGAAAAATAAACGAAACAAAGTTTATGTAAAATAATTTTATTATTATTTAATAACTGAAGTGATATATTATTGAGAATATTCTAATACATGAAAGTAAAGAAATTGTTAACGCAGCACCTTAATTTATCATTTTTCAAGTAAAAAAATTAATTATATATATAATAACCCAAATTGCAATCGTGAAACAATTATTTTAAAAATTAAAGTTGATTTCCAAAATTTTTATAAATAAAATTTATATGTTATATTTCATTTTTACTTCTATTAACAATATTTTGGGAATTATAAGATCTTCAATACATACATACCAAAGTACTTTGGCAATTTGTTCGACTATTTTTATAATTATACATATAAGCTAAACTACTTTTATACCTTCATACCATTCTTCTAGCTTCCTGCAATTCATATAACTACAAAGCAATTAAAATTTGAAGCATTTTAATAAATATTCATTATACAAATTAAGTCATATTTTAAAGAGTAAATTATTTCAAATATAATCTTTACCAATTTATCAAGTATATTCCAATTTTCATTTTTATAACACTCAAGAAAATCGTAAATTACTGACGGAAAAAATTCCATAGTACATTACCGAAGGAAAATGCTACATATCACAACCTATAAAAATATATATTTATATATTTCAGTGTAACACTATTAATGATAGAATAACAACGTCCAAGTAAATTTTCCCATTTTTAGTTCCTATCAGTATGGAACCAATACATGTTTTAAAAGTGAAAAGGGGTTGAGACAAGGTGATCCCATATCTTTTTACTTGTTTATTTTGTGCTTAGGGGTCTTCATAAGATTGGGAAGATTCATCACTAGTAATTATCAAACATTCAAGTTTAAAAGTAGATGTAATGGGCTCAAGATAACATGCCTAGATTTTGTGAATGACTTATTAATATTGTCTCATGCTGATAAAGGTTCAGTGAGTTCTCTCATGTCTTCCTTACACACATTTAGAGAGCTATCGGGTTGGAATTGAATGGTGAGAAAAGCCATTTGGTGTTATCAATAAGGTAACGCAAAACTCATAAAGGCTCTCATGGATCATTGGCCCGAGGATTATACAACCTCCCTTTAAATACTTAGGACTTCCTCTTACTACCAGGAGACTACAATTCTTTGAATGCATCCCTTTAATTGAAAAATATATAAAAGAGATTAAGCATGTGGTACGAAAAGAAGTTGTCATATGCTAGAAGGTTAAAACTGATTAAATCAATCATTGATTCCTTACACATTTACTAGTCCTCACACTTCTTTTTAGCTAAAGGAGTAATTAAAACAATATAGAAGAACATTAGAAGGTTTCTATGGGCTGGTTAAAAGAAAGGGAAATGTCAAGTTAAGGCAACTTAAAGGGAGGTTTGCACACCTACTACTAAAAGGGGTCTAGGAATTGCTCCTATTATTTTGTCTAATATGGAGACTAATGAAGGATAGTGAGGCTCTTTAGGTAAAATAGGTACAAATTTATAGTATCACACAATTACTTAAGATGAGAGACTCTATAGAAGGAAACGTTAAATGTATTATAGGAAATGGCAAAACAGCTTCAATATTAATAGAGAGAAGTGCATGAAGTTGCAGTATAGTTTTTACCATCCTACAGTCTTAATTCAAGATGAATACATATGGACAGGTGGGGCCTTACGACAATATACCAATCATTCTTATAGGGAATTACTAAGGACTAGAGGGGATTATCAAGTATGGAGCAAAATTACTAGGGATAGTTCTCTATTACTCAAACTATCTTTCCATAGACTAAACACACTTGATAGACTACAATTCTTAAGTATGATCAATATCTACTTGTTAAGTAAGGAGGAAGTCGAATCCATAGAGCATTTATTTTCTAGGAGCAGATTCTCCAATGAAGTTTGGAGTTCACTCAAGGAATTATATCAACAAGATAGAATTGGTGACCAATTTTAAGAGACAATATCATGGTTTGTTTCAACTACTCTACCAAGAGAAGATAAATCACTTATGTTGATTGCCTTCGAGTTTTGTTTATATAAAATATAGGATGAAAGGAATGCCAAGTGCTATAAGGGTGTTGAAAAGACTTCAAAATTTAAAAGTCTCAATTAGCAGTATGTTAAAACAACATAGCAAAGCAAGCATGCAACATTTCTGAGCAAAATGTGATGACAATAGTTGTATAAAGGAAGAATGATACTTATATGTGACAACACGCAATATAAACAAACGTGATAACACAGGATGGGAGGAATAACATAACTTGAAAAAAAACATTGAGAGATGCCAAATATCAAGATGAACCTGTAGAAAAACAAAAATAACTAAATTAAGGAAAGTAATCAAAATAATTGCAAGTGATCTCAATTAAAGGGATTAAATGTAGAAATGTGGTGACATGCTTTGGCCTTGACAGTAGGTGGCCATGCAATCAGTGTGAGGGACATATGTCCTAAAACAAACTTGATTTATATTTGAGATGTTGGTTTGAGTTTCTATTTGTAACAAATGTATTAATGACTTGTGAATTTTTATTCGTTTTACAAAAGGGATAGACGATAATCTATAAACTTATCATTATTTCCTATTAAAAATATAATTATTTAATTTCTTTAAAAAAATTACAATATGACATTGCATTAATTAAAACATATAGTTATAAACCAATTATTTATGATCAAGCTCCAATATCGCACTAAGATCTTTTACCTCTAAATTTGATGTAAAAGTTGTATCATCAATTCCTCTTTTAATATTAATGGGCCCAAAGGCATTATGAACACTAAACTAGTTAGTAATAAGAGAAAGCAATCAAGGTAAAGGTTGGGTAAAAAAAAAACCAAATGATAAAAAATGGAAACACTCATCAACTTAATAACATTCTCAACAATGGTTAAACGAACTAATAGGTGTAAATTATAGTATGTTTTCTAGGTGTTAGAGTGTATTTTTAGTGTTTTCATATTTGATAATAAAATGTTTAAGACTTAGATTTATGTTCTTGTTTGTGTTTTTGTGTGTTTTGTTTCATTAATTGTTGTTTAAGGTAAGATTTGGATCTTAATTATATATTTCAAAGATTTTTTGATATGCTTGGTGATGAGTGGAGACAGGAAAAAGTGAAGAAAAGATGAAGAAAAGTTGGAGAAACAAGTCTGACACGTTGCAACAAGGAAGTACTAGGATGAAAGTCTCTGGCACGATTGCGCTAGAGAGTTGGATCAGTCTCATGCACAATCTTTTGTTTTCTAGGATGTGAGCTTTTTCATGCTTTGACATTTAATGATTATTTTTGGAAGATATACACCTAGAAAAACCCTAGACAAAACCCTTAAAGACTTAAGAGTATATATTAAAGAGAAAAACATCACTTAATGGTCGCATAAACATAATTAAAGGAGATCAAAAGAGCAAAAATTCTGAAGAACAAGAGAAGCACGATCAAATTCAATTTGGAAGCCGTTGGAGGCAATTTTGAAGTATTGTTGGTGACTTTCCTCTTTTAGTAAAGTAACGTTGAATAAGTTGGTAAGTTACTATTCTGGGAAAGATATGGAAGCCTCCGCAGGAGGCTTACCTGGGGAAAATCCCTCAATCCCTAACTTAGAAGGAAGCCATTTCCCTTCTCTCTTAGAGGCTAGGAATATGAAAACAAAAAGAACATAAAGTAAGCTGGTAGCTTTTGAATCACAGAGAGTGAAACCTAAAGACTACCCATCCATTGTCAGTAAAGATATTGTTACTCCTTCTACAGAGTTACTTCAAGAGAGGGCTAGAAATTGGTGTAACGTAATGGTGGGCTATTTTCTTAGCAAAAGATCTGTCTTCCTGCATATACAGAACTTGGCTCAGGTCAGGTGGGGTAGTAAGGTCTTAATAAGATTCTCTTGACTGAGGAAGACAACTTACTATTTCAGTTTTCAGATAGTGACCCTTTGAAAAAAGTGATGAAAGATGGCCCATGGCACACAGCGGGACAACCAATGTTTGGTCGGAGATGGGTACCTAGGTTGGAACTTGATAGGTCAATAGTGGAGACTATACCCTTGTGAATTAACTTCTACAATATCCCTCTAGAGTATTAGACTCTATACGAATTAAGTTTTATTGTGAGCTTTGTGGGAAGAACCCTAGCATTCGACTCAGCCACAGAGAAGATGGAGAAAATATGCTTTGGTAGGATACATATAGAGGTGAATTTGAAAGAGGAATTGCCTTAAATGCTGAATGTTATGAAATTGGATTTGAATGGAGAACTAGCTAAAAATGAAATCTAGATCACTTATAGTTTGAAACCTCAGTTGGGGAAAAGGGAATGGAAGCCTACATGGAAGAAATTCACCTTTGATCTCTATTTTGTGTTAATAGGAGTTAAAGAACCTCCAACTCTAACAACTGATGAAATCATTTTAAAAGATGAGTCTAACAAGTTGGAAGACTCTAAATCTTAGGCAATGGAAAGTGGACACTCCTCAGGTCCAGAAACAAATCTTAATGCACCAAGTATGAATATAGGTCCTGACATTGAGGTTGAAGTGATCCATGGTGATATAGGGCAAAACATTAAGGTTAAAGTGACATCTGAAGACTTTGAGGCTGAGGGATCCCTATAGAGGTTTTTGGCATTCCAGTCAGTGAATTTGCAATTAATACCCTCTACAAGGAGATCAAGTAGGAAAAGGAGGAAGCCTGGGGGGTGAAAAATGATTCTTATAAATTAGAATGATTTTTTGGAACATCAGGGGCATGAATGAGCCCCATAAAAAGCAGGCATTGAGGGATATGATTTTAAATAGACAACCTCTCCTAATAGGGATCCTGAAGACCAGGATGAAGGCCTACACACTCTAGGGTTCAATGAATTTTCTAAGTAAAAATTAGGAATATGGTTCTAATCACTTACATCATTTCAATGGTAGATCAAAAGTTAAACTGGCTTTAAAAAAGTCTTTAGATCAATATGTTCATCTACTATGTAAGACTAAAAATCCAAAACTTTTATTTAAGGCAACAATCATTTATGTTTCCAATTTTGAGTTCCACATAGCTAGGTTATAGGATGATCTAGGCACCATTTGTAACAAGATGGTTAATCCCTAGATCTTAGTTGGGAACTTCAATTGTGTCTTATATCCTTCTGAAGCATAGGGTGATAGAGCTGATCTTTCTAACTTGGGCAATAAATTAGAAAAAGGAATGGCAAGAATGGAAGTTATAGATTTGAGATACTCAGGCAATTTTTTCACTTAGAGTAACAAGCAGAAAGGTGGGGCTTTGATCAGGAAGAAACTAGATAAGGTTTTATCCAATCAACAATGGATGAAATCTTTTCCAAACTCTCATGTGCTATTTGTCCCCCCATTATGTTTAGATCACTCCTACATGGAGTTTAGTGATCTCTTTACTAGAAGGAGAGATTAATTCCCCTTTCAGATTTCTAAACTTCTTTACTGATAAGGATGGTTATATGGAGTTGGTTAGTGATGAATGGAATAGTGACATTCAAGGTTACATATCTATCCAGATGATAAGTAAACTACAATGCTTAAAAAATAAACTCAAAATCTTTCTTAAAACATGAATCCCTTCAGAAAGAAGAGTACAGAAGGCTAAGGAAGATCTCAGTGAAGTGCAAAGGGCATCCTACCTATCTCTACACATTCATAACTTACTAATAGAGGAAAATAGGAAACTGCAGGAATATATTAAGGTAATGGTAATTCATAATTCAATGCTGATGCAAGGAACCTGTGGTTAAAGGAAGTGGACTCTAACTCAAGGTACTTATATAATTCCTTCTTGGCTCGAAAGAATTCCAATAAGATTTATTATCTTCTGGACAACAATGATCACTTGATATTTGATTCCTTTTTGATTGAAAATATGGTCACCAACTTTTATATAGAATTACTTGCATCAAATAGACCTAGAAAGATTTATCTTCAGGACCTGGTAGATGTGATTATCCCACCTATAGCCTCTAATCTAGATTCATTACAATAACAAGCTAATAGTTAGGAGATCAAAGAAACACTTTACTCTCTTAACCCCAGGAAAGTTCCAGGACTAGATGGCTATAATGTTTTTTTCTTTTAGTGTACTTGGAATATTACTGGTAGTCTACTATCTGAAGTGTTACTGGAATTTCTTCATTCAGGTAGGATGATGAAGGAGTTGAATTCAACTCATATACATTTGATTCATAAAGTTCCTTTTGTTGTTTACTTAAATAATTTCATACCTGTGTCTTATTGCAACACAGTCTATAAGGTGATAGCTAAATTATTAGCTAACAGGCTTAAGTCCCCTTCAAGTCTTTAGTGCATCACTCACAAAGTGCATTTATCCATGGAAGAGAAATCTTAGATAACATACTTCTTATGCAAGAGTTTATAAAGTATTATAACTCAAGGAAATCAATAAGAGTTTGTGCCATCATAATCGAGTTCTCTAAGGCATTTGACTCTATCAACTGGAGGTTCATTACCTGTAGCTTGCAGTGGTTTGGAATGCCTTCAAAGTTCATGTCTTGGATACATAAGTTCATCTCAATATCATCCTATAGAATTCTCTTAAGTGGTTCCCCCACGAGGCTGTTTATAGGATAAAGCAGGGTGATCCCTATCCCCATACCTTTTTGCAATCTCTGTGGAAATTCTTAATAAAATTATCAGCTCAAACATTGAGAGTAATCCTGATTTCTTATACCATTAAAAATGTGAGGCTTTACACCTTACTCGCTTTAGCTATATAGATGATTAGATGATATTTTATGTTACTGATTCAAACTTTAACAATTATGCATAAATCCCTCAGAGAATTTTGTAAACTATCTTATCTGAAAGTTAACTATCAGAAAAAGCAGGATGTACGTCTCTTAGGATGTCACTAATTTTGAGAGCCTAAAAGACATTTTTCGTGTAAGTATTTAAAACCTTCCTTTCAAATACCTATTTCAAACCTAAGCGCTAAGATTGTCTGTAGCTAGCAGAAAAGTATAAGAACAAGATCAATGCCTAGCAGAAAATATTTCTATCCCAATCTGGTAGACTCCAACTTATTTTATTAGTATTGAGGAATCTTCACCTCCACTGGACCTCACATCTTGTTATACCAAGGAAGACCACCAAAGAAATTGAAAGATGCATGAAGAATTTCCTTTGATCTAGGAAAGCAGAAATATTTAAGGAGCCTAAGATGAAATGAGATTATCTATATTGGAGAAAGCAAGAGGGAGAGCTAGGATTCATCTCATTTCAGCTAGTCTAATTCAAGATTATTCCTAAGAGAATCTGGAAGCTTTTAAATGATAGAGAGGATCTTTGGAGCAAATGGATGCATGCTTATTATTTGAATAACTCTAATTTCTGGTAGATGAATGAGAAAACTAGACACTCCTAGCCTTTCATCAACATTCTAAGGCATACTCACATTATTTACCCTCTTATTAAAGTGTAGAATAGCAATAGGGAGGATTCATGGATATGGTTTGATAGTTGGTCTTCCCATAACCCTTTAATTATGGGAGATGAAATGCTTAATCTGCTGGGTAGATGGTTAATCAACTTCAGGGTATCTAGGATCATTTTCAACAATGAATGGATGATTTTTGGTAGAGGGGCAGACAGATTTCAGGATATTCTTCCATGTTACACACCTAATTCCCTTAACAAGGATAGATTAGTCTGGTCTACAAGTGCAAATGGGATTTTCTCCAACTCTTCTTACTTGAAAGCATCAAGACCTCAATATACGAATACTCTTGGTATAACATAGCATGGAAATCTCTAATGCACAAGGCTGCATTGTTACTTGGCTACAACTAGGGGAAGGTTAAAGATCAAGGATAGATTAAAGGGTAATGTTAATCAAGATGTGTTCTATGTAATTCACTACTTAAAATCATAAACCACACGTTATTTAAATGCAGCTTTTCAACTTCTATTTTGGCAAGGATGCAACACAATATAAATTTAATTTGTTCTAAAAATTATTAGGATAATATCTTAGTTTATGCTGAAAATCTTTATAAAAGAATGGGGGAAAATAGGAAATGCCTAAGTCTTATACTGACCTGCTCAGTCTACTTGATTTGTTTAGAAAGAAATCAAAGGATTTTCAGAGATATTTACAATGACAAGTATGTAGTGATAAATAGAACTTGCTATTGGATCAAGGAAATACTGATTGCTAACAAAACTATCGGCAACTTAAGCTCATCCATAAAATGTAATTGGGGTCTGGTGCAACTCTTGTCATGAATACTCTAGCATCAATTCTAGTTTTGTTTTTTTTAGAGGCTAGACCTCTGATTAGATTCATATCCGTTGTAATTACCACCTTGTAACTATATGATAGGCCTTTTGGCCCTTTAATGAAATTTCTTTATTTATTTTTCAAAAAAATTCTGAATAATAAGGCAGTAGAATTTTCAGCTCAAGGAAAAAAAGAGAAGACTTCTAGATTCAATTCTCTACTCTTTTCTTATTTCCTTGTTGTTGTTAGATATTGATAATGATTAAAGTTGAATATCTATCTACATCTATGGATTGATAAATTCCTTTTTAGGAATTACTCTTGATTTATTTTTTGAAATTTACATTCTTGATTTAATGAATGTACTTGTGAAGTTTATTATTTTATATTCAATTTGAATTGAGAGATTGGATTAGATTATCTGTGTTGTGTTGAACATCCGGAGCTGGTGCCATAATAAACCTATAAACATCAAGCTGATAGGCAATTGAAGAGAGATCTTAATTGTTTATTTGTTATCCATTGGATAGCTTCAAATCAAGTTACATAGCTAGGAAGAGTTATAATAGATCGAGAGATCACAATTCAATTACTATCCATTTTAATTGGGATTACTTGATTAGATCTTCAGAAAGGGAATTTATAACTATAGGATATCTAGGATCAAGTATGATTAAATCAAGAAGGTAAAGTAAAACAAATAAGGATAGAAGTAATTGTTAGTTTTCATTATTGATAAATCAATCAATTTTACTGCTACATAGTTTATTACTTAGTTATTAATTCTTTACTTTTAGTTTAATTCTTAGTTAATGATCTTATTGTTTACCTTAAACAAATTTTACAAGAATTTTCTGGTGACTATTATAATCCTCATGGGATGATATCTTTTATACTATAAGTTATGATCTATATACATGCAATTAAGAAAGTTTTTAATTAAAACTTGAAAAGAAATTTGGTGTCGTTACTAGACATTCTTTATAATATCTACTACTATTACCTTGCTTTAAGGATTTTAACACTTTTCTTGTGTGATTGTAGGTGCATGAACACAAGATCTATAAGGAGTTTGAGCAAAGTAAATGATACATAAGTTTCTGACATCACCAAATAAGAGAGGGAGATTCGAAAAGCGAGATGCTAAGATCAAATAGAAAGAACAATGGCAAAGGAATCAAATCAAGGAGAACAATAAAGAACCCTTATTGACTTCATAAGGCCAAGGTTTAATGTAAATCAACAAGGAATAATGAGACCACTAGTGCAGACCAACATGTTTGAAATCAAACCAACATTGCTAATTATACTTCAAACCAATGTCCAATTTTAGGAACTGGCCAATACGGATTCTAATGCTCATTTGGCCGAATTTGTAGAGATATTTTACACATTCTGATATAATGGGTTATTAGAAGATGTAGCCAAGATTAGGCTCTTTCCTTTTACACTTAAATATCGAGCCAAAGCATAGTTGACCTCTTTTAACCTAGAGAACGTCACAACATGGGAGCAGTTGGTGCAAGCCTTTTTGGCTAAATATTTCCCCTTAACAAAGACCACCAGACTTATAAAGGAAATAAAAAATTTCCAGCAAAAGGAATGGGAGTCATTGTCTAAAGCATGGGAATGATTCAAAGAGTTGCAAAGGAGCTACCCATAGCATAACTTTCCAAAGGAGCTCCTTCTGTAAATGTTCTACAATGGTGTGAATCTACCCACATGAGACACCATAGATGCATCAACTGTTGGCTCTTTAATGAGAAAAATGGTTGAAGTAGCATATGATTTGTTAGAAGAGATGGCAAACAACAACTGTCTATAGAAGTCAGAAAGAAGAAAACAGCAGCCAACCTTTAGAGATCAAAAAGGAATGCTTACTCTAGATTCAGTGACAGCGTTACATGTTGAAGTAGCGAACATAGCCAAATAATTAAATAGCCTGAAAGCCACTTCTTCTAGTCCACTCAAGGTAATTCAGCTTGGATGAGAACTATGTGGACAAGAAAGTCATGTGTCAGTTGATTGCTTCCTATTAGAAAACAACAACACGGAGCAACTCGAATTACAATCCTTGGTGAAAAAAGCACCAAAATTTTTCTTGGTGTAGCAATGCAGGTAATCCAATGAGAGTTTAAGGCCTATCATGATTTCAGCAAGGTAGACTTAATATATTGGAATTGAAGATGGATAAGCTACTAAATGTGCTAAATTCTAAGTTTATGAGCTAGAATGAGACCCAAAAAGAGGATGGAAACCAAGTTCAATCAAATTGAAAAAAAAAACATATGTCTTCCATTCACAATCTATAGTTTCAATAGGTTAATTAGCCAATGCATTATCGACACGAATTGTGGGAAGTCTCACGAGAAACATGAAATCAAATCTAAGGGAGCAACTGAAAGCCATCACACTTAGGAGTGAGAAAGAATCAGAAGAACCATCCAATAAGCAAGCTAACTCCCACCAAGGAGAAGACTAACAGACAAAGGTCAAGAAAGAGGAGAATAAGGAGGAAACTCCTTATGTTCCTCCCCCCACACGCACCAAAGATTCCATTTCCACAGAGGTTACAGAAGAACTAATTAGATGCACAATATGCAAAGTTCATGGAGAAGCTAAAGACATTGTAAGTAAACTTATCTTTTGTGGAAGCTTTGGAAAACAAGCCTAAGTATGTGAAGTTCCACAAGGATATATTATCAAATAAGTGAACTTAGGAGGATAATCAAATGGTCTCTCTGAATGAAAGCTGTAGCTCTATAATTTCTAGCTATATGCCTTTAAAATTGAAGGATCTAAGGAGTTTCACTATACCTTATTCCATTGTTAATTTAGAATTTGCTAAATGTTTATATGACTTAGGTGCAAGAATTAATCTTATACCTTTGTCAATTTTTAGGAAATTAGGGCTAAAAGATGTGAAGTTGACTTCCATGCTCATCCAGTGGATCAATCCATAAAGAAATTGTTTAGTGTGGTGGAGGATGCCATAGTCAAGGTGGACAAGTTCATCATTCAGGTAGACTTTGTGGTGTTAGACTTTGAGAGGATAGGAATTGCCTACTAATTCTTAGTAGACTATTTATGAACACTGAATGAGCATTGGTAGATTTCTAAAAAGGCAGACTCATCCTTTAGATTGGTGAAAAGCAAATGGAAACTAATATGAATAAAATATTGAAGAATTAGAAGGAAAGTAACTCTTGCATGAAGATAGATATAATGGATGAGTGCATAAAAGAGCAAGAGGAGTGCTACAAGGAAGAAGTGAGTGTTGAGGAAGTGGAAGATGAAGGAGAACTAGTAAAGGAGGAGTTGGGTGTTAAATCGAAGCGAGAGATCTTAGTAAGAACAAAAGCACCCATGTCACCCTCTACTAAGAAACCACCCACTCTCGAGTTGAAGTCGTTACTTACACATCTTAGGTATATCTTTCTATGCAAGGGTCACACCTTACCCATCATAGTTTCAGACTAACCGGGTAAGGAATAGAAAAGAGAGTGGTTGAGACAGTTAGGAAGAGGATGAGAGTCATGACATGGCCAATTTCTCACATAGGAGGAATAAGTCCTAATATGGTGAAGCATATGATTAATCTTGAAAAAGGAAGGAAGATGGTGAGGAAAAGACAAAGAAGACTAACCCTCATATGAAAGAAGTGGTCAAGAAGGAAATGGTGAATTTGATAGATGTAGGTATTATTTAGCCACTTTCAGATAGTGAATGGGTTATTCCAGGATAATATGTACCTAAAAGAGGAGGCATAACAGTGATGAAGAGTAAAAATAGTGAGATGATCTCTACTCGAACAGTCATAGGTTGGAGAGTTTGTATTGATTATAGAAAGCTCAACATTGTGACTAAGAAGGATCATTTTCCTCTACTATTTATGGATCAAATGATTGAAAGGGTGGCTGGACATACATTCTATTTTTTGCTTGATGGATATTCAGAATACAATCAAATTTTCATCTATTTGAAAGACCAAGAGAAAACCACTTTCATATGTCCTTATGGAACATTTGTCTATAGATGGATGTCGTTCGGGTTATGTAATGCATCATCAACCTTTTAAAGGTGTCTGATGTCTATCTTTGCAGATATGATTAAGGACGTAATGGAAAATTTTATGGATGATTTTTCAATTTTTGGACTCTTTTGATCACTGCTTAACGAATTTGGATAGAGTTTTTAAAAAATGTGAAGAATCACATTTGGTTCTAAATTAGGAGAAATACTACTTTATAGTGCACGAAGGCGTAGTTTTGGGACATAAGATATCATGCCAAAATATAAAAGTGGATAGAGCCAAAATAGAGGTCATTGAGAAGCTTCCACCACTGACCAATGTCGAAGGAGATTGTGTATTTTTGAGACATGTAAGATTTTATCGTCAATTTATAAAGGACTTCTCTCATTACTAGACCTCTAACTTACTTATTAGTTAAAGATGTGTCATTTATATTTGATGATAATTGTTTACTTGCTTTTAACAGGTTGAAGGAGGCACTCATTTTAGTACCTATACTGACGTTGCCAGATTGGTGTTTGCCATTTGAGGTCATGTGCGATGTTAGCAATCAAGTAGTAGGATGTGTATTAGGAAAACATAAGGTCAAAAAGCTGCATGTTATCTACTATAAAAGCAAGACATTGGTGGGAACCCAACTCAATTACACCAACACTGAGAAGGAGTAGGGCAATAAAAGGCTACATGCTATCTACTATACAAACAAGACATTAGTGGGAGCCTAACTTAATTACACCACCATTGAGAAGGAGTTAATAGTAGTTGTATTCATATGCAATAAATTTCAGTGTTATCTTTTGGGATATAAAGTAATCATCTATACCGATCATGTAGTGTTGAGATATCTTTTTTCTAAGAAAGCCACAAAATTGGGACTTATTTGATGGGTGTCAAATGGTTAGGAAAAAATATCCAAAAGGTTGCATGGTAGTATGGTTGCATAATTACGCAATTTTGGAGGAGCAACCCAGTGGCATGATTATGCATAGTTTGCACCCAAACTTTGGCACGATCGTGCATGGGATTTTTGCCTAATTGTATTATAGGATCATGTATATCAATTTTTTTATTCCTCCACCATAAAACCCTAGCCAATTTAAAGCATTTTTCTTCTTCCTCCTCACATATTTCTCTCTTTAAGTTAGTAGCCCCTTTCTCTCTTCGCTTATTTTCTCTCAAATTTCACTCACTTTTTGTAAAGATTTCAAACTTTTTTTTACTTGTCTTCCATTTAAACATTCCATACCCTCAAATCTAGCGTTTCTTAACTAGAAATAATTATTTTTGTGGATTTTTACAAAAAAAAAGAACTTTTTCCCTCTCTCTCTCCTATGTTTTTTGGTATTTTTATGCTTCTTTTACTGGTTTTCATAAGATGGCACCAAGAGTTAAGCAACTTGCTAGTGAGTCTGAACTAAAAAGGAAAAAGAAGGTATCTGAAAGTGCAGCAAGAAATTTGGTGACTGATTTTGGCTCTTCTTTTCTGATCTTCTCTCAAGAAGAAGGTGAGAGGATCCATAAACTTCATTCTAAAAATATTACTGCACCTAGATATTTTGATTTTTCCATTTTGGAAGATTTGAATTTGAAATAAAAATTTGAGTCTTTAAGTGATAAAATTCATTGGAATAAATTTATTCAATGTGATTATATTGTTTATAAAGAATTAGCCCTTGAATTTTACACTACATTTAGCTATAAGTCGAATAAGTTAGATAATTATTGGTGCTGGTTAAAAGGGCAACCATATAATATGGATTACTTTATTATGGAAAAAAAGTTTAGTTTCTAGAAACCAAAAATTATTGAAAAGTATAATGATTTCCATGCTACTTTATATTAGACTAAATTGATTGGCTTGAATGTGTTTGAATCACATAATGCACCAAACAATGTTATACGGAGTCCAAAACACTTGTTACTCCATAAGTTTATTTGTCACACTATGTTTGCTAAAAGTTAAAGTAGCAAATGTTCCACAAAGGATTTATTTTTACTTTGGTGTATGAATCATAAAATTAATATTTACACATTAACTCATATTTTTCATACAATAATTACTTCACTTACAAAAAGTATCTATTTAGGCATGAGTTATTTGGTTACTGCTTTAGCTCAATTCTATAGTGTTGATTTAGAAGGACTAACCCCTGTTTTGCTTGAAAGATTAAATTATACTCACTTGAGGATGGTTGAGATATTGGAGTCCCATGGTATAGAACTCTGAGATACCAACTCTAAATTAAAAAGTAAGTGCAGGACAGGGTAAACAAGCTCCAGTTCCGTACCACCAAGACAACACTAATAGGAATCCTCTAGTGAAGAGTTGGAAGATGAAGAAGAAGGCTTAGTTTCATACCACCAAGACAACACCAATAGGAATCCTCTAATAAAGAGTTGGAAGATGAAGAAGAAGGCTATAAATTAACAATCACCTTGAGGGTCACATGGATGTCATTGAGAGACAATTGAAGTTGGTAGTGCGACATCAACACTACCAAACCAAGAAGTTATTGAATTTCTTTTCAGCACAAGGCACCCATATGTCGTCTCCTACTTTGTTACCTCCACAATCTCCACAAGTACTCTTGTCTTTCCTTTACATTTCTTTCTCTATTGGTTGCTTTACTAGTTTGTGTTTGTTTATGTTTGAATTTTGTTTCCCACATTGAGGACAATATGTTATTCAAATATGGGCACATATATGTACTTGTATATCATTTGTGTGTGAATTAGCATTTACATTATGTTTGTTTTTTATTAGGTTAGCATTGTGTAAACATTTCTTTGCATGATGTGTGCATTGTTTAAATGTGTCAATGGCATAAAATTGAAAGGAATTAACCTATCTATGAATACGATCATTTAAATTATGAAGAAACATTAACTTGTAAAGTTTGTATTTTAAGTTTTCTTAAGATAAATATGCATGTTGATTAGAATATTATACTTATTATATCAATTTATGACAATTTTTTGGATATATTTGTAATTAAATTCATTTAAATTGTTAGACATCATTAGTAGCCTTTCACAGGAGTGATTGACTAGGAAGCAGTGATGGAGGTAAAATAAACAAAACAAAAAACAAAAAACACCAAAGTATGTTGTATAAATGTGCTAAATACATTTCCTATTCCGTTGAACTATTAAAAAAATAGGTTAAGAATAAAGCTAGTAGTCAGTTGCGAGTTGTGATATGAGTAATTGAGAGCATTCACGACAAAATGTTTTTCTTCATGTAAAAAGTCCAAAATGACACTCCAACTAAGCTTGATAATATAGTGTTGACAATAAAATTGAACCTATGGATTTTCTTGTTAAATGTCAAGATAAATTTCATGAATGGGTATTTAGGGATGGCCTAACTCTTGGTATATAAGAATGAGTGCATGATTACAAGTGTCATAGATGTATGAATAGGTGTCAATATTTTGGTTGATGTATGTATTTAAATCAAAGCACTTCAACATAAATGGAATAAGTTCGTGTGTTGGCACTTTTTAAGTGACTGATGTTTAAGGCTAAGTTAATTTCATAAGATTTGATGCCATTAAACCATTATTGCATTGTTACAGAATTGTGTGTTTATGTGTTTGTGTTTTTTTTTTTTTGGTGATTTTAGTTTTAATTGGGGATAAGCAAAGATTTAAGTGTGAAGATGTTGATAGGTGTAAATATAGTATGTTTTCTAGATGTTAGAGGGTGTTTTTAGTGTTTTCTTAGAGGATAATCATGTGTTTAGGGCTTAAATTTATATTCTTGTAAGAATTTTTATGTGCTTTGTTTAATTAATTGTTGTTTAAGGTAAGAGTTTGATCTTAGTTATATATTTTAAGGATTGTTTGATGTGTTTGGTGATGAGTGGAGACAGGAAAAAGTGAAGAAAATATGAAGAAAAAGCTAAAAAAACATGTTTAGCATTAGGAAGCAATATGATCGAAGTCTCTAGCATGATCGTGCATGAGAGTTAGAGCAGTCTTATGTATGATATATGAGCATGCAAGGTGTTTTCTATAATGCGATTTTTTCATACTTTTGACTTTTCGGGGTTATTTTTGGAAGATATACATATAAAAAACCTAAACAAAAGCCTAGGGGACTCAAAAGTATATATTGGAAAGAAAAACATTACTTAACTATTACATAAACATAATTAAAGGAGATCAAAAGAGCAAAAATTTTGAAGAACAAGACTCCTGAATTTTCCGCTCAGGGCAAAGAAGAAGATTTTTATATTCAATTCTCTACTCTTTTCATATTTCCATGTTGTTAGATATTGATGATGATTAAACTTAGATATTTAGTTACATCTATAGATTGCTAAATTCCTTTTTAGGAATTACTTTTGATTTATTTGTTGAACTTTACATTTTTATTTAATAAATATGCTTGTGATGTTTATTATTTTATATTCAATTTGAATCAAGAGATTGGATTGGATTATCTGTGTTGTATAACACAATGAGAGCTAGTACCTCAACAAACCTATAAACATAAAATTAATAGGTCATTGAAGAGAGATCTTAGTTATTTATTAGTTATCAATAGGATTGCTTCAAATCTAGTTACATAGTTAGAAAGAGTTTTGATAGATCGAGAGATCATAATTCAATTTCTATCTATTTTACTTGGGATTACTTGATTAGATCTCGAGAGAGGGTAATCATAATTATAGGATATCTATGATAAAGTATGATTAAATCCAAAAGGTAAAATGAAAACAAATAATAATAAAAGTAATTATTAGTTTTCATCATTGATAAATCAATCAATTTTACTACAGCATAGTTTATTGCTTAGTTGTTAATTCTTTGGTTTTAGTTCAATTCTTAGTTGATCATATTATTATTTACCTTAAACAAAGTTTACAAGAATTGTGGGTTGACTATTACAATCCTCGATTGACAATATCTTTTATACTATAAGTTATGATTTGTTTACTTGCAATTAAGAAAGTTTTCAATTAAAACTTCAACAAGAACCACATGACAATTACTCTCAATATGTCTTGTGCATTCATGAGATATTATTAGTAGCAATGTGAATGATTAATTATTATAGAAAATAAAGCGTGAAAAGAATAAGGGATTGACAAATCTTAAAGAAAATATAACAACCATTGCAACTTACAACTTACAGAGGTACTAAAACTCTGCTTCAGAAGAAGAACTTGGAATAGTTGCCTACTTTTAGGATTTTCTAGAGAATAAAGAATCACTAATAAGGACACAATAGCCTATCATCAAATGGCAAGACACTTTGCATATTGCCCAATCACTATCACTATAATCTTAAAGGATAATATATGTATAATCAGGGAAAATTAATGAACAGAAAAACCAAATATGGATTAGTATGTTTGTGATACACCTATCTACCAACCAATATGTAACAAAAAGAAGCACCATATATTAAAGAAGAATTACCATAATCTAACTTTAAAGATAAACAAAGAGTCTTTCACTAATTTACTACCAAGAAGTCTAACATCCCCTAAAAATTGTATGGCGTATTTCCTTTAACACATTAATGCACTAATAATATCTTGCAACTTCAAACTTCAAGACACCCAAATTTTTTATTTTAAGTTAATTATACAAAAATAATTTCATTTCATTAATAGCATTTTAGTCATTACTAATCAAAATGACACCGTCTATTCACAAATAAGGAGAGAAAAATACTGCTTAAGTGTTTAATAAAGAAGGAAGAAACAGCATTTGTATTAGTAGACACATACTAAAATAACACATTCAAAAGTTTTACAACCATTGTCTACTAGTTTTTCACATCTCATATAATAACTTGTTCAATTTGTAAAATCTTGTAGAATCAGTATAATGAAAAGAAAGTGGTGATGTCATGTAAACTTACTCATGTAATCACCACATAAAAAAACATTATTGTCATCCAATTGTTCAAGAAACTAGCCATAAATGGATGCTAAAACTAAAAAATCCAAACACTTGTGATTTTATCTATGTAAGAGAAAGTATCAAAGAAGTCAATATAGTCTTTAGTCACAAGTCTTACCTTATACCATGTTGGATAAAAAAGATGAGGTAGTAAATATTTTCTTAAAAAAAGAATTACAAGAAGAGGGACGATTTAATCAACACACACT
>JAOQMM010000005.1:24367123-24383719 GCA_027563515.1 Erythroxylum platyclados
TTTTTCAAGCTCCATCAGAGGTAACTGCTTCGTAATTTGGATGATGTTAGTCTGGTCATGAGCTATATCTGTTATCATATAAAAAGCATCAGAGGTAGAATTTGGAAAATTTAGGTCTACAACATGGTTCTGCAAAAGATAGATCATTTGATGATGAAGAGTAGTCATAATAGCTATAGGATCTCCAGTAATCTGGATTTGGACCTGGAGTCCCACAGTCAAGGTAGGATCATCAAACCTGATATTCAAGTCAGGGGCAATGGTAAGGATGACACTTCCATTATTAAGGGTGGTCAATAAGGTACCAATCAATGCAATTTGGTACATAATATAGGCAATATCAAGAAGAGATATCCTGTCTGTAGCAGGAATTCCTTTTCTTCCATGTAAGGTGAGAACAAGGCGAACAACACTAATATGTAGATGTGTATGATTCTACTCCCTCTAAAGAGAGATGAGTTCCTTTGGAATTTCTAACTTCACATATTGTTCTACGATGGTAACTTTTAAACCACACTGCTTCAGATGGAAACTTTGGATAATTTCTTTGACTTTTGGGCAATGTGTAAAGAGAATAGTCTTTATACTTCTTGTCCAAGAATTGTTACTGGAGTATATACTATAGGGACTGAGCAAAGATAATGAAGTATCAGAAATACGACTTTCTGCAAGAAGATGGGTAATTTCTACAAGGTGTTCAATTTATTAGAAAGAGTACGTTTAGCATTAGAAGGGGGATTAGCAATAGAGAGAGTTGAAGAAAGATGAACAAGGTCACTAGGTATAGAGCTACTCATGGCTGAAGGAAACTCTTTATTCAATATCATCTGGAATAATGTAATCACAGTCAATAATACTAATGGCTTTGATACCACAGGGGCAACCCTTGGTTAGAGGGCACACGAGGATAACATCACCAAGATAGGTTGCATTGTTACCACATGAATCGAGAAAGGTTCTTCTCATTGTAACTCCTCGGCTTGTGGTATATTTCATCGATAAGCTTCAACGGAGCATATACATAGATACATAAAAAAATTGTAAGAATATATAATGCAGTACATAATTTAGTACATATAGAACATGGTAAAGATTAATAATAAAAGATAAAATAAGTAAATAAATACCCAAATCAAGAAAAAAAAAGAATATTACAAGAATAAATCAAGCCAGTCATTACAAGAATGTAATTAGACTAAGTAAAAAACTACTTAGGTTAAATAATTGGAAGAAAAGTACTAAGTAATCAAAATATTAAGGTCAACTATAAACTAAAAGATTCAAAGGAAAATATGTAAAACTTAACAAAAAAGACCAAGTGAGATCCCTTATTCATATCACTTATCCATTGGCACCAAAATGGTGTATAAAAATCTGACTTCAATATGATCTGGACAGTTTTCACCCTTTTCCTAGTTCTCTTTTGTCACATCAGGGTACTTCTGCAAATAGGTTATTTCATGCTATATTGTACCTTGTAACAAACTGGCCTCCATAATTGTATCTTATTCTCAAAGTAGGGTCAAGGAATATAGAAAATTAGATATGAATAAAGCACTGTAATTTGTGGGGCACTTCAATCAGTCTCAAAAAATCTAGATAAAATTAGTCTTATTTGTCTCTAATGCAATGTTATTGATTACATACAAAGGTAAACATATTGAAAAAGCATAAACTATGCTCAGTAATCCTGCATTGTACAAATTTTGTTAAAGAGTTAAACAAGCGTGCTAATTAATCAGGATATGTAAACCATGATTTGAATTTTACAAAGATTTGTATTTCCTTTTGTCTTTAACAACAAGTTCTGTCGTCACTTAAATATATGGGCAACCACTATGTGGAAATCCAAAAAGTTCACCAAACTTGACCCTCCTCATTCTTTCTTTACGTCATTTTGAAAAATAGAAAAAAAATAAAAGAACTCCTCCAAATCCAACTGCTGCGTATAAATCACCTTGATGTAGAGTATAAATCACCTTTATTCAGAGTATAAATCTATTCCTAAAAATCTACAATGCGCAAGCAATCTCCTAGATAAAACATATCATTTAAGATCTTTCCACACTCTAGCAATGTTGTTCATTCATATTACACTTTGTGCTATAGTAGTCGCTGGCGCATTCACAAGCCATAAAAGTATCATATTATTGCAACAACGTCATTACACATACTTCCAATCAATTCTCACTAGCTCACTCAAAGAACCATCAACAACGGTAACTTATTCTTTGAAGATAACGCCATCTCCATCCCCTAAAACCACGAGTAAGAGTTACTCTCGTCCATCAAAGCCAAAACTAACACTAAGGAAGGATTTTCACCAAAATGCAATTAACTACAAATTCTACTTTAACTAATTAAGAATCTAGAAATCCTACTTTAAGATTCTTAGACTATGTTTGGTTGGACGTAAGGTTTTTAATGGAATAGAATAGAATGTAAATGGATGTAATATTAGAAAATTGTTGTTCGGGAGGGACGGAAGGGTTCATAATGTAATATAGTGAAATATTGTTTGGAAGAAGTTGTTTATCATTTTACATTCCATCCTAAACCCTTCAAATCAAAGGTAACTTATTTTTACTGTTTAGGATGGAATAGAATGTAATGTGAAACCTTCCCTTTCCATCCTATTCCACTTCATTTCATTATAAACCATCATCCCAAATAATGGAATAATATTACATTCCATTAATAACCACCCAACCAAACATAGCCTTATTGTCACGTGGAAAATATCACCTTAATGGATCAATTGGAATTTAATCCCATATCAGGTCCTAATTCAAATAAGAAACTAACAAAACAATTACAAAACCATATTACACAGTTTTGGACTTTATAATTAAGTAGAACATATACCAATTACAATAAAACAAAAACTCTAATAATGAATAAACCTTAAATAAAGAAATTAGTCATAATTCCAGGAGAGGGAGAGCCTTGGAGTAATCAGTAAAAGTTGTTCTTTTGTGACCAGAAGGTCACAGGTTCGAATAACGGAAACAACCTCTTTGTAAAAAAAATATAAGGGAAAGGTTACGTACATCAATGATCTTTCTCAGAGTCTCGCAAAGCAATATTTTGAGTTTCGTACCTTACCGGCCGAAAAAGGTACGAAACTAAGTATAAAAGTGCCAACCGGTACTGCATATTTTAAAATTTTGGAGGACTAATTTGTGAAAAGAAATTTTAACCCCAACCCTCCCGCTCGCCCCCTACCCCTAGTTTCTCTCTACTCTCTTTTTTATTGGTTTATATATATAGATTTCTTTTCATTTTTACATATTCTTTTAAAAATTTTGTAAAATTATAAATAAATTGTATATTTTAAATTTTAAATTATTGAATAAATTTTAATATATTGTTAATTAATTTATTTGTAAAATATAATTAAGATGATAAAAGTAATTCATCATTTTAATTTATAATTATAATTATGATAATATTAATTTTATTGTAAAATTAAGAATTATTATAATAAAAAAAATTTAATGATGTTTGTAATCTGTATTACTTTTAATTCAATGGTAATTATTATTTTTTTGTTAACAAACATATTTTAATTTATATAATTTAGATTTTATTTAGTATCCATTTGATTATATTAATAATATAAATTTACTTTAAATTTTTCATCATTTTTTAATTTTATTTTTATAGGTTTATATATATGGATTTATGTTCATTATTTTTATATTTTTAAAAAAATTGTAAAATTGTAAATAAATTTTATATTGCAAATTTTAAATTATTGAATAAAATTTAACATATATTGTTAATTCGTTAATTTATAAAATATAATTAAGATGACAAAAGTTATTTATCTTTTTAATTTATAATTATAATTATGATAATATATTTTTATTGTCAAAATTAAGAATTATTATAATAAAATTTTTTGATGGTGACTATATTACTTTTAATTCAATTGTAACTATTATTTTTTGTTAACAAACATGTTTTAATTTATATGATTTATATTTTTATATCTAGTATCCATTTGATTATATTAATAATATAAATTTACTTTTAAATTTTTCTTTAAATAATAATTGTGGTTATCATTTATATGTGGAATATGTGAAAATAATATTAAGAAAAATAAATAAATTGTTATTATTTTAAATTTCTATTATTATGATTTTTTAAGATAAAGTTAGTATGAAATTATAAATTATACAATATAATATATTAAAGGGTTATTTTGTAATTTTAAAAAATCTGAACTATTTTATAAATTGAAAAAATATCTAAAACAATATCTGGTATTGACCGGTACTAATACAATACCGTACAAGAACCAAATTCGGTACTAATATCAGTATGGTTTTCATAACATTGTCACAAAGAAAGAAACCTTGTGCACCGGTTACGATAACTTTTTTTAAACCTTTTTAGTCATAACTCCATGAGATTTTCTCTCCCAACTATTCTAGAACGCTAACTTTTGTAATTGGCCCAATAAGCACATGTAATAGATCCCTTGATCGGTTACTTATGCTCGCATTAGCTAGATGGTGATTCCTTGACATGAATTGAACCCCAAATCAATTCAGGAGTTGTCATAACAGCTCCAAAAAAAGAAGAAAATATGTTTGGCTTAAGAGAAAAAGCAAGGAAAAGAAGAAAATATGTTTGGCTTAAGAGAAAAAGCAAGGAAAAGAACAATTACTAATTGCAGAGGAAGAAAATTGCTCTTATACCATATTGATTTTGGTAAAATATTTGTTCTTCTTATTCCACAAATGAGCTTTGCTCAGTATATATACACAAAGAAGAAGAAGAAGAAGAAGAAGAAGAAGAAGAAAACCCAAAAACAAAGAAAAGAAAAGAAAACAATATCTAATATTTATCCAAATACAAAATGACATCATATTACAAACACAAGTTAAAACATGAGCCCATTTATATGGGATCAAGCTCCAACTCTGCTCTGAGATGGAAGTACTTGAAGTTATCTTCTAAAATCAATAGAAAACAAACAAGAACAGATTCAAATTGCAACACAAGTGCACGTCCCTATACTCTTAAGCAAATACCAATCACAAGTTTCCAAGAGTTAAACAAAACAATAAGCATGGCTACAGGATATCATTATAGAAAAGCAAACATGAACAACCATATGTAAAAGCAAGATATTAAAAGTAACGGATTCAACTTCAACAAAGAATAGCCGCCTTGGAGTACACATATTTGCATAAATTTGTATTCATATCCATTTATCATTCTCAAGCAAACTCAAACTGAAATTGACGCCTTTCTAGATTCCTAGACACATCTCTATGTCCATGTACAAGTATGATCGTCCCTACAATTACATTCACAACACCCAAATTCTCAACATCATGATCACTTGTAGAAGGAAAAAAATCCAATATCCATGCCTCTCAAGCAATATTTCCCAACTAACTAAAATATAACAAGCAAAGAAAACAAAGTGTAAATCAAGAAACAAGCGTACGCAATCAATCCCCTGTACTCCTCTCCGCCGTCAGCCACAGACACCATCAGATTACTACACGCCCTAGACGCCCAAATCACAAGAACCCCGGCAATCACATATCTGATGGCCCCACCCTGCGGCACAAATAGCGAAGCCGCCGAGAACAAAACCACAGGAAGCAAACAATAACCAACCACACTCGTACAGGAGTGCAGATCCAAATTCCCGTTCCTTCCCGCGAGCATGTTGAAAACGACGTACAGAAAAATTGAAGACACAACGATCCAACCCAAAATTACTCCGAATTGGATCTTTCCAGCGAGTAACTGAAACAAGCAGAGCGAGAGGTAGAGGAAAATCGGGCCTGAGAGGTCCGAGTCCCTGTGGACGCTCGAGTTGACGCGAAAAGGATTCAAAATCGATTTCGTTTTTCGCCAGATTTGCTCTGGATGGACGCCAAGCTCCTCAAGGAGAGGCTCTTCGTCGTCGAAGTTCGCGCCGCCGGAGGATGCCGTGGGGTCAATACCGATGGGACCGGAGCCGTAAGCTGCGGTTCCTATGTCAAAGGACATGAAGGGAATTCCGGAGTTTGAGGGTCGTTGAGGTTGAAACGGCGCCGTAGGAACGCGTCGTTGTTGGATGTTAGCGCCGGCGGCGGCCGTGGGGTTTCTGCCGGAGGGGAAGATCACCGGAGGAACGTTGAACTCATTCGTCATAGTGATTTATAGTTCTGGGGTTTGAATATGGAAGATCAGTACAAGCTTCACTGAAATTTAGGGTTTTGATTTCAGTGGTGAATTCAAAGGCAACCGCGGAAAACGGAATTGGGTGACTTGTGAAGGAGGGATTGGAAGTTATTATTGCTTTTGATGAGGGTATATCGGACTTTTTGTTGGTAGGTGTTAAGAGTGAATTCTGAGTCTATTCGGCTGAACATAGGCAGGATGACGATCTCTAGAGATTCCAGTTACCATTTTACCCGCGTTCGGGCAACGTTCTTCCCGTCTTGTCCCTATCTGCAGTGTTCTCTCTTGGAAAATATTTTATAAAAGAAAATTATCTTTATTAAGAAATAATGTTTTAGATATATACGACATTATTGTGGTCATGCTAGTGGCCAATTCAGATCCTCTGAAGTTTGGCGGTAACATTAAACAGTGACAAAGGTGAGTAAGGAGAGAACTTTTCAGTTATGGAAACACTTTCAGATAACCCTGTTCATTTATCTTCGTCCCTCTCTGTATCAAATTTACCTTCCAGTGTACCTCCTACTACCTGGTCGTACACTTGGAGAGGGCTAGTAGGTGCTTTGAACCTTCTCACGGGTGGTATGGCTCAACGGATTGGCAGTGGCCGCAGTATAAACTTTGGACTGATCGTTAGCTAGATAAGCCTATAGTGGAATTTTTGCCTTCCTCCCTCCATGCCTATGTTGATATCAATGCCTATGTTAGTTATTTTATTACGCCACCAGGTTTGTGGAATTCTGAGTTACTTTTTGTTTAACTTTTGATGGAGGTTGTTGTCACCATTTTGGGCTATCCTCTTCCCCATGCCTCTACTTTGCAGGATACCTATATATGGCGCTATACTGGTAATGGCAAGTTTACCAGACAATCAGCTTATAGAGCTTTGCTTTTTAATGAAGAACCTTCGCCTTCTCAGTGTATAACTTGGCTATGGTAGTTACCTCTCCCAGCAAGGTGGATCTATTTCTTTTAGCTTGCATGGAAAGGTCGTTTGGTTACAAATGCTTTACGCTTTGCTTGAGATTTGACACATGAGGCTCAACATATTGTTTGTGGTTCCAGGGAGGAAGATGTGTTACATGTCTTACGGGATTGTTCAGCAGAGAGGAAAGTGTGGGAACATTTTATTTTGCCCACACACAGCACCACCTTCTTTCTCAGTGATGTTCAAACCTAGCTTCGGAGTATCCTAAATGTGACGAGATGAGACACACGGGAGGTGATTCTGTTGGCAATCGCATCTTGGCGAATATGGACTGGTCATTGCTGAGTGGTCTTTCAACCCGATGAGCCTGATGAGTTAGGAGCTACTATTGTTCACAATATTACCTTAACTAGTCAGGAGATCTTTCATTCGAGGGCCCATACACTTAAAGTCTTACCGCCTTGCAAAAGGATTCGATGGTTGCCCCCTGCAACGGATGTGGTTAAACTTAACACCTGGTGGTTTGCTACTCGATGCTTCTGGTAGATGGTTAGTGGGCTTCACTGCATATCTCGGCATTTGTTCTAATATGGCAGCGGAACTACATGCTTTACGGCTGGGTCTGGACCTAGCTTGGGGGGAGGGATTTCGCAAGGTAATATGTGAAACAGATGCAAAGGTTGCTTTGGAATTGATCTCTTTGGCAGATATCACTTTCCACCCTTTGGGAGCGTTGATAACAAACCTTTGAGTGCTAAGAGGCCAAGCTTGGGAATGCAATTTCTAACATACCTTACAGGAAGGCAACTTTTGCGCAAATGTGCTTTCTAAGATAGGCTGTGAATTAGAGGTGGATTACGAAGTTTTGAGAACACCAACACCATCCTTAGCCTTGGCATTGCAAGCTGATGCATGGGGGGTTACATTCCCCCAAGGATTTAGACTAAGGTAAGTTCCTTTATTTCCAGTTTCTTTCCTTCCTTTATTCACCAAAAAAAAAATGTACCGACCTTGGTATCAAATTGAGTTCTGATACAGTATTGTACCGATACAGTTCAATATCGGGTACCGTTTCAGAAAAATTTTTAAATTTATAAATAGTCCCTAAATTTTTAAAAAATTGCAAAATAGTCATTAGCATATTGTACTATATACTTTATAATTTTATATCAACTTTGTCTCTAAAAGTCATAATAATAGAAATTTAAAATAGCTATAATTTATTTATTTTTATTAATATTAATTTTTAGATATTTCAAATATAAATAATAACCACAATTAATATGAAAAAAAGATAGTCATCATATAAACATAAAATTAAGAACAATATAAAGTATTTAAAATATTACAATTTCATCATATAATAAGTAATAATTACATCAAAACATCAAATAGAAAGAAAAATAAATATCCTTAACTCTCTAACTATTACAATTTACAACAAGAGATGACAAAGGCAAATATTAGCATTGGTGGTGGGGACCTAAGCAATGGGCAGCTTTTGACAGGCTTCTATTCTAGTTTCACATTAGAAGAGGAAAGGAGATTATAGATTATGAATTGGGCTTTGAAAGGGACATCAAAGTTTAACTGAGGAGAGATTGCGAGCTTCTATGTGAGAAATTCGTATCAGAAATAAGAAAAGAGATGAAAACATTTATAAACCTATAAAAAAATACTAATAAACTTTTCGACTAACTATTTTTTAGGCATATGGTTCTATCAAACCTAAATTATAGCTATTGTTAGATCATTTTATGCTTAGGGCACTATACACCTGGTATGAGTTTGAATTTATAGTGGATTTATTGATAGCAAGACAACGTTTTCAGTAACTTTTATTTAAATTCCTTCAATAATTCAGCAACTGCATCCATAACTTCCATTATATTATTTTTGACGATCTCTCATATAACTATATGTTAAATTTTATTGCCTTTTTAAAGGCTTTTTTTTAATACTCATCATCGAAATATATAACATTTTTGTTGTTATTATTATAACTCTAGAACTATTATAATTGATAAAGGAATAAAAATTTTCATGCATTATTGACATACCTTCAAGATATGGGTATGGAGCCACCTTTGTTTCTTTGAAATTTTTTACATAAAAAATGAATAAATCACCATCATATTGAAATTCCCACACCAATTTCCTATTCTCATCAGAACATTGCAAATAATGCCTACCACCGATTGAGCTTTTTCATAAACTTTTCTTCTTTCCTAAGTTCTTACTCAACTTTAGTCTTAATTTACACACCATTTTATCCACTATAAAAGAATGAGTTGTATCCATATTAAACATGATCATTACTTATTTCCTATTATAATTTCAAATACATTAATCGATAAAAAGAACTAGTTTCAGTACTCACCATATTTGTAAGGTGATTGGACAAAGGTCAAAATTTGAAGGATTATTCTCGCCTTTGCCTCCGATTACTAAAGAATTTAACTTTATTGCTTTAGACAATCTCTAGAAAAATGGAAGGAACATTGCACAAAAAACACATTTAGCTCTTTTTTGAAGCCTTGTCATATTGCTTAAGTTGTTTATATTACTTGGACTTCCCTTTATGATCACCCTCTTGCTCTATAGTCTTTCTTTTTATTCTCATCTCTCTTCTCTTGATAATTTTGCCTTTAGAATTTTGATAAAAGGAGGATTTGATTTCCTTAGGTACCCAAAAATCTACTAAATTGTCACAAATTGCAATTTCACCTATGACATCCTTCATATTTTGCCATCAAAACTCTATTACGCCTATGGTTGTAAATCAAACATGAAGTTAAAGAATTTTTTTTCTCATCAAAATGTTTTGACATCCAAAATCAATAAACTAAGCTACTTCACATATTCCTTCACTAGTTCATGTTGCTTTAATTAATTTAATACATCTTTACTAAGTCAAGAAATTGGTCGTTTAAGTCCTTCATTTTCCCCTATACATCATGATAAGAATAGGCACTATCTTTAGTTTTTATTCTCCACAAAATCTTAGAATCATTATCCAAATCCATTGTAGTGACATTAACCTTTTCTATATTGGGAACTTTGGCAGTAGCAAAGTATTACTCCGTGTCCTATAAGTAGTTCTAAAGCTCCTTACCATTTTGAATTCCCTAAAAAACTTTCTTGTTCACGCACCTTTAAAAAAGCACTTTCAACTTGCCCAACATCATATTTATAATAGCTCGCTTAAGGATTGTGATCTTAAATTGTACTTCTTCTCATGCTTTCATTAAGTATGCTACTTGATCCTCAAATGATAGGATTTATCTCCTTGAGAGTTCAAATCGAAATGGGTAAAAAAGCAACTTCCTTTTCACCAATATGCATAGGTTCAATGAATACCTCCACTTAAGAAGTATGATCATTTAGGTTATTGCCTCCTACCATAGGACACTAACAATGGATCTAATACTAGTTTTTAGAAAGAATTTATTTATAACACTAAGCATGCACCAAAGTTACCAAGATCTTCCAACATCAATTAAGTTCGCATTATTCAAATAAGCTTTAAGCTTTATAGAAATCCCTCGTGTTTAAAATTTATTTCGTATAAAAGCTTTAAAAAAAGTTTGTTTACTAACAAATAAAATAGTCAGAACAAGATAAAGAATACATCAAAGATACATCAAAATTGATAACCTTTATTACATCTGAAAATAGTGACAAAGGAACAATGCCTCCAAGTCTCTATATGTTGAAATCCTTGTTCAAATAAGACTTTGGTGGACAATATTAGAAGAAAGTGAGTAAAGGAGTAGTACTAAATACACTAATATAATAAGTGGTTGACATCCTAAATCACTTAGATATTTTAGTGGGTGGTTGATATGCCCAATCACTCAGTATACTATTATATAAATAAATCATGTTTAAAATGAAGGGTTTTACATTTCAGCCACTCTTCTATATTCTCTAACTATCTTCCTTATTTTAAGCCACTACTTTGTCATGTCATGTATGATTTGCATCCAAAGACACTAGCTATTCAAATTCTATGCTAACTTCCATATAATTCAAATTTTGTCAATAAGTGATTTTCTCTTTCAACAAAATTTTGTGTATATCCAAATATGCTTATTGTCTATCTAACCATAGCTAAACTAATTAAAGTACCAACAATTTGTCAAACAAGCTAACTGAAGCATTGATGGTCTGTCATAGCTAGCCGAAGCTTGTATATGCTTGATTTCACTTGGTGAAGTTATGTTAGTTCATTTTACATGCCTTTGTCGTACCAAAATTGTGTTAGTCTTTGGCTAAGGCTAGCCAATAACTAACAAAATTGGCATTCACGTATGAAAATGACTAGATATAATAAAGAAAATTTTATGAGTTTAAGTGTTTAAGTTAGGAGTAAAAATGGGATGCAATAATGAGTTTAAAGGTTAAGATGAGTGTTGGATTTTAGTGGGTAATGGAAGTAATGGCACCTTCCTAGATTAGGTAAAGAGTTGAAAGAAATTTCTAAGAATTTTGAAGTAAGAAATCTTAGTTTTGCATAAATTCTTTATAAAATTCTAACTACTTGAATATATCAAATCTTAAGAATTTAAATTTTCATATGATTATTTGTATTGAATTTATCATTTAGTTTTAATTAGTTGGTTTACTAACTACTTTATTTAGAACACATGCTTTATAAATTATTGAAAGTATTTGAGATTTATATTCAATATATATAAAAATAATAATTACAAATTCTTTATTAAAAACACTTATTACTTGTAATATATATTACATCACAACTAATATGCAATAGAAACTATCTTGTTCAATAGGAATTTAACTTTGACACAGAAACAAAATTATATATTTTTCTTTACTGCCCCAGAAACCTAATATGTATTTTAAGGGTTTATAGAGTTTGAGATTTAGGATGCAAATGTTTAAATTTCAATATATCATACCATATCTTGAGGTGCTTTACTAATTAAAATATTTTGAGAAGTTTGTAATTAAAGAAAAATAGTAGCAGAGTTCCAATTGATTGAAGCTAAAATTCTCTACTTTACCTATTTATGTTGCAATTAGTAGTTTGATAATCATTTTTAAAACATGCAATAAAAGGATCTATTTTACAACATCTTTTTATTGAAAAGATAAATAATTTGAGTTTTAATTATTGGAAGGTAACAATAACATTAGGATTTGATTGATTATTAGTCAACGTTTATGTTTTGTAATATCTAAAATTAATTATTGAATGATTGTTAAATTTTAAAGTTATATTTCTCATTTCTTTAATTTAAGAATGCTACAAAGATTCTTAATAAATTCAAATTTAATAAAAAAGACCTTAAAAACAAATTTGGTTGATGTGTATTACTTTCCTAGTCTCTTTATAAAATCTTGTTGTGCTTGTTTAAGTGGCTTGAATCAATTTTATAAATTTGCTTTTACATGGTAACCATGTAAAAGCAAATTTATCCTAAATGTAATTTGAGAAAAGGCAAAATTATATTTAACCTTTCTGTGTTTTATTCCTTGGTATGTTATACCCTCTCTATTTTAAAAATAGACTTATTACCTCCTTTGATCACCAGTTAAAGGATCTTAGAATTTTAAAAGAATTTTTTACCCCTGTATCATGATGACATTACCACAAATGTTGCATTTTTTAGACAAAAATACTCTTTCGGTCTTTTATTGACTAAAATACATTAAATTCCTATATATTTTGGTTTATTTCATTATGCCCTCTATTTCAAAAATAAAAATTATTTTAAGCATTGATTATATTTTGACCGTTAATAAATAAAAAAGAAAAAATTACTAAAAATATTATTATCTTCACAATTGTATTTCATGATCGTTAATTTTATCAAAAAAATTATAAAAAAGAAATTTTATTTATGAAACAACATTTAAAAAAAGAAAGAAAATTTATTGAAGGCGTCTTTTTTTATATAAATGTACATTTCAAGTGTTAATTTGATGAAAAAAATTACAAATTTTTATTTGTGGGTTACTTTCTCACTATTACTTAAAAATAAATAATAATAAAAATAATTGGAAATGTCGTTTTCTTCCAAAAGAAGATTTCTTTCCCTCCAAACCTTTTCATATTTTATTGAATTTGTTCATTTTGAGATTTAAAAAAAGAGAGATCGGAGATAATTCCCTCTAATTATAATTTTCTTCTCAATAGAGTTGATTTCCTCCATAGTTATTCCTTCAAAATAACCCGGGGTAGTTTGGGTAATTTATAATTTTTTTAAATTTTAAACTTCTTCAAATATTGGCTAAAGAGGGTAATAATTTATTTTTAAGATAGAGAGAGATATAATATACTAAAAGGTAAAACACACTAGGGTTAAATATATTTTTATAATGTTATTTGAGAAAACAATGTCAGTAATAGAATAACTTCATAATGCACGTTACATAGGCATATTGATTTGCTAATATGATAACGACAGTTATTTACAACAATCTTACGAGAACAAAAATTGATGCCAAACATAGACTAATATCGGAAGGAACAATCCCTGCCAAACAAGGAACTAAAAGACCCCAGCCGCAAGTCATCCGAAGGCCATCCCTCAACGGATAAAAAAAGGTCGCCGGTGGTAAAAATAAGGGGTTTGGGAAGTCAAAAGATGGAGCAGCAAGATGCGAACTTGTCGAAGCTAGTGGCTGTCGCTGCCTGTACAGGCATGGCGTGTGTTTACGTGGCGATTCTCTATGCCCCCACTCTCGTCTTACGCCTCCCCCCGCCTTCTTCTGTCAAGGAATTCATGATTAGACGCTTCATATGCGCCGCGATTTCCTCGATTGTTTCTCTTCTCTTTTGCGCACTTATTCTCCCCGTAACTTACTATGGTTCCATTCAGTCTAGGATTCAATGTTCTGCCTTTTTCTTTTCTCGGTAATGAGCTTGTTTTATTAATGCTAGGTAAAGGGCATGGAAGCATCTTCTTTGATTGGTGTCTATGGCATTCGCCTGGACCATATGGTAAGCATTTTGTGAATTGAAGAAGCTATTTGTGTTGCTTTTGGTAGTTGTTGCTTTATATCTGTGTATGATCTGCAGATTAGGAAAAGGTTGACTTGATGCTAAAAGTTGCCATTTTTATGTGTGAAACAGTGGCAAGCTGTGGCATTTCCTCTTTTCTTGACTTCGTTAATGTATGCTGGATCTTTAGTCCTGAAGGCGTTGTTGTTAGTGGATTCATTGAAGGATCATATGAATCATGGTGGAGACCTTTCGCTTGGCTGTATTAAAGATTCCCTGCAAGATCTCCTTTCCTGGACGCAAGCTACTGCTTCCAACATTTTGGCTTGGCGTAATTATGTAGTGGTTAGTTTTTTTTTTGTCATTTCAAGCTTCTTTAGTTATTGTTGACATGATAGTATAACCCAACTGAGCCTCCTGTTTTAAACAATATATCATAGCTTGATGCAAGTATGTGCTCCAACTTGCAAAACAATCGAACCATGTATTGTTTAAGGGTTCCAACTTGCAAAATAATCTTTCTTCTCCTAGAACTTGCTTGAATTATGTAGTTTTATTTGTCCTCCACAATGTTGGCATTCTTATATGCACAGGCACCAGTGACCGAAGAATTGGTATTTAGAGCATGTATGATACCTTTGCTTCTTTGTGGAAGATTCAAGATATACAATATCATCTTTCTCTGCCCCATTTTCTTCAGTTTGGGTAAGTTGCTAGATACTACGAAGCACAATGGTAATAAGCATATGCAACTTAAAGGAGTTGTTTGTATTTGAATAAGATACTTGAGAAAATTGATAAATAGTTAAGACTTGAAGGTATAATGCAGTCACTTTCCAGCATTTCCCCCTTGTAATGTTGAATCTTTGGGTTAATAATGCAGCACTTTACAAATATTAAGTTCTTCCTTTGTTAAACATATACAATTAACTGACACAAATGACGTTGCCAGCTTCTGGAATCTCTGGATTTTTCTTTGTGAGACATGTGTTTCGAATTTTAATCCTCTTTAACCAGTGGTTATTTTATGCAGCACATTTAAATCATTGGATGGAGGTATATAGCCACCAAAACTATAGCTTGCTTAAGGCCTCCATGGTTGTAGGTGCTTTTCTTCTTACTCCCTGTCAGATAGGTTCCATTTCTGTAGTTTAAACATGATTTAAATCAAAACATGTTTTTATTTTTGAAAAAGTTGTCATCAGTTTTGAGGTTGCTTAATAGTCGTTTTTTTTGTAAGCTTCATGATGAGTAACTTTTATGTACTGTACAGGTCTACAGCTGGCCTACACTGTAATTTTTGGCTCCTATGCTTCTTTCCTTTTTGTTCGAACAGGTGAGTTATGGCTTGTTGACAAAGAGTATTACTGTCTATATTAGCTAGCTACCGTGCTGGTCTGGAAGATATTGTTGGTATATATAATCATGGGATATTGCCCTTCTACTTTGAGTTAGACAAAAGGGATTTGAACTTTGACCATTCAAATTTGTATTAGGTTTTCTCCTACTGGATTAAACCGTCTGACAGCATTAGTTCTTGCTAATAGTTTCTTCTATTGTCAGTGGTATCTAATTGTGATTAGCAGAGGAGTATAGGGTTAGATGTTCCGAATATGAAAACTGAGAAGCTAAAGACCTTGCAATCTATAAGATGGAAATGTTGGGGTAGTTGCATCAGTAGTGTCATCAATACCAATGTAGCTAGGAAATGTATTTAGTGAGGGTTTCTCAGGAACTTTTACTCCATTTTGGTTTTTTAATGAGAAATAGGAAAGAAAATCATGGAATAATTGAATGACGAGACGCTTGTTTTTGCAAAATGCATGTGCTTTCAGCTTTTGGGTGAATGAAGACTAGTACATTCTCGTCATTAATGTGTAACAAATTGTTGCCCTGAGCATCAATAGGGTTGAACGACTCACTGATTAGGTGTGCTCTTAAGGTATCTGTGCATTTGGCAGAGCCGCCTGATCATTCGAAATTTAGTAGTTTTAGGATAATTCCTTCTTCCCTTTTTAAGAAACATTTCTGCCTTTAACCTTGTATTTTATGCATTTACCAGGACATCTTATGGCTCCCTTGATTGCTCATATATTCTGCAATTTTATGGGATTACCTGTGCTGTTTGCAAGGAGAAAAGGTACGGGTAAAGTTGCAAGTGAAAACAAAAATCTCATTTCAAAACAATTTGTCAACCAAGTGTTTCACGGATTAATTTTGGTCCTTGCTCTGGTTGCTAATGGTATAAAATAATTGATTGTTAAGTGATATTGGATGGTTGGAAATTGGAATTTATGCTTACAAGTCGTTATTGATGTGACAATTAGTTTATTTCATCATCTTTTTTTCCCCAGTCATGAAATTAACACCTATACTTTGGGATCCATAGATGAAGTGGTACTTGTGTACATTTGCGTATGCCTGGCCTAACACTGATGGCCTCCAAGCAGTTATCTTTTACTAATACCGCCTTCATCTTCAATTTCCATAACGAAAACTT
>JAOQMM010000005.1:24406269-24417511 GCA_027563515.1 Erythroxylum platyclados
CTCAGTTGTGTGCTGCTGTCACTATGCAGCAAATCACCGAGTCCTAGGGGCGGCCTCTGCAGGGCATAAAAACCTTGTAGAAAGTTCCGGGCATTTTTTGTGAGGAAGTCTGCACATCTGTTAGCTTCCCTGTGCATAAACCGGTAATGAATGCTCTAGTCCCGGTGACTGTATTCCTGGATGGTAGTTAGGATATGTATTGTGGTAGGGCTCGATGATCCTTGTGTAATTTGTGTGATAGCCACCTCACAATCTGATTCAACCCAAATTTTTCAGAAACCCTGTTCCCAAGTAAACCATAATCCAGGAAGAATACCCAGTAGTTGGTTTTTTATGAAATTATGGGTAAATAGTTGGATGTACTACCATTGTGGTTCATAAGATTGCTACTAATAAAGACAAACAAATTCTTTTCTATAAGTAGTGTACAGAAAAGTCATTAGCTATACTTAATTGCTGGTATTTGTATAGGCTTTTTACAGTAATAATCTTTTGTATTTCATGTTACAGGGACTCTACCGTGATTTAGGTCATTCAGTATTAACCCAATAGTTAAGGAACCATGGACTCGACTCGAAGAAATGTGAGGTTTTGGATTTAGGGGGGAGCAAAGGGAACTGAATCGACTCAGATCCATAAATTCAATTGGATTGTTGTTTATAATTCCTTTGCTATGAACAAATACAACCCGTTATTTATTCTGAGCATAGACGGGCTAAAAATTTGGGCCATTCTGTTGAGTTTGAGTTGAACTGAATGGGCCTTGAAGTTTGTGTCTAAGGAAAACAATTGGCCTGATTGGGCCGAGGCCTGTCAACTTCCGTTAATTTTAGGCCGCGCCAGGTCAAGCCGAGCCTAATTGCCAAGCTTACTCGTGTCTAACTCTAAACAATTGAAAACAAAAAAAGCTCTTTAGTGCAAGTACCAAAGTGAAAGTTGAAGTTTCTCAACCAAAAAAATAAAAAGAAATGAAAGTTGATGTAATGTAATACTTTGATTTTAAGAATTGATTTTCGTATTAAATTTTTTTATATTTTTTTAATATCCTACTAGGAGAAATTTTATGATAGAACGAAACTATGTTTTAAGTTTCTTGCCAATTGACTAATTAATCTCCATAAATGCCAAAAGTATATATATTAATATATGTATAAGTGGTCTATTTGGAAGTAGAACATGAACTAACAAAACCTCTTCCTCATTTCGCTCGCTGATTCAAGAGAGAGAGGGAATGAAGTGATAAGTAAGTTTCAAAATACCTGGAAGAACTGTAAATAATATTTTACAAGTTGCAATTAGCCAACAAATTATTTTCCCATCAATAATTAATTTAATAAATTAATTAGTTGTGATAAATAAATTTTATAGAAAAGACTACATTTTAAAATACTAAAATTTTTTGCAATTTATATGACCTTTATATTATTTTAAAATTATATCTATGTATAATTATCTTACATAATTATTATCATTTATGTTGTTATATATAATAATAATTTTCATTTTCTTCCATAAATTTTAAAATCATTTTAATGTATACTAATTGCATATTATTTTAACAAATATTATAATAAAGTGATTTTATGTAATTAAATGTTTTTAAAAATACCGGAGTTGGGAATATTTGGTAGGAATCTACATTAAAATGATCTAATTTGATAATAGAAAGGGACATTTATTAGAAATAGCCTACGGATAGTCAAGAAAACCTAGCTGGGCTCTACCTTCCATGGAAGCAACTAAAACGTGTTCTCATGTAGTTTACTAACTTTGACATGTTCCCTTTTTCTTTGAAAGATATTTTACTTTTAATGTCTAGTCTAGGCACGAGAGATATGGAAAAGATAACCTGTTCAGTAAGTTCTCATTCACATATTTATGGGAATCCTATATAAATATGTGGGTAAAATTTAATAAAACATGATAGGAATTAATTAACGGAACAAAAAATCTGTTCTTGAAAGATATATGTAAGATTGATCGTTTTATGTTATATTTAATAGTCCTAAATATTCCTTTAATTATTGTACGTACGAATCTTCTTTTCAGTCATAATCAGCTAATGTTTTGCTTAGTTCTACATTCCCACTTAACACAGTTTCTCTTGAAGTAATTTCATTTGCTTGCACGTGAAAACTACAAGATTCATCTTCTTCAAGTTGAGGCAAAAATTGGTATAGTTGGTGAATGAGATGCTTCCAAGCTTTGTCTTTAACTTAGTGCCATTTCATTATTGATTTCGGACAACTACATGCGATCCAAAACCTCAAATCTGAATCTATTTTATGTGGCCAGTAATTAATATGCTTATTTCATGTAATAGGTGCAAATAGTTGTGCTTATATAGGCAGAAAAAGGTGTCGGGAGAGACCATAGATGTTTGAGTGTCGAATGAGCCAAATCTGCAGGAGCATATAGGCAGATGAGAATTTCCAAGCTTCAATTTGATGTAAGCATAGACCTGATCCTAACAAAAAAATTAGCAATTCACTTAACTACATCAACCTTCACGCAATTCCCATTTACATTTAAATATATTATATGTATGTATGTGTATGTATCAAATTCTCAATACCCCCTTTGAATTTCATTTACATAAGATGCCTACTGCCTTCAGCTGACAACCACAGAAAATGAAGAACTTGTCTCAAAGTTTGTTTCATTTACTCCTACCCATCTGTTTCTTCTTCTCTCTAGTTCTTTTCCTGCAACCTCGTGCTTCAGAGTCCAATGAATATTCTCGACCTTCTGCACGCAATATCATCTTCACTCCGCACAAGAGATCAGAAGCCGAACCTCAACAGGTTTCTATCTCTTTCTTTTCTGTCAAAAGTTACATGGGTAAGGGATATTGATGGAGTGTACATCGCAATACATACCAAGTTCATAACTTTTCTTTCTTGGATAATGTTATCTTCAGGTACACATTTCGCTGGTTGGAAGTGATGACATGAGAATTTCTTGGGTTACAGATAATAAGCATGTGGAGTCAATAGTTGAATATGGAATGCAGTCAGGAAAGTACAATTCCACGGCTAGCGGACACAAAACTTCGTACCATTATTTCTTCTATAAATCAGGCACCATACACCATGTGACTATTGGACCATTGAAGCCAAGCACTACGTATTACTATCGTTGTGGAGGTCATGGCCCTGAGTTCTCCTTCAAAACACCCCCTGCAACTTTTCCCGTTGAATTCGCTGTCGTCGGTAAGTTTTAATCATTCTCTTGTATGCAAATCGTTAAAATGTTTGTCTTAAAAGTGAAAGGAAATCAACGGTTCTGCAATTAATATTATGTATATTGTAATGAAACCGAAGTCTGATTTGGTTTAGAACATTGGTCGTGGACATGTGACCCCATATCCAAGTGGAATTCGTTGCTCAGGATGCTATCCTTTTTATAAACAGTAGTTTACTCTCGTGAGTTTGTTGCTTGTTTAATTCTTGGAGTGTCAGCAACAGCCTCCCAACAAAGGCAAAGAGAGAAGAAGAGTGTACACAACTCTAACAGAATAGTTGGCAACCTTGCCTTGTGTCTGAATTTGCCACTTCGAAAGACAGAGCATATTGCTTGCTGAAGTAACATTTCACCAAAACCCCCATCACTAAGTCAAAACCCAAACATCGACCAAATCTTTTGTAGGTCTACCTTATATCAAGTTAAGTAACAGAAGATTGAATAATATTGGTTACAATTTTTTTTTATTTATAATTTTCATTGTTTCAGGTGACCTTGGACAAACAGAGTGGACGAAATCAACTTTGGAGCATGTCAACGATTACGACTATGACATACTGTTACTCCCAGGTGACTTATCATATGCTGACAGCCAACAGCCACTTTGGGATTCATTTGGACGGTTGGTGGAGCCATATGCAAGCCAAAGGCCATGGATGGTAACAGAAGGCAATCATGAGATAGAGACCTTCCCAATTCTAATCCCGCAAGGCTTCAAAGCCTATAATGCTCGCTGGCCGATGCCGTACGAAGAGAGTGGATCGTCTTCAAACTTGTATTACTCGTTTGAAGTTGCCGGTGCCCATGTGATCATGCTTGGATCTTACACGGACTTCGATGGTGATTCAAATCAGTACAAGTGGCTTGAAGCTGATCTGGGTAGGATTGACAGGAAAAAGACGCCGTGGGTTGTTGTGTTGTTGCATGCACCTTGGTATAACACCAATACTGCACATCAAGGAGAAGGAGAAAGCATGAGAGAATCAATGGAGGAACTGTTGTACAAGGCAAGAGTTGACATTGTTTTTGCTGGCCATGTTCATGCTTACGAACGATTTGTAAGTCCACTTACCTTATCGGTTTAAAATAAATAACATCTTTCATTAGATGTAAGATTTTAAAGTAGTGTTTGTATATATATATGTGTATATTTCAATACTTTAAATATATCTTTTATGGTATTGAGGATTGACATTGTCCTGCAGACAAGGATATACAATAACAAGGATGATCCATGCGGCCCAGTCTACATAACCATCGGCGATGGAGGAAATCGAGAAGGGCTGGCACTAATGTAAGTATTGCATTACCAAACAATGCCACTGTCCAGTTTGAATAGATGAATGAATCCTAAGGTATAAAAAAGGATTAGAATCTGAGCATAGAATCAGAAAAAGGAATATTCATTAGTAGATGTCATAAAAGGAAACTTAGCATTGGTCAAGTGTATAGGTTTCTGTGTTTTTTGTTTTACTGCAGAATCTTTGGCGATTATCTCTAAAATCTGTATTTAATAAATTTTGGAGAAGACACAACAGTATAACAGTTGGTCAAAAGATTGGGAAGATTTGTGTTTTTAGTTACATTAACGTTATGATGTTTTATGCAAAACAGATTCAACGAACCTACTTCTCTATCGGTCTACAGGGAGCCAAGCTTCGGACATGGTAGGCTGAGGATTATAGATGAAACGAGAGCCCACTGGTCGTGGCACCGCAACAATGACTCTATGTCCTTTGTGGCTGATGAGGTTTGGTTAAGTAGTTTAACCAAGTTAACACAATGTTGGGAGACCGAGAACAACAACAGACTAGCATTTCCTTCTAAGGATGAACTCTAAAATAACACTTCGACTACGATTTCTTCAATAGGGACCTCTAATGTGCCATAATTGAAAGGTTTACCCTCGATGATTACTTTATTTTAACTTTCCTTTCATAAGTCAAAATTATTGCAAGCAAATTCATAGTTAAGAAGAAAACTATACACTTAATAATTTTTTTCTTCGCGAATGCAATTGTCCATAAGTATTATGGTATCTTTCACCTCGATTATTTAGCATCTTATAAAACAAACATGTATCAAGGACCAGCTAGAAGCCTTGTAAATAATTTTAAATATGATTCAACTCAGAAAATTAAGTTAGATTTTTATTAAAAATTAAGATTATTTAAATTCTATAATATAATTAATCTGTAAATATAATAATTATAAATTATACTTTATACTTTATACTTTATTAGGATGTTTGATTTTCTTTTTACCCAAATTTATAAATTATGTAAAAATAACACAAGTATTCAGTCTCTAATATATTCACATGAAAAAACTGAGATAACTTTATAAATGATATTAAAAAAATACATCAATAGGACTATCTCTTATAGAGTCTATATCTTTATGATATGGTTTGAATATTTTAGCAATTCAATTAAAATATAATTCTTCAATTAAACTTTAATTAGAATTAAATATCAATTAGGTCTTTATAGGATTCAGTATTTAATATTGGTTTTTATTTATGAAATATTTTACATTTAACCTTAAAATTTCTTAAACTTTATAATAAAATCCAACTTGATTAAGTTACATGTTCTCTCTTTAATTGTCCTTTGTGTGTAATTTATTAAATTTTTAAATATGTTGACGATATATATAGATTACAATTAAATTATTTTAAAGATTAGATAAATTAAACTCATTTAATGTATTTGTAATTATCTAATTAAATAATTTATATCTACAAGTCAATATTAATACTTAACAATACATCATGACCACTTAAATATTAAGAATATAAAAATAATAGTTTTGATTATCTTTTTGAACATATTTGTTGTATTATTCAATTATTTCATCATATAATGCTCTAATTAGACATCAAATATGAAATAAATATCTACTTTATTTGAATCCAATCATATTAGTTATTTAGCAATAGTAATTGATTCTCTTAATTACATTCAATAACTATTCTCAAAGTGCTATTTCACCTTGACCAATGATTTGTTAAATTAATACTAATTGAAAATATTTATGAAATGTAATTACTCAATCACCTTCATATAAGTTCTATCAGGTTCATTGACTACTAATCTAACTATCCTTGACTAGACTATGATATAGCTAGTATTAAAATATAACAATTAATATAAGAGATTGTTGAAATAAAAAATATTTATTTCTATTTCGACTACATCCAATTAAAAGTCATCACATAGTACGATTTGTAGCCAACTTCACAAATCAAAGTGAATTTCAAAGGAGAGAATATGGTAGCCATTTATAAGATGACATGCAACATTCAAATTAATGTCCTGAAGTACCCTCAATTCATATAAATAGAAAGGTACAACACATTTTAAGAGAGAGAAGATCTAAGCTGAAAGTGTTATAAAAATCTGCTATAACTTTACATGCACTTCTAAAGTTTAAGATACCCTAAAACTTTATCTAGTTTACAAAGAGAAAGACTAGTACTACCATAAACCATTCAATTTTAATGTGAGAACAAGTTATGTGACTCTTATAAAGATAAGTAATATGCACATGTGAAATCAAGCCAAACAATGTCTGCGCAAACCTAAGATTAAAGGATTTAATCATATGATTCATTAAGAGTAAATACTACTTTATTATAATCATTATTAAATTTATTTCGTGACGTAGTTTATTTTATTAATTATTCAAAAATAAATTTGTTTTTATACATTTCTGACATGCTCAATGAGACTTCTCACCTCTTACCTCTTTCCTTCACTTAAAAAAGTTTTAAAGTTCAACTCTTTGCTTCTGCTTCAGTCCTCTACTCTTTAGTGGTTCTTAGCTTTGCTTCATTCCTCTCCTCTTTATTGGTTCTTAGCTTTGTCTCCCTCATCTTCTCTTATTTCTTTCCTGCACCTGCCTCTACACCAAGTTAACTTCCTTTCTTTCTTATCCTTCTTATTTCTCAGTACTCATTCATCTTTCGTCCCATGTCCCTCATTCTCCTTGCCATTTACAAAACTCTTAGCTATTGTTTAGCTTTTATCCAATAGACACTAGCTTTTTCCTTCAGTCATTGTCTTGTCCTTATGGATACAGAAGCTTTCCGGCTTTTGAACTCAAATTCCTCAGCACTGCAATCAAAGCCCTTATCATCTAAGGTTAGGGGTGGCAAAACTGGCCCGACCCCTTCAATGTGTAAAACGATGTCGTTTTGACAATTTTTTTTAAAAAGTAACATAGACAGGCCGGGTTACGTGGATGGGCTGACAGGCCGGCAGGCAATCACTGGCCCCCACGGACCACGGGCCAGGCAAGAGCCCAGCCCAACCCAACCCGTTGCCATCCCTAACTAAGGTGCCTCACCTTCCTGCCTCCTGCTCTACTTAACCAGCTAACATCTATGCTCAATCTATTAGGAAAACTTGGGTTCAGGTGATATGAGATTTCAAAACTGATGTGAAACTAAACTAATGCCCCCAAAGTGAAACTTATGAGAAAAGAATTATCTCTCCTCCTCTAAAACTTATCAAAGTTGGAGCTAATATATGGAAGTCCACTCTTCTTAGATTTTTCCTAGACAAGAGGATAACTTTCCCTGTTATGAAGCAATGGGCGATGAACAACTGGGACCAACATGGACTGCAACATGATTTAGTGAATAATGAGCATGTTTTCCTCTTAAAGTTCTCAAGTTCCAAAGATGCTAAGAATGATATTTAAGCTGAGCCATGGCATGTGAACCACAACCCCCTTATGCTCTAAATATGGCGCCCTGGTTTGAAAATGGAAGAGATCAAATAAAAAAAAATTCTAATATGGATGTGCATCCATGATGTACCATTGGAGTACTAGACTACAAGTGGTCTTAGTCTTTTAGCTAGTTTTATTGGAAAGCCTATTTGCATGCCTATTTGCATGGATCAAGTCACTGCTGAGACTAGAAGAATTAACTTTGCAAGGATTTGTATCTAAGTCAAGTCTATGGTTGATTTACCTAAGGTGATTCCATTCATTAGACTTGATGAAAATATAAAGCTAATTGGGGATCAACTAAAAGCATCTTACATTTGAAAACTATAACCTGTTAGTAAAAAAGTATGCAGACCTACTAGAATTATATTTTATTTTAATTCAATTATCCTTTTTAAACATTAATTTTTATTTAATAATTAAGATTTATAATTTTTTAGTTAGGTTTTAAGGTCTATTAAAATAAATTATTATCTTTTTTATTTTGATTTTAGACTTCCGATTACAGATTCCTTAAATTTAATTTCTTATCTTCTTATTTAGGTTTAATTCTTAAACCCATTATTTTAAGTTTTCGTAAGCTTGTAAGGTTTTTTTAAAACCTTTTTTATTCATTAAATATTAGACTCAACCTTTTTTATTTAAATGTTTTAGAAGTCACTTTTGTTTGTAATTAAACAATTCATAAAATTTTCTTTCTAAAGTTGTTAAGACTCCTTTTTAAAGATCTTGTATCCTTTCAAATAAAAGTTTTTATACTATTTTTGTTTCATTAGTTTGTTTAATTTGCACTTGCATACAAATTACTATTGACCCTTTTAAATTCAGAAATCAAACTTGTTTATATTTTAACCTTTATAAAACAGTTTAAGCATATTTTTACATTTTATTTTAAGAACTAGATTAAATAATAAATTTATAGTAATTCATTTATATGTTTTAAGATACTTTTCTAACTTATGAACATCACTCTAAGTTCTTTATTTTAAATGTTATGTCAAATCATAAAGTCCTAACAATGCAATCACATATTTTTTTTAATTATTCAACATTTTTTATTAATCTCAAATTTCAGTTCAGTTTTCTTAATTTAATCCCCAAACTTTTAAATCTCATAACCATATAAACGAGTAAAATAGAGTATCTACCACTTATCATATGTTACAATCAGACACCAAATTCACTTTTCTAGTTAGGACATTGTTAATAACTTTTAGGATATTGTTAATAACTTTCTCTTAGGTTTTTTTGTTTATCTTTCCTTAATAAGATAAAGTAACAACTTCACTAAAAGTTCTTTTCAAAATTTGGTCCCATATTTATTGGAGGATATTTTATAATGTCAACCACAACTATAGAGATTCCACTATAGACTAGAGGGTTAAATTTTTTATTCAGGTCCTAGATTCTGTCTTTTAGAGAGTATTTTTACAAAATTTTAGAATTTCATAATAAATTGGGTGTGAGGCCCATAATTGCTTCACTTTGTCTTTACTTTCTTATAATTCATCATTTTCAATATCTTCATATGCCTATTACATTTTGTAGTATAGGTAAGGTAGCCTGGGAAAGGATAAAGCTTTAGAAAATTTTGTTAGATTCCCTTTAAGAAATGTGAGCACTCACGATTTTATATATATTCTTGGTTTAACTTTCTATACCCTTTTGCTCTAAAATTGCATAATTTGAGCTTAAAGTGGTGTCCACTAGACATAGTTCATTTATCAACATTCATTCCTTTCTCTATTTAGATTTAAAATCTCAAGAAAATGGGAGGAGTAACTCAATTTATGTTGATTATTTTAAACTCATCCCTTATGAGGGTTTCACTTAATCTTCAGTGATAGAACATTATCCTCAAGATAAGTGCACTAGTTAATAGGGATGATAACTTGGATGGAATAAAATCCAACCTATCTGCCTCATCTAAAATTAATGACTAAATTTTAACTTGACCTAACTTTAAGATGAGTTCAAACTAAAAAAACAAAAAAAATCAAATTAGTTTTTATTTATCAAGTTTATGATTTGGAAATCATCTCTCGAACCTTTTCTGATTGCCTAATTTTTGTTTAGCTATCAAAGGAATGTTTCAGCAACTTTGGTACTTAGTGAAGTTGATTGCAGTGAGCTCTGCATAATGTAAAGCTTTGTTATTCTTAAAGGTATTTGTGAATACATCTAGTCCTTCTAGTGTTAATTTTGGTGTCATATTAATGCAATGGCCCCTCTACAAATACATCTCCATAGATCAACTAACACTTTGCCTTTTACAACAACGACTTTTGGTTCTCTTGCTGTCAAGATATCATTTGTATTAGCATTAAAGCACTTCCACAGTTGAATATTTTATGAACTTAATTGGAACATCATGTAAGCATTTAATTTTGAAAAAAATAGACTTATAGTTGGTTATGCCTGTGAAATAGAAATATGTTTGTATATATTGTAACTATATGACTTTGGACTAATGTAAGGTTGATTAGTTTATCTTCGCAAATGAAGGAAGGAATAAAGCTTTTATCTGAGGCTATATGCTCTAGATTATTCAATAAATTGGGAAGTGGCAATAATGTTGATGTTTGTGTCATAACAAAGGTTGTCATTTTGTTTGAACCACATCTCTATTTAAACAGAAGGCATCATTAGCTTATTGATGATGTTATCCATTTTATTAGTAGGTAACAAGGGCACAAAGATTACTTGATAAATTTGTGGATTGTTAGAGCCTACTAAGGTCTAATCGAGCTTTGGACCGTCTAAAGTATGATCACGCTTGGGTTTGAGTCAAACAATTAGGGTTAATCAAATTTTATGCCAAAAAAATTGATTTAGGCTGGGATTCGTTGTCTATTATGATCCTTAATAACCAGCTTAGACTTCATCCCTAGTACTATTCTTTAGAAGATGTCAAACTTTAGGATATAAAGGAAATCAAGTTGTTTTTATCAAAAAGAAACTCTTTTGGTTTCTTTTATCATGCATAATTCCAATAAAATGGAAGACATTTTCTGTTAAATCATACAATATCTTTAGATTCTTATATTTTTGCTTTTAAAAAACATCATTTTAATTTCTTATTTATTTATTTCAATTTTCTCAGTTTTCAAGATTTTAAATCAAAATTATCATGTTTGGAGAATTGCATTTTTCATTTTTTGTTCTTTCCTCCAATATACGCATGCATGGACTGCTATATTTTGAGTTTTGGTCAAAGAAATCATAAATCTATTATTATACAAATGCATGGTCTGTCTAAAGG
>JAOQMM010000005.1:24417611-24438424 GCA_027563515.1 Erythroxylum platyclados
ATGGACTGCTATATTTTGAGTTTTGGTCAAAGAAATCATAAATCTATTATTATACAAATGCATGGTCTGTCTAAAGGCCAATAAGAGATGAGAGTGAAAGATGAAATCCCTGCTTAGAAATGTTGCTGACTAAGTGAGCTACAGTGTGGACGATATGCTTTAAATTGGTCATCTTATCCCTGATCAAGATATGAAGAATCAATTGCATACAAAGATACGGATTTAAATAAGTTTAGTTGTCCAAATTTTCTTGTATCCTTGAAATTATTTCTTATTTTTGAATTATTTATTTAAAAATCAAGTTAATGGAACTATCTCAGATAAAGAATTTTTTAAGTGGACGGGTTAAGAGATAAATCAGCCCAAGTATAGAGGACTTCCGACTTGATAGAATGAGAAAAGGGAAGCTTCTAACAAAGGATGAGACACAATCTAATAGTCAAAGAGAAAGACTCCGTTTGCTGTACTGCATCTTTAGTTCACATATGCTTATCCTCAAGTCCCTCCATCGTCAATGCTTTACGCTCCTCAAATGGAATTTGTCTAGACTTGCCCCAGTCATTTAGACCCTCCACTATACAGGCTACCTTTTATGCTTTAATAGCCATTTTCTCAAACTGAAACCAGTTACACTCTAGTTGCACGACACACTTGAGGGACAATAAGATCGAGAATAACAATGGTATGAGCAACCAAATTGCGAAGAAATTCAATTGAAATTATTGAATTTCAATTTGAGCCTTCATATCCTCGTGATATAACCCAGAATTGACATGTCAATGCCATGATAAGGTTGCAAGAAATTCAATTGAAACTATTTGCACCTTTATAACAAAGTCATATTTTCTTTGAAATATAGGTCACTAAAGCTAGAAAAGATTAGACTGAGTATTAATGACAATCCTTTGCCCGCACACAAGTTTGAGTTGGTGGATTTAGAGCTAAGAAATGGGTAATTAATTGATGAATACTTTAACGTTTTCTCAATTACTTTGAAATGCCTTGTGAATATTTATTCATACATCCTTACAATTCAATGGTTGGTTGATCCAAACTTAACTGTTGGTTGACCCAATGACAGTTACGTACATATACATCCATATTTTGAAATATCCCAAAAATTTCAAGTTGGTCTAATATTTCTTAGTGTATTCTTGTCTTTTATAAGCCATAATTATGATTCTGATATTGAAAAAATGATGGCATGTAAAAGTCAATTTAGTCAATTCTGGAGATGCTTTGATGCTATTAGTGAAAGACTTTCAAATTCAGGTCATGAAAGTGATGATAAAACTCAAACAAAATCCTAGGACTCCTTGAGCGTTACGATCCTTGGATTAAAGAGATAGGCCTAAAATTTTAAAGCAATGCTATGAACAATTGCATAACAGAAATGTTCAAGTATGGGCAAGTATTCATATTAATAAAAATTGATGATAGCTAATTTCCTTCAAAAGACAATGACTATAAGGAGAGAGGAAACATTTTGAAGATGATTATTATGAATTTACTGTGAAAAAGGATTCGACTCTAATAAATCAAAAGATATCGTTGCGACACCAAAAATTATGACTTCATTTTAATACATCCCTTAATTTTGAAGAAAGATATTCCCTAATCTATTTGCCTTATCGACTTTGACTAAAATAAATAAACAAAGGTTATCTCAGCATTATAATATTAATGTTATTACTTTATCTTCGATTTGTATGAAATTATGGTAATTATTTTTATTTAATTTCAAAAATAAAAAGAAGAAAATAACATGAAAATGTAAAGAAATTTATTTCTAGGGCAATTTTAGCATATAATAACCCAAATTTTCAAGATCGAAGCTTGCCAAGATAAAATGTCAAAAATGACAATGCAAGAAAGGTTATAGTACAATTCAATAGGTCTAAAGCCTAATAATCTATGACTTAGGAAAAAGTATAAACATAAAAAACTTCAAAATGTCTTGTAAATTGTTAAAAACAAAACTCCCATATAGAAATTTCACAAAAAAAAAGAAATAACTCGTTAGGCCGAAAATCGACAAATGATAGCCTAAGAAAAAATCTAGGTAGGTCGAAAACCAACAAATGGTAACCTAAGTAAATTAAAGATCAAAAACAAATTTAAAGGCATATACTTTATAGTAAATGAAAATCCATTCAAATGAGGTATAACATTATTTGAAAAGAACCATTATAAAATCAATTTGAAGGTCAATTTGCAAGTAAGAAGACTTTATGTGAACCCATCTAAGAATAAAATCCTAAAGAATCTATGAATAAGTTTAACTTAAATCCAAGAAAGATAAATCATATTATAAAGAGAATGACTAATTGGGCTTAAATCAAAGTTGGCTAAATCTAAAACTACTACTATTAATGCTTGTTGTTTCTATAGATCAATATTATAACTTTTATCATTGTTTCTCCCACCCAACCCACTTGAAAATGAGAATGAAAATCTAATAACACAAGATGAATGACCTATTATTTAAAACAAACAAAGTGGTCAGAGAGATTAATAAGCTAAGAAAACCCAATGGTTTAAACACTTAAGACCTAAAATAAGAAATACAAACTAATAAGTAAACTAAGATCAAAATAGAAAAGAAACAAATTAAGAAAGGATTTTAGAAACATGTTATGGAAATTCAAAGAAAAAAAAGCAAGTTTTCCAAAACTTTGAAAAGGGAAAAATTCTGGGACATAAGTTATTCACAAGAGAAAGGCTAAAACTTATGAATTATGGTTTTTTAAAACCTATTTTCTAGAAATGCCTAAATTAAGGTTTGTATAAACATAAATTAGTCAATACTTATGCCTAAAGTCACAAAAAAAGCAATGAATTCATAAACGAAAAAGCAAAGGGCCAAAAAAATCACAAATACAATTGGACACAATCTCATACTCAATGAAGGGTAGAAAAAAAATTCTTAACCTGATACAAATGCAAAGTCAGAGAAAGGAACAAGAATAATAATGTAAGAATATAATCAAATTAAAAAAGTTTTGAGATGTTTATTAAATTCAAGATGCAGACATCACATCTAAGGTAAAATTAAGTGAGTGTATAAACAAAAAGCACATGTTAATTCTAGTGAAAAAAAAATGTAAATGTGATGAATATTGATTCTAATGTAAATGAAGTTTTTTCTTTTGATTTTGGTATGATTGTTTAATGCATGCCCTCTTTTAAAATGAAAGAACTCTTCAAATAATGATTCTAGTGCACAATAAACATCAAATAGAAACGAAAAAAAGAAGAGGAAAGTTCAAATGAGAACAAAAAAGTGTCATCATAGAAGAAGAAGAAGAAAACCAACAAAAAATTACACATCAAAACTAGGTGATGCAAGCATAAATAGTTAACTTAAAGGATCCTTTGCATGTAAACTTGGGTCAATCATACCATTTAAAGCTAGAGAAGATTTAGAGGAAAAATACCCATCTTTTGCTAAACATGATCTATATCATAAGTGTAGCTTATACCATGTCCAATTTAAAAAAGTTGCATAGAGATCCACTATCTCAATTATAGATGTCTCCTAGATTATGCTAATTTTGCAAATTTACAAAGAGACCTATAGTCTCATATAAGAGAGTGTCCCAAATAGTGCTCACTAGTGTTGAAAAGTTTATAACAAACATAATTAGTCGATGGTCGTGCCCACATAAAATCATATTTTTATTTATATTTAATGCATATTTCTTTTTAATTTAAGACAAATTTGACATGTTTGTTAATTGAGAGGTGCCAGAGCTTTTGGCATGTTTCTTTTTTATTTTGAGAAAACTTTGAAATATTTGTTACTTAAAAGGTGTTGGAGCTTTTTTTTACTCATTCTTCATTGAGCTTGAACTTATTAAAGAATTTTTCTTTGTGACATTCAAACACTTTATAAGTTTGACTCTTGATTCTTTATAATTAATGAGTCAATTATTTTATACATATATTTTAACTTTATTGGGTTAAACTTATTCATGGGTTCTTTAGGGTATATTCCTAGATAGGTTTGCATTAGTTGGTGTCAGAGTTTAGCTCTAAATTAGATGTAGTTATCCTTCATTTTTGTATTGTTCAAATTCCATCATATTCCTTTGCTGATAAAAAGAAAGAAAATCATGTTCTATGTTTTCTTTTTGTTCTATTATAACATATTCTTGGTTCCAAAGTTTCAATTAAAATATTAAATTTTGTCATCACTTTATTTTTAAAGTTTGTCTATCTCTCTAATATTTATATTAATATTTCTTCTTTGTTCAATTTTTTATTTCATACTATCTATACTAATTGTTCATGCAATTGTACTAAAAAGAAAAGAAAGTAGGGCATAAACAGTTACCCTAATAAATCATTCTCTATTAGAGTTATTGATGTCTCCTTGTTTTATTTGATTTTTGTATTTCTTGCTTAATTTGTGATTTAGCTTTTTTCTCTTTTAAATAATAGTTTTTGGATTTTTGGATTTTACAAGGTTGAATTCTTGTTTGATTTTTTTTAGTTTTTAAAGAACTTATAAAGGAAGCAAATAATGGAAAACGACAAGAGAGTGTAAGATTAACATCAAGCAAAGTTGAAAATTTAAAGTGAAACACTTAAGAATTTGATTCTTAATTTTTTATAATCAATAAGTCAATTCTTTTGTACATATGTTTTTAGCTTTCTTGGGTTTGATTCAAACTTATTTATAGGTTCTCTAGGATATAGTCCTATGTAGGTTCTTATCACCAAGAAGAAAGAAAATAAAAACCAAATGCTATATTATTGAGACCTTTCCAAAAGTAAAGATTAGCAACTAATAGAAAAGACAAGACGTAAAAGCTAGTCAACCAAAACACACATAAACCAGACAACAAGAAGCTTAAACAAAAATACTCAATAGCCTTTATTATTCCCTTTTCTATAACCTAATTTCTTCAAATTTAGGAAAGAATCCTAAATAAACCTAAATGAAAAAGATTAAAATAATGTAAGTAAAAAACTAAAATTAAAAGAAATTAGTTGCTAATTAAATTATATTATAGATAAATATCTAAAATTATAATTTAATGGAGATTAATTAGGACTTAAAGTGAGTAAAATTAAGAATGGTTAAAAAGAAATTAAAATTAAAATGATACAAATTGATCATGATGAGATAAAATGCAAATTGGATGTAATAAAAAAGAAAATAGACACAATTGAAATAACTTGCATGCAATCATATATGAGAAAAGATAAAATGAAATTGACTAGACGGAATTAAAAATAAGTAAATAAATAAAAGTAAAAAGGTGGAAAAAATTTGGTACTAACAATTGCCCCCTTTATGCATCATATTTTAGAAAATAAGTGCATAAAGGCAACTAATCTTAATTTTTCCATCATATATAGCTAAGTGAACTAGAAAAATAGAAGAGTGAGCTAAAAATAAAATAACCAAAAGATTTAAAAAAAGTTGATTGAAAAGATACAAAAATTAAATTAAAACCCAGAGGGATATCTAGATTCTGGATATGATAGTGAAAGAAAATTGTTGCAATTAAAAACCTAGGTAGATATGTACGACATAAAATATACATGATTAAACTAGGAAGCTTTAAAGTGGTATTTAGGCATTTAAAGATATACTAAGGGACCTAGAGAGATATATAGAGTTTGAACCAAATACTAAAATAGGAGACCTAGAGAGGTGTCTAAATCTTTGACCTAAGGTGAAAAGGGACCTAGAGAGATATCTAAGAATTTAAAACTAAAAAGGGATTCATATAATGATTTTTAACGTTTGACCAAAGTGAAAAAGGGACCTAGATAGGTATTAAGGTTTCGCCCAAAGTAAATGATCAATATTGGATAACCTCTAGTAGGTTGACAAAGTAGGAAAAGCAAATGTGTAAAAATAAAACGTCAACATTAGATAGCCTCCAACATAATAATGAAGTAGGTGAAGTAAATATGTGAAGATAAAATTTCAAATACCAGATAGTCTTTAGTAGGTTAACAAAATAGTTAAAGTAAATATGTGAAAATAAGATATGGAAAATTAAACAAAATATATCACGAGATGATAAGTTAAGGCATGTTATGGTAGCAACTATATAAACTTTGTCAGAGGAACAAAAATATACATGTTTTAAAAGAAACTAAAAAAATATCTCGAGAGTAACGAGAAATGACATATTACAAGAGCAATCAAGATAAATATATCATAAGAGCAAAAAAAATGACATATTGCAAGAGAAATCAAGATAAACATATCGTAAAAGCAATGAGATTAAACATGTTTAAAAATTAACCAAATAAATAAAACATATCAGGTAACAAGATCAAACATGTTGCCAGAGAAATTGAATAAACATATCACAAGAGTGAAGAGATTGAACATGTTATAAGAAACAAGTATGCAAGTACAAACTAGAGTGATTTCCAAGTGTTAAAGTAAAACTGTGGTTTAGAAACCTAGAGGTGATTCTAAGTAACTAACTATAAACCTAGGGTGAATTTTAGGTATTTAACAAAAACTATGAGTTAGATACCTAGAGTAGATTATAAGTATTTAATTATGAATCTAGAGTGAATTTAAGGTATTTAACTAAAACTTTGGATTAAAGACCTATATATTATAGGTATTTAACTAAAATTTTGGGATAAGAGACCAAGAGAGGGTTCTACATATTTAACTACAAACTTAGAGTGGATTCCAAGTATCTAAAACTAAATAAAGAAGTCCTATAGTAGTTTTTAGGGTTTCGCCTAAAGTGAGTATGAATGGCAATGAGCCTTAATATGCAAATTTCAAATAAGTCATTTTGAAGTCATCCTGTAAAGAAATAAATAAATAATGATCAGGGAGAATTAAAAGATACTGCCTTTTTCATTATTTACCCTTTTGTTAAATAATTAAGGACTTTCCATCATTAGTGGCAACATTGATGCTATTTATTTAAACAAAAGTAGTTAGATTACTATTCTTATTAGACTAAAAATGAATGTTTTTTACAATTTTTAGTGGCTAATTAGTTTATGTTACAACATTTTCTAGTTACTTCTGCCTTTTTATGCTTTCTTATTTGATATTTGCTTAATTTTGGTGCTTACCTCGAGTAATAAATTAAAACCATAATGGACAGCTTAAAATTTTCCAGTTACTTTTTTTTATATCATATTGTGGAGGTTGATCTTGAGTGACCATCCAAGTACGAATAACTTTACATAAAAGAAAATTTTTCATGTAAAAAGATCCAAATTTATGAAAGGTTAGTATAATGATTATAGATTTATAGAATCTTGTATTTTTATAACTATCATTGATGAGAATAAAGATTTTCACATTTTTCGCTTTAGAAAAGAGTCTTCAGGCTCTTATAATTGCTCAAGTTATCCTAACCTTTCCTTTTATAAAATTTTTTATTTTTAATTGTTATCTATGTAAGATAACTCTAACATTTAGAAAAAGTATGCAAATATTAAATTTGGCAATTAATTCAAGAAATTCTTAGACAAACATAATATTTGCATCATTTGAAGTACTAAAGATGATAGTTGAGAGTAAAAATGCCTAAAATGATGAAGACTTTTGAAATTGAATTCTAAGATTGATAATTAGTGCAATATGTCTTGTAAAATTCAAAAGAAAAGATTAGGATGCAAATTGATTTTATGATAATGAAGTGTGATATTGTTTGACTCGTTGTTTCAGTCAATCTTTGAATAAGTATTGATGCAAGCAGAACTATTCAACACTCGAGTGATCTATTTCTTATGCCTAGTAAAGCAATTATAAGAGCTATGAGTAAAAGGGTTAAAGAGACTTTGAATGGCTTATTCTAGACATATATGAAAAGCTTGCAAGGGCAGTTCGACAATCTATTTAAGAGGCTTATTGGACCTATAAGAAGACCAACCATTGATTACCCTAATGCAAGCTAAGTTTGGAGAAGGACTAGACGTGAACATGGCCTTGTACCTAGGTCGTGTTATAGTGAGTTACACGGCCTTTAACACAGTCATATACCAATTTTTATAACTTTTTAAAAAATTAAATTGTGATATATGGTCTTTAACATGGGCCTATCAAAACTTGTGTTCATTTTCACAAAAGCTATAGAAAGGTTTACGGTTTTAGACATGTATTGAATTTTTTGTAACGAATATAACCTAAAACATAGTCATATCCTAGTCTATATTTATTTGAAACCCTAGTTGTTTATAATATTTAAAGGATGCTTAGTTTTAAGTAGTTTTTGACATCTTTGTTTACTAAGAGTTATGATTGCTTCTTTTCCTTGTTCTTTATTGAACTATGAACTTATCAAATAATTCTTTCTTATAGTATTCAATTACTTGATAAATTTGATTCTCAATTCTTTATCATCAAAAGAAGAACTTTATTTTAGGTTTAAAGCTCTTTTTATGCGATCAATTTTTTTGCTTATAAATTTAGTATTTTAATTTTTAATTAATAATCACCATTTTTTAAAAACGTATGTCTAAGAGAAACTCACTTGGGTTTCAATTTGAATAAGTCCAATCACAAGTGATGACTTTCATAATAAATTAGGCCTCACCTTAAATGTGAATATATCTAATGCATTGGCCCAAGCCCTTGAATCAATCTAAATATAATAAAATATGTCTATTTACTTGTTTATATGAATGCCTCATTCCAAGGAGGTATGAGTAAGGAGACAGAGAATTTTAAAAATATCTTCATAAAAGTAATATTCTTTTCTTAGGCTCAAACTCTTCTTTTTTAAAATCCCAATTTCTAGTAGTTCTCTGTTCAAAATTTAATTATCCTTTTCAAAGGTCCTTCTTTTATGTAATAATTAAGAATCAGAATTTTCTTAGTTATGTTAGAATTTTCTTAGTTATGTCTACAAATCCATTAAGATAATTTGGTATCCTTTACTTATTTTTACTTTAGAAGTTTTAATTACTCGTATAGGTCTATTGGGTTTAATCCAAGTTCTGCAGGATTTTAAGATCTTTTTTTACTCAACAAATAGTTAAGCTTAAGCTCGTTTTTAAATATTTTAGAGCCTAATATTTCTTTTGAACCAATTAGGTTAAAAAGAACAAATCTAATCATTTCTATTTCAAATAGCTCAATTCATAAATCCTCTTTCTAAACTTTTCAACCCTTCTTTTTAAAGATCCTTTATCTTTTCAAACAAAAGCTTTAACATTGTCTCATTTATTTATTAGTTTTATTTTTTAATTTACACTCACATAGAAACAATATTTACCGTTTTAAAATCATAACTCAAACTTGTTTGCATTCAAAGCACTATTACACAATGTAGGCATCTTTATACATTTTATTATAAGCTCTAAGTATAATCACAAAATATAATTGATTTATCTACATGCTTTAAAGTTCCTTTTTCAACTCTTTAGACATTTGTATTTTATTTTAAAACCTAAGTCAAACTATAAACTCTTAGGAAATCAGTCATATGTTTTTTTTATTCAATATGTATATTATTAACTTGGCATTTAAGTTTATTTTCTTTTCTTTAATCCTAAATTTTTTGAAACCTATTTTTGTATATAACACCTTCCTTATTTTACAATTATACCTAAACTCATTTACCGTTACTACCCAAACTCATTTTTCTATTTAAGACATTTTCAGTGTTGTTCCCTTAGATTTTTCCCTACTTGTTCACAATAAAGTAGAGTAATAACTCCATTATAACTTTTATTTTTGAAATTTGGCCATATCCTTGTTCAAAGATGTTCATGATTGTCAACCAAAAATGCCATTCACCAATCAACTTTACCATGGAGATCAGATTAAGGTGATGAAAAGCATAATACATTCCATATCTCTTAGCAATCCAAGTATATAGTATTGAAGAGGAAAGTTAATAATGACTCAACTTAGAAAATGAGATATGGCCATCTCTCTTAATCCTCTATAAATGCTAGCTAAGACAAGAACTTCTAGCCTAAAAAGGTTTCTTAGTAGGCATAAAGGAAGTCACTATGGGGCGAATGAAGCCAACATACCTACCGAGAAAATTTACATGACCAATAAGAAAGGGAGGCAATTAAGTATATGTCCCCATAATAAGAATATGATATGCCATAATTGTTTAACATTTAATGTCATCTCGCATATTCATGGTGATGGAGGATTAATCTTACCACAAAGGTTAGTTTCTACTTTAGGAATTCCTCTTTATATTGTATTACAAGTTGGTGGTTGTGTATACCTACAAGGACTTCCATACCAAAAGTTGACTTAATCCTCAATGCTCATATAAGAACCACTTGTCACCTAAATGCAAAACATGTGATATATAGAAAATAAATGCATGCATGTAGGAGGAAGAAGATGAATTATAAAGTGATCCTAACTAATAAGCTCATCTATAAAAGGGAAGAACTTTTCATAAAATAACTCATCAGTTTGAAGACTACAAACATGTTCGAAACACATCTTACAAAGTTAGTGACTCCTTTTTATTAAGCTAACGAAGGCATTCATCAGCACACTCCAATATTTGTAAAAGGTTTTAAAAACACTTAGTTGGCAATCATAGCTAAATAAAAAAGAGAAAATAACTTCATAGATATTAAGATCTTTGAGAAGTCATTGATATGAGGACAAAATTCGTGATAAAATATATGCATGTCCCAATCAACACCAACAATCATAATTCAGGAACAAATTAATTCACTGAAGTAAATAAAGCATCATCAGATCAATATAGTACAAACAAGAAGATCAAATATTAGATTAAATAAGAACTTATGATAAGATGAATGTTTGGCACAGTCAACACCAAAAGGCATAAATTAGGCATAATTAAATCAATTAAAGTAAATTGAGCAAACATCTATTGAGTCAATGCAACACGACTAAGACAATCAAGTTTCTAACAGAAGAAGCACTCATAATAAAATGGACACTTGGCTCAATCAAAACCAAAAGGCATAAATCAAGCACGACTCATTAATTGAAGTAAATCGAGTAGACATCCATCAAATCAATACAACACAAACAAGATGATCAAGTTTTCGATTTGAAGAATAACTTATGATAAGATGGATATCTAGCCTAATCAACATCAAAAAGCATAAACCAAACATGACTTAAATCAACCAAAGTAAATTGAGTAGATATTCATCAAATCAATGCAATACGAACAATACGATAAAATTTCTAACAAAATAAGAACTTATGAATATGATGGATATGTGGACTAATGAATACTAAGAAGGTATAAATCAAACATGACTCAAGTAATTGAAGTAAATCAAGTAGGTATCCATCAAACTAATATAATGCAAGCAAGGTCATTAAATGCAAACATGCAGTGGGTCATAACAAGCTAAGGGTAAATCTTGTAGAAAATTTATTTAAAAAGTGCATGTTTTAGTAATTTAATAATAAAAAGAAAACCAAATGTTAATAGCCTTCACCTCACTTGAATGGGCAATAAGGAATATCCATGCAATAATAGAGGACATTCTAACAGCTCTAAGAGGATAACAAGGAGTCTTCTTTAGCTTGTACATTATAAATACTGTAAAAAGGAATATTTACACCTTAGAAAGATATAACAATACAAGAAGGGTAAGGTATAATAAAGATGAAACATGCCTTGAGAAGGTACACAACTACAGTAATTTTTTTTTAATATATGTATTTTGAAGCTTAATACTAATAAAAAAGGAAAGTTTTACCAATTTGATGGGAAATCTTTTCCTTGTTGAGAAAATATTTACAATATGAGATTAATTATAACTAGAACATAATATTAAATCAATAAATTATATGGTTGATTTAGGTTCTCAAAGGAATTCAAGCAATCTGACAATATCTCACATGGAAACTCTGAGAAAAACATCTTCAATAAAAGGTCCATACAATTAAGGAACTTATTTCCTTGTTAAAATAGAAGTCAAATTGTCCTAATAAAGAAAAAAATAAAATGATAATTGTAAGGAAAATGTCTTCTAGAAGCAAAAGACTTATTTCTTTAAAGAATGGGCATGATTTAGGAGTCAAAGTCTTCTGGACAAAGCTTCGACTCTCATTAATCAAACTCAATCATAAAGTATGGGCATATCTTATAAACCAAAATATTCTTAAGAAAAGTTCAATTCTCATTAATCAAAACCAATCATAGAATTTGGGAACACCTTATGAAAAAAGTCTTCTAGACAAAAGTTTAATTTTTTTCATTGATAGAACCAATTGTAGAGAGTGAGCAGCCCTTATGAACAAAAGTCTTTTAAAAAAAATTTAAATCTCATCAACTAAAACTAATCATAGAGTTAGGAATGCCTAACGGACAAAAGTATTTAGAAAAAGTTTAATTCTTATTAATTAGACCAATGCTAAATATGGGTATGCCTTATGATTCAAAGTGCTCTAGGCAAAGGTTCAATTGTCATTGATTAGAACCAATTATAGAATATAAACACAACTTATAAACCAAAGTCTTCTGAACAAAATTTCAATTCCCATTAATCAAATAGAGCATAGGCATGTCTTACCAGCTTTTTATAGTATATAATATGAATGGTATGTATTAATATATATAATCAAAAATCAAAATTTTAAACACAGAAATAAATTTTATCTAAATAAATTGAATTCAAGTATCTATACAATTTAGAAATAGATTCACGTGCCCTAAATTTACACTTAAATGAATAAGTATCCAAGGTGCATCTATAGAAATGAAAATTTATTTATTTTTACTTTGAATCCATCTAATTAAAATCTGTCACTTAGTATGATTTGTAATTAATTTCACAATTCAAGTAGGACTTCCAAAGAAAGAATTTGATAGTCATTTTTAAGGTAACATATGATATTCAAATTAATGCCATGAAACACTCTCGGTCTTTCTAAATAGATGGGTTCAACTTATTTTGAGAGAGAGAAGATTCAAGTTGAGAAGTGTCTTAGAAGAACTCTGTTACGACTCCATAAATTCTTCCAAAGTTCAATATACCTTGGAGTTTGGCCAAGTCTACAAAGAGAAAGACCAAAGCTATAACAAACTTATCAATATTAACGTGAAAATGAGTAAAGTGACCCTCACAAAGTTAAGCAAGAGACAAGTGTGAAATCAAGTGAAGTAACATTCGCACAAATCTAAGACTGAAGGATCAGATCAAAGGATTTATCAATAACAAAAAGCACTTATTATATTCATTATTAAATTGGTTTTTTGACACATTTTGTTTTGTTGTCTATTCAAAACATTTTTGTATCTACAAAGATGCTTTGAAAATTTTAAGTCAAATAATCACTAATACGCTCGTTATAATGAGCATATCTATAAACATATAAATAATATTATATGTGAAATTCTCATGTTTTGGTTGTAACTTAATAAACTTGTTTTTTAAGAAACATTTACATGTTTGTTTACTCTACATACTTTAAATCGTTTACTAGTTCATAAGGAATTAGAAATTTTTTCACTCTATTCATGTACAATTTTAATAAAGGAAATATTAAATTTAAAAAATACTTAAATATAATATAAATAAAGTCAACACTAAAAATAGCGATGAAAACGATGTAATTTTAGTCTTGAATTTTTTAAAAGTTATAGATCAAAATAATATTATTTTAAAAGAAAAAATCTTAATCATAAATTTTGAATTAGTCCCAAATTTAATAAACTCAAATTTGTTATGTTGACTTGGAATTGGTACAAGCCATAATGTCATTCCTAATGGACACACGGCTGCACGGGAAAAGTAGGAAACGAATTGGAAGCCCTTTTGAATTCCTGTATTCTATTGCCAAGGGGAATTGAGCATATCTCATTTTGTCCTTTTCCTTTCCTTTAGGTGGACGTCATCGTTTCGAGAAAATGCCTTAGAAAGCAATCCACATTTTCTATTCCTCCAATAAAAGTAAGTTACCAGTGCCTTTCCTTATCAACCACAACGAAAATGTCAACATGTGCCAACAACAACGAAAGCGATTGCAACAACCTAATTATTTCTTTTCTTTTTCTTTTCTAATTTTTCTTATTTGTTCTCAGTAAAAAAAATATCGAGGCAAGCTATGATTGGGTGGGTACAAATACCACACCAATAATTCAAAAAGCTAAGAGCCAATACGAGTTGCCCAACAGGAAGAATCTACAGGCAATTAAAAATCCACTCCCCATAGATAAGAAATGCTTTTAAAAATCAAATAAAAGAAAAGTGAACCTTCTTTTTACAAAGTACGAAGAGAAAAACAGCGAGGAATCGAGGATAGAGTTTAACTTATTTTCGGAATGTAATAAAAAAAAAGTATATAAGGTAATAACAATATAGGTACTTTTATCCAATGTCCGTTTGCCAGATCAGCTCCCTGATTGACGGCTGCGGTACGGCGGTACTTGGCTCTTCAGGTGCAAAGTCGATTACCGAAATCTTTCTTTTTTCACATAAGTCTTTTAATCCGACGCTTGATATTAAATCTTCTCGAGCTTCTCAGCGACGACCAGAGGATTAGCTTTCGCGATCTCCTCCCTTCCCACCTTCTTGAAATCAAAGTTGCAATCGTGCTTCTCCGGGTACCTGTGGACCCCACAGAAAGTGGTCCCACACTTACACTTGAACCCGGTCAACCCGACCCGTTTTTTACACGTGAAGCACCGTTTCGGTGTCGGCTCCGTCATCGCCGCCATCGCCGTCCCCGCCACCTCACTCCCCGACGGCCGCAGCTCCGGCACCGAGATCGTTGGAGCAAGAACCTGAGAACCCACCGCTGGCGACGCCGGCAGCGATGATGAGGAAGCCGATAAAGACGCCTTGATGGAGGCTTGTTGTTGTTCCTTGAGCCGGTAGTCCATGTAACACTTGGAGCACAAGTTCATCGTCGCAGGACTCCCGAAGAAGCCGCAGTTGTTCGCGCAGAGACGGTGACCTTCCGGTGCTTGGTATCTATGTTCCTCCGCCATCTTTCTATGTCTTGCCGATCACTAGATCTCTAATTTCGAAATTGAAACTCAACGATAATTCCTAAATAACAACGACGATCGCTGGATCTGCCAAACAGAAACACGAAACAGAATCGGTAAATTCGTTCCAAAAACCGATCAATAACCGGAGAAGAGATAAACGGACTAATTTTATTTTCATCCGTTTTCTCGGCAACCAAACAGAAACCACAGAAAAGAAAAAACAGAGTAGAGAGAGAATACGGACCTGAAAGATTAGACGCGAAGAAGAGAAATCGAAACGCGAAAAAAAATAACGACTCTGTCTCTTTAACGGAGCGAGAACGAGTCAGGAAAGGAATATTATTAAGGGAAAAGAAAAGAGAGAGCATTTTGCCATTAATTATTAATTTATTTTTAAAAATAAAAGAAGAGACGAAGCAACGGCGAAAAGGGACAACAAAAGAAAGAGTGTTTGTTCCTTAATTTCTTCAATTTGTCAGTTGAGAAATAAAAAGGAAAACTAGCAAAATATCTGATAAAGAAGGACAGGCTGGATGGTGGGGTGGGAGCCAAATTGGAGGTCCAGCCGAGTTTCTCTTTCCTTTTTCTTTTAATTTTCCAAACGAGCTCACCAATCATAAGCCACCACGCAATTTCATGCCACAAAGAGAGGTCAAAGGTTTTCTACCACTGCTTTGTCCACGCGTGGATTGCCTTGTCAGCGCTCTTTTGTTTGATTACATGTGCTTAGCTGGTTTGTGTTTTACCTTGGCTAACAAGTTCCAGCACAACATTCAGTAAAAGAATCAAAACTGATCACATACCTTTCTTTTTGTGATCTTTTTTTGTCACTTTTATCGCATATAATATTCTCCTTAAAGCAAAAAAAATATATATATATATATAATATTGTCATTGAAGATAAGTTATCAAAGTAAAAAGAAAAAAACAGAACTTATATTCATCTCTTCATATTATTTATTCTCTAATTTATTAGACACTGACATTTCTTTCGAAACATTATAAATTGTAGCAACTATATCAGTTAAAAGATCTTCCACGAAACATATTCTTAATAAAATTTGAGCTTCAGGGTGAGAGGGTCTCTCTTCTCTCTAATTCTTACTCCAACACATTCACTTTTTGGAAACTTTCTTTCCCACCTAACACCCAAAGGCTCCTAACCTACAAAATATGGATATAGCCTTTAAATCATTAATTATTATCTCTTCAACCTCCCCTACCTCTAAATTTCCTATAATTCCATCAATTAACCAACCAACATATCTCCAACTTCTTCTTGTTTAACTCCTCTAGGTTTAGTTGCCCTAACAGTTAAGCCTGGACTACTTCCTCCTCTAGAAAAGGGCTTAAACAAAACTCTCTTCTCTAACATCTTCGTCTTTTTTCAAACGTCCTCATCTCTCTTCTCTTCACCACTTTCCTACTCTAATTAATGCTACTTCATTTACCTCCTCAAACTATGTCCTTATCATTCCCTCACCAACTCTTACCACCCTTCCAATTTCTGCCTTCCTTTGTTTGAATCATGAATCTAATCCAGTCATCTGTCCAAATTCCTACTCTCTTATTCATGTTTAGTCAAAACAATCTTCCTCCTTCTACCTTTATAAAACATGAAATGCAGTGGTAAATGATTCTTGAACAAAAGTTAAAATAAAGCTAATACCATGAATTAAGGACAAAACAATAGTCTCACCTCCAATTGAGATCCTCCAAACAGGTGTAGCCAAATGGAAGACAACATTAGTTGGGTTCTTCCCTGACAAGAGGCCTTCATTCCCCTTAATCAAAGCCTGGTTGGAAAAAATATGAGAAAAATATGGATTAGAGAATGTATATATCATTGAAGAAGATTACTTCCTATTCAAATTTAGAGACATCAAAGGACTAATAATAGTAATGGAATCTGCCCCTTAGCATTGGAGAGGAAAACCTATTTCCTTAAAAAGATGGTCTCCAGGTATGATTCTTAAAAAAAATGCACAAAAATCTATTCCTATATGGGCTTGTTCCATAACGTTCATTTAGAATACTAGACAACATTAGGAATGAGATACTAGGCCAGTGCAATCAATAAGTCTTTAAGACTTGATAAACAAAGAGAAGCTATCAAAAGGATAGGTTAGCAAAAATCTGTATAGAAGTTGAAATGAATTCTAAACTTCTTGAGGCCCTAACTATTCAGAGGATAGGATAAGATGGTGAAATTGAAACAACTGATATCTTAATAACCTACCCATGGAATCCAAATCAACCAAGGAACAAAAGATTTGGAAATATAAATCAACTTCTCCTAACTTTCCAACCAATAACCCAGATTTCCTTCATAACCATACTAATTTGAACTCTCAAACCCCCCTCTTTATATCCTATAGGAATTCCACCTTCCCTCTCGTCTTCCTTAAAATTAGAACTACCCTCAACTTCTATTGAAAACATAAAAAAAAACCTTCCTAGAAACTCCTAAATTCCCCATAATCTCCTTAATTGTAGCTTTATTAGAAAAATCACCAATCTCTACTGCCCTTGAAAATTATATCTGTAACCCCAAAAATGATTAATTCCTTAAATCAATAACTCATGTAACACTTACATTTTCCCCTTTTCTAAATCATACTCTCTTTCTTAACCTCACTAACAATTATATGAGAGCAAAGACTATGATTTGAATGTTATAGACTCAACGGAAACATCCAAATAGACAACAGATAAAAAAGAATCACAATGGAACAATCCAAGAAGAAGATCAAGCAGACAATAGAAAAATAACGGCCAATTTGGCCCTTCTATCTCATGTTTATAGGCTAGAATATTTGAGGCTTAAGGCTCGTTTGGTAAACAACTGATAAGCTATTTTTTAGCTGATTGACACAAATTAGCTGTTTGACCATATTAAAAAGCTATTGAAGTTGTTTAGTAATTTGGATGATTAACTGACCAATTTAAAGGAATCAGCTGAAAATGAACAAGCTAGTATATTGGAGCGTTTTGCTCCAACATCCAACATTTAAGATACGAAAATACAATGGTGCCCTTTGAATTTAATAGGTGTTGTACGTATGTAGAAGCTTTGCATAAATCATCAACTAAACCCACAATTTATTCTTCACAAGCTTTTTTTCTATTAAAGAAAATAGGAATAGTAACAGAGTTTATTTTTCAAACAGAAAAATTATTAGTAAAAAAATAAAACTCATATATTTAAAATAACACAATATAAATACATATTTATATGCATAAGAATAAGCTGATAATAATATGAAAATAAAGATAAGATATCCACAATTTCACTAAATTTGGACACTAACATTAAACAGATAAACCATAAATTTATAACGAATTTGAATAAACTTTAAACGCATATTTTTTGAATAAATATAAACTAAATTGAGAATAAGTTAAACGTAAGTTTATTTAAATTAGATTAATTTTTTAAATAACAAACTAATTTTACAACATTTATAACATATATTAATCGGTAAGGAATAGTATTTTCTTCACTATAATATTTTGTACATGTACATTTTAAATAATAGTATATTAAAAATTAAATATCTTGATATTTTCACTTCTTAAACATGTACGTATGCATATATATTAACCATGGTTACTTTATATCCCTTTTCCCTACCAGTCATAATGAAATAAGATTTTTTTTAAGTCATGCCCTCATAAGTCATTTTACACATAAACAGCTAATACTAATAAGCTAATTTTCCTAAACATCTTTAATAAACAGCTGATGTATTAGCTGGTTAAATCAACTGATATAATCCACTGTCAGCTAATCGCTGATAGAATCAACTAATAGCTAATGCAATCCGCTGATTGCCAAACAGGGACTTAAACTGCCTTATGAAACAATAAGCACTGACGAGTTCATCAAGGAGAAAATTCCTTTAATAATAGGCTTGTTGGAAACAAAAATCAAAGAAACAATGTTGAATAAAGACCTAAGTTTCTTAGGAAATCATTAAAGCACTATGTTTAATCATTCTTCATCTAGAGTTGGAAGAATCATATTAGCCTATGAGACAAAAACAATCCAAATTTTGAGCATCAAATAATCAGACTAGTTTATACATCTGGAGATATATTTAATCATGTTAAAGGAAAAACTACAAATCACCTATATTTATGCAGTAGATTATGCCTTCCAAATGAATAAAATATGGGAAGACATAGAGGAGCTAGCAAAATCCATCAAAGAACCTTGGATGGTCTTAGGTGGCTTCAACTATATTCTTCATTCTCATAAAGCTAAGGGTCCTAGGAATGGATCAGGCAAGATGGACAAGGATCTCAGAGATTACCTAATTAACTCAGGGCTATTAGACCTTACTTTCAAGAGTAACCTCTTCATTTGGAAGAACAAATAAGAAAATAGATATTTCTAAGTAAAAAGCTAGGCAAAGGGATGATCAACTTAGATTAGATATCAAAATTCCCAAACTCAATATCCTAGTTCAGCAACTTTAGAATTTTAGACCTTGCACCTTTGGAAATCAACATGGAACAACATATAAAACAGTTACAATCTCCATTCAGATTCTTCAACCATCAAATTGAAATGGAAGAATCTGAAGATATCATCAAGTTATGACTTAATAGCCCAATTAAAGGATATAAAGCTTTCAAATTCATATCCAGACTAAAGATCATTAAAGATGAGCTCAAGAGGATAAACAAGCAAAAATATAATTCTGAAATCCAAAAGGAACTGTAACAAGCTAATATTGAACTTAATAATATTTAGGATTTATTAAATCTAGACCTATCAAACCATAATTTGAAAGAAAAATAGAAACTACCCTTAATAACTACCTTTCTCTCCTTAAAGCTTACTATTCAATACTCAGATAAAAGGCTAGAATTAACTGGCTCAAGGAGTGAGATTCAAACTCTGCCTTTTTCTTTAAATCTATTCAAAGTAGGAGAAATTCCAACAAAATCATAGGGATTCTAGACTTAATGGATACCCTTGTCTTCAACCAGGACAAGCTTAAATAACTAACCTTCTTCCAGTTTCATTCTTTTTTAGAACCAAAATCACTTTCCTCAAGCTCTTATGAACGTCTTTCCAAATTCATACCTTAATATCTAAAACGACTCAAATAAATTCTCTTCTTACTCCTGTAACCAATGCAGAAATTAAGAACACCTTTTTAAACTTTAATTGCAACAAACCCCTAGATCCTGATGGTCTCAATACCTACTTCTTCCAAAAATCATGGCATCTTTTAGAACTTCGTATCTGTAACATGATCAAGGAATTCTTTAACTCTGGTATCCTACTCAAAGAACTCAACAAAACCTTCCTTTGTGTTATCCCCAAAAAGCCTAATCCATCTTCCTTCCATGACTTCAGACTTGTTGTAATATCCTAAACAAAATTATCTCAAAGATCCTTGCTCTAAGCCTTAAGCCTCTAATGAACTCTCCAATAAAATTTTCTCAATCTAGTTTCATTATAGGTAGGAGCATCGAAGACAACCTATTAATAGCTCAGGAAGTGCTCAAGGATTACCATTCCAATAAAATTATCAAAAGTTATGCCATGAAGATTGATTTCACAAAGGCTTTTGACTTCCTCAATTGGTCATTTCTGATTCATACCCTCAAAGCTTTTAGAATCCCTTCTAAGTTCATCAATTGGATTTATTAATATATGTCCTCTCAATCCTACAAAATTCTAATTAATGAAAAAGCAACAAACTACTTCAAATGGGAAAAAGGCATTAAATAAGGTGATCCTATCTCTCTATATCTTTTTGCTATACCAATCGAGGTTCTTACAAGTTTGATAAACTACAAGATAGCATAAAGTATATTCTTCAAATAACGTTATAATTGTAAGAGGATCAAACCTTCAATCTATCATTTTTTAATGATCATTTGCTA
>JAOQMM010000005.1:24442344-24452933 GCA_027563515.1 Erythroxylum platyclados
TAGCTTACAGAAAGCCCTAGGCACACGCTTGAAGTTTAGCACTGCCTTTCACCCCTAGACAGATGGACAGTCAGAGAGGACTATCCAGACAATTGAGGATATGCTTAGGTCTTGTGTCATGGAGTTTAGAGGGAGTTATGACATGCACCTACCACTAATAGAGTTTGCGTACAACAACAGTTATCAGGCCAGTCTCAGCATGGCCTTTTTTAAGGCCCTTTGTGGAAGAAAATGCAGGACACCGGTATGTTGGGATGAGGTAGGTGAAAGAAAACTAGTAAGTCCCGAGCTTGTACAGGTGACAACAGATAAAATTCAAGTTATTCGGGACAGAATAAAGATAGTCCAGGATAGGCAAAAAAGTTATGCGGATAATCGTCGTAGGGATCTTGAATTTGAAATTGGAGATAACATATTTCTCAAGCTCTTAGAAAGGTGTGCTTAGATTTGGGAAACATGGTAAGCTAAATCCACGTTATATGGGACCATATAAGATCACAGAAAGAATTGGGTCAGTGGCGTATCGATTGAAACTACGAGATGAGCTCGCGAGGATTCACAATGTCTTCCATGTATCTATGCTTCGCATGTACCTAGCAGACCCTTCACTTGTAATCACTGAACAGCCAGTGAACCTAAAGGAAGATTTAACTTTTGAGGAGAAACCTATTTAGATCCTCGGCCGCAGAGAACAAGTTCTGCATAATAAGATCACTCCTTTGGTTAAGGTAGTGTGGAGGAATCACACAATAGAGGAAGCTACATGGGAGCCTGAATAGCAGATGCGTGCATTATATCCCTACTTGTTTTGAACATGTATGCTTGGATAAATTTCGAGGATGAAATTTGTATAAGGAGGGTTGATTATAAAACCCCGAACTTTTCATTTCATTGAATAAAAATTTTTGTAAACTCAAATGCATAGAAAGTAAAAAAAAAACTTTATGGGTTGCCCTGTTCACAAAATCACATAAAACTATATTATGAAATCATAACATGTATAAAGACATCCCTATTTCAAAACCTGCCTTTGATAATATTGGGCCACATATGTGTCAAATAAATTCAGCCTCAAACCATACTTTTGAAATGTATTTCATGTTCTTTTTTTAGCACCATCATTAACTTGCAACTTCTCATTAAAATGTATTGTAACTATGATTTTGCAATTAAACATGTTGAACCTTTTTAATAGATCTGTAGCATATTTCCTTGACGTGCCATCTTTAAGTTGCTTCACTTCAAGACTAAGAAAATATTGCAGGCCACCTAAATCTGTCATTTCAAATCTTTTCATTATGTAAGTTTTGAATTCATTAATGAGAGAAGAAGAAGAATGTCATCAACATAAAAGCAAATAATGATAATATCATTTTTACCATGACTCTTCACATAAGATTAGGTTCATTCTTACTTCTTTCAAATCCATTATTAAGAAAATAACAGTCAATCCTCCTATACCATACATGTGGAGCTTGCTTTAAACCATAAAGTGCTTTTCATCGCTTATATACTTTCTCTTCTTTTCCTCTGATAATGAATCCTTGGGGATGTGAGATATACACCTCTTCTTGCAATTTCCCATTTAAAAAGCTGACTTGACATCATAATGATACACTAGTAGCTGTAATGGTGCAACCATTTCCAAAATGGTTCTTACAATCTCAAACCTTGTAATAGGAGAAAACTTCTCATCGTAATCGATACCTTGTTGTGTGAATATCCTTCCACCACGAGCTTTACCTTATTCTAAAGAACCATTTGACTCCAGCTGTTATCTTTCCTTTTGGAAGATTTACAATTTCCATATCTTGTTTTTTTTTTTTGGATTACTGTAAGTTCTTTCATCATTGCATTATGACATTCTTCTTTCTAAACTACTTCTTGAAATGTTATTGGATTAGCAAGAGATCTTGTCTTTGATAGAGGAGTATCATTTGTTGAGCTCAATGAGGACGAACCAATTCCCACACCTGGTGGGGTTAAAGCCCTTAAGGGAATTAAATTAGAAAGGAGAGCTTGGATATGTTTGTGGTGAGCTTTTGGTTGAACTTCCGTGCTTATTAAGTCTTAAAAGGATATAATTCCTTTTACATTTCATGAATATCCCACCTTGCATCCTCATTAAATAACATTCCCACATATAATATCTTTACAATTGACATGATCATATAGTCTATACGCTTTGAAGTTAGACAATAACGCACAAAAATACACTTGACAGATTTTTTATCAAGTTTGCTATTTTTGTCATCATTAATCAAAGCATATGCAACACAACCTAATGGGTTATCCAAGGTCTACTTCATGTCTAAGCTTCATACGGTGTTTGGTTTACTACTACTCTTGTTGGAAATATGGTTAATAGATAAACTCCTATAGCTACTACTTCTCCTTAAAATTGAGTCGATAACCTTTTTGCTTGTAACATATTTCTTGCAATTTTAACCACTGTATGATTCTTCCATTTTGCTATACTATTCTTCTTAGGTGTGTATGGTAAAATTAATTCTATCCAAATTCTATTCTCTTCACATAAAATGTTGAAATCTTTGGAGACAAATTTTCCACCTATATATGTTCATAATGCTTTGATATATTTCCCAGTCTACTTTTCCATTAGAGCTTTAAATTTCTTGAATGCACTAAAAGCTTCATATTTGAATTGTAAAAAACATACCTAATTGATCCAGGTGTGATTACCTGTAAATAACAATAAATAACAACTTCCTCTAAACGTCTTAGTTTTCATTGGGCCACATAAATCAGCATGCATAAGTTTAAGACAACAAGATGACCATCTAGACTTCCCCATATGAAATGATTTTTTACATTTTTTTTCCATAATGCAACCTTCACAAAAATCAAAGGACTCAATTTTACACAAACCAAATACCATTTCTTTTTACCCAATAACTAACCTTTGACATTCAAATTCTTGTACCGTAAATGCCATAATTTAGACTTATTTTCTTTAACACTTCAAATGGAAAAGCTTATTTGGTGTCTTACGAACATCAACAACAACCTGATTTGATTTGTTATCTATAATCATATAATAGGCATCTAAACAAGATGGAATAGCCACTAGTGATAAGTTTCCCAATACTCAATAGGTTTTGAGATAAATTAGGAATCAAATAGACATTGTAAAAGAGCTTTACATTACTATGACCATTGTTGACTACAATAATACCTTTACCTTCCACTTGCATTTGTTTATCTTCTTCAAGCCTCACCTTTAATTTCTAAGACTCATCAAGCTCTTTAACGAATGATTTTATTCCAGTCATATTATTAAATCAATTGTTGTCCAAAGTGCAAATGTTTGTAGAATTTGTTGTTCCTTCTTGATAGGCTATAAATAACTTAAGCTTATCCTTTTTTTCTTCTTCCACATAGCTTGCTTGTTTTTCCCTTTTACAATATTCAACTTTCATATGCTAGAATTTTTTGCAATAGTAACATTGCACACAACTCTTGCTGTTTTCACGGTGTTTAGCCAGCTGCATATCACCTTGTCTACCTTGTCCTTTGCCACAACCACCTCTTCCATAGAATCCAGTTCTACCACATTCTCTACTTTTTGCCTTTGTTTGCTCATTTTTTTAGTTATGACGCCTCTTCCTTCACATGGAAAGCTTTTTCTTCATTCTTTTCATCTAGCCTATTCAATCTTGCTCCATGGGATTGCAATGATCCCATAAGTTCATTAAATGAGTATGTGGCTTTAATAGTTGATACAACATGATCAAACTTTAGAGTCAAAACTCCACAAAACTTTTTCAATAACCATTTGATCAAAAATCTCTTATGTGTAAGACCTTATTTGATTTACAATTGTAATAAATCTAGATAAAAATCTTACACAGATTCTCCACTTTTCATATGTAAGGTTTCAAAATCTTTATGAACAGATTGAAGTTTCATTGTGATTACCTTCGATGAGCCTTAGAATGTTGTTTGCAAGTCGTTCAAGTTTCTTTTGTCATTGTTGTTGTTATAATTTTTTTAAAAAATCAATTCATGAATAACTTACTAAATAAAGAACAATGATTTTGAGTCCTTCTTGTTTTCTTTTAATCTGGCTTCGTCATCTAGATCAAGATATCCTTTTTCTACTAAGTCCAACAAATTATGAGACCATAATAACGTCTTCATCTTAATGCCTCATAATTTATAGCATTCACCTTTCAAATAGGAATTGTTGGTTGAGAAAGACTTATTATGTTGCCATTAGTTTCCATAATTTATATGCCCAGTTGTGAATGAATTTGGCTACTCTAATACCACAACATTGAGAAGAGCATGAATAAAAGAAACAGATGAGTAGTAAACAAAAGTGTGGAAATTAAGAGTAGCAGATGAATATTTTAGAAGTTTATTTAAATTGAAATACCAAACAACCCTTTTAAATAGGATTTACAAAACAATATATAAATTTAATATTGATAGAAAATAATGGCATGACTATGACATGATCTAATAATTGAAAACAGAAACCAAAGAACTAAACAATTGCTACAAGACATGGCTAAAGACTGTTGTAAAAGGTGGTTAGATAACAGATAATAATGTTAACAATCTTGAATCAATCTCTAACAAAAGTGACTTAGGGGTACAACGAGAGATGCTGGTGGAGCAACTGGGTATAATAGCCAGTAGCAGTGGGCTATGTTGTAAACTCACGACTAGAACATTCAATAACCAAAAAAGTAGTTTTGTTACATAAACAAGACATCATTTTGTTTATTGATAAAATTTAGACTTTTAAGTTAGTATCAAGTAGTGGAACTCGAATTTGACCTAAAGTCTACTCAGTTAAAACTAAACCGTTAAATTCAATTCAAATTCAAATTTAGATTGTTTTACAAAACCTAATTGGAACGGTAGAACCTTCACCCTTAGGTTTGAAAGATTAAGGGCATTGTTATGCTTTCATATGTTTCATAGTTGGTTGTGCACCTTCAGATATTCAATAATAGTTAAACTTTTAACTTTAGTGGTGTTAAATCATCATATTGCCAGATAAGAAAGAATATGAGGTTGGCCCAGTGCATCCCTTCACGTGTGCTTCTATAAATTTTTAGATAGGAACACAAACAATGCAACTAGCATCTTCTTAGTGTCAAATCAAAATCTTGGTATAATGGCTCCTAGGTGAGTGCATAGAGTTAAAATACATCTTCCCATATCTTTTAATAAGTTATAGGCATTAATAAATTAAAATATGGACATTTTCTTTTAGGATTTGTTTGGTAACTAGTAATAAAGGAATTATAATAAGAGAATATGAATGAGAATATAAAGTGTGAATCAGAAGAGGAATGGAATTATTGATTATGCATATTTGGTATGTAATCACTAAGAACGGAATTAAAGGTAAATAGTTATGTTAATATTTAATATCAAATATTATAAATGATAATGATAAATTTTTTACTCTTATTTAGTTATTATATGAATTATTTTGTAAAAAATTAATCAAATTTTTTATTTTATAAGTAATTAATCAAAATTATTTTCCAATTTTTTATAAAATTATTAATTTTTAAATATTTATAAATGATTTTTATGATAAGAATAAAATTAAGAACTACAAAAAAACTTGCTTTACTTAATGTAATATCAATGAAATAAAATAAGATAATTATCAAAGAAATTTTATATAAAAGACTGTAGTATGTAATTTTGATAAGAATTAATATCCTCACAACATCCTGATGACATTTTGATAATATCTCACTCATTGCTTATCTCTTATTCCTAATATTTGATTCCAACTTATACTCAAACCCCCTATAGGAATAAAAGTTCAGCATTGTTTAAAATTCATTCCAGTTTTTTATTCCCTATTTACAAAAAAGTAAAAGTTAGGGAATAAAGGTTACATTGTCATTACTTCTTTATTAACACTAAACAAGAGCTTAAGGGTTGCATGCCACTGGATTAAAAGTCACCCTATTGATTTTTTAAATGTCTTCCATGTTGAATTTCCATATCTACATGTGGCATTTGCTAGTGAAGCAAGGAAAAAAATAAAATATTGAGAGATAAGACAATGTTTTAATTATTGGAATTCTTTTACTGCATATTGCAAAACAAGACCTTAAATAATTGCAAGTGAGTAACTAAAAATATTATAAAATAGGACCATAAAATCATGATTTGATACCACTAACATACTGACTAATTGGTGAAATATCCTAAGACCCACTAATTGAAAAACTTAAAAATTGCATTCTCTAAAAACTTAGCTACAAACATTTTAAATCATCCTGTAAAGTTGTCAACACTCTCCCTTGATTCAAAATCACATACTTTTAACTGTGACTTAATTATGTTTGGATTGGGAAAGAGATTTTATAAAAATATTTGTTGCTTGCTCATTAGTGCCACATAATTTTAGTACTATCTTGCCATCAACTACTAACTTTCTAATGAAAATATGATGGATATTGATATGTTTAGTTATATCATAAAAAGTGGGATTCTTTGCCATTGTAATTGTGGACCGATTATCACAAAATATCTCAGTGGCTTTCTTTTGCTTAATACTAAAATCTGCAATAATTTTATTTATCCATAAAGCTTATCATGTTGATGAACTTACTGTTGCATATTCTGCTTTGAATGATGGCCAAGAGACTGTTTCTTGCTTCTTTGAACTCCTTGTCAATACTCCAAAACCAAAGTTGAAAACATTGCCATAAGTGCTTTTTCGATCATCTAAACATTTTGCCCAGTCATTATTAGTGAAACAAATTAATCTAAAATTCAGTATTTTGTAATATCAAATACGAAAATTCACAGTCCCTACAACATAATGAAAAATCCTTTTTGTTGCTTCAAAGTGATATTTTGTAGGACTATGTATAAATCTAGACATAATGCTAACAAAGAAAGTAATGACAAGCCTAGTATGTCTTATTCTTTTAGGGCTATAAATGCTCAGTCTGTTCAGTTTAAGGCTACTCATGCTTCTTCTCGATGCTCTACTACTCCGACTTCTCGCTCTCACTCTCACTCTCTCTCTCTTCCTCCTCTGACTTCCACTTTGACAATGATTCCTCTCTGTCTCTCACATTAGAAGATCTGTTGAAAGCTTATTACTATTGTTCTTGTGATGTTAGCGTGTGGCATTTTCCTAATTAAGATTTCTTATGTTTGGTTACTTTTTTCCTTTCTTCGTTGTTTTCTTTTGTTGCTTTTTGCGGGAAACTATTAATCCTTAACCTCTTTTTAAAGCCCTTTTGTTGCTTAGAAATGGTGTGGTGTGTGGGGAGATGATTCATTGTGTTGGATTGAAATTTAATTTTGGATTTAATTTGTATTTTTGTAATTGTGTGATTGAATTATATGCAAAATCCAATTTTGATTCTTCCACGCAGAAAGTGTTTGATGAGATGTCCTTTAGAGATTTGACTTCATGGACGTCCATGATTTCTGGGTATGTTTTGACATATGATTTAACAACGAATTTTTTTTTATTCAACAAAATGAGATTGGAGATGGAACTGAATTCTGTGACTTTGATTGTTACATTACAGAGGTGTTATGCATGTGGAAGTTTCATTCAAGGGGAAAACTTCATTGTTATGTGATCAAAGCTGGTTTGTCAGTTGATGTGTCTATTTAGAATTCAATCTTGAGAATGTAAGACAAAATGGATTACATCGAAGAAGTAGAGAAAGTTTTCAACGATATTGATGAGAAAGATGTTGTTTCTTGGAACACATTAATAAACTATCATTCCTTTAGAGGATATGTTGACAGAGTAACTGGTTGTTTTAATCAAATGCGAGGTCAAATGCTACCTAGTAAAGAGACTCTAATTTCTATAGTTTCAGTATTTGCAAAGGTTGGAAATTTAGCGGAAGGTGAAATTTTGCATTGTTTCTCAATGAAAGTTAGACTTTGTGATAATATTTTGCTAACTTCTTTGTTGGATTTTTACGCCAAGTATGGGGAAATGAAAAGTTCAACTACGTTGTAATTTTTTTTTTGTAATCTTAGCATTTATAATTTGTAAACTGGTTGTTATATTTATTATTTTGGCTATAAGAATTGTTAAGGTTATAATTAAAATCTTGTACATGAAGAACATTCTTTTTGTTGGTATAATTTAATGATATTTTACTTTTTACATATAATGCCTCAAATTGTCAATGATTTTTGTATAATAAATTAAAAAATATAAATATTATATACAATAATATGAATTAAAAATGTCACAAATAATTATAATTAAAATGTATATTAAAAATTTGACTACATTTTACAAAACATAGCTAAAAATTTTTGACTACGTTTCCGAAAATGTAGCTAATAATTTTTCACTACGAAAACTAAGCGTAACCAAAAGGTATTGACGACAATTTCTCAAAACGTTGCAAATAGTTTTTTTCTAAAAAAATAAAGCGTAGGAAATAACTATTAGCGACCATTAGCAAAAAACATTACCTATAGTTTTTAGTTACATGGATTTGGCGACAAATATAAATCGTCGCTAATGACTTTTAACAACGATTTTTTTCGTAGCCAAATGCGGTTTCTATTGTAGTATAAGAAACTACAATGTCTACCGAGGGAACTCCTTTTCCAAACAATTATCTCATTTGGAAGACACAACTTCTACCTCTTTTACATAGTTATGATTTAGCAAAATATGTTGATGGCACCTGTACTTCACTACCTCAACAAATTAATGATTAATCAAATCCAGCTTATCTTGACTGGTATAAATAAGATCAATTAGTTCTTAGCTGGATCATTGGCTCTATCAGCAAGAGCTTTATTCTTTAAGTTGTTGGTGTTTCCAACTCCTATGCGGCAAGACAAATTAGCCAATACTTATGCTTTGGGTTCTAAAGCACATGTATGAACCATCAAAGAAAATTTCTTTAAGCTAACAAAGGAACATAGTGAGTCTATTGCTCAGCATACTTAACGAGTTAGCACTTAACAACCCTATCATAGGGAATGATTTGGTTCAAGATGTTATTAATGGCTTGAGTCTAGCGTGTATAAACCCTTTGTTTGATCTCCTGAAAATCGTTTAGATGTTATTTCTTTTGATAATTTATATGGATTATTGCTTAGTAAAGAGGAGAATCTTCTTGCTGAAATAGATATGAAGTCACTTATACAACCTACAACTCACTATGTGAATTCAATTGTCAAAGGGCATTAATCCCGTGGTAGAGGAAGAAATCAAGTGATGAAGCGTGGTAGAGGACGTTCCAATGTTGGTTCCTTTTCTGGTGGAAATTTTCAATCTCCACATGAGCTTCCTCACAATTCTTACATAACTGGCAATTCAGTGGATAATATTCAGTGTCATAATTGTAACGATTTTGGTCATATCACTAGGCAATGTCCCTAACCAAATCGTATAGCTACCAACCCACAACAACAAAACTTAAACCAAGTCAAACCAGCTTCTAATCTGACAGCATCAACTATGTGACCTCAATCTTGGATCCTGGACACTGGAGCAACTTACAATCTTACTCCTGATTTAGAAAATCTTACCATTCATAATGAGTGTCATGGTCCTGAAGCAGTCAAAATTGGCAATGGTAAATTCCTTCCTATCTCTCATGTTGGTTCATTTTTTTGTCAATCTTCGGATAATTCTTTTCAGCTTCATAATGTCTTATGTGTTCCTTCTTCTTATCAGAATTTATTATCTGTTTTTGTTTTCACTAATGCCAATAACATTTTTGTTGAATTCTCTCCCAATCAAGGAGCTCCTTTAGAATAATAATGGTTACAATAGATATGGACTCTAGTTATCCTTGTTTGGTTTGTTATATGTATCTAGATACTTATCCTACAAGATAGATATTATCCAGACTTATCCTACAGTTAGATAAATATTATGTAGACTTATCCTACAGTTTTGTAAACAGTAGTAAACTTTATATATTATCTTATACTCCAAGTGAATAAGTGTATGTCTTTTTAAATATCTTTTATACTACTAGGATACTAGGTGTTGAAAATGTGTTACTAAAACATTTCCAAATATTACAATTGGCATAGAATTAATTGTTTACAATGATACCAAACACAATTGTATTCTAAGCACATTTTACCTTATAGACTATCTTGAGGAGACTTTTTCTTTAGATCCTCATATGTCGAAGGGTATCCCCCTATGTTAAACTTTACGTATTCCTTTAACCTTTATTCTTTATTAATGAAATTTTTTATCTTTTCATTTAAAAAAAAAATTGATACCAACACAATTGGCATAGAATTAGAGTATTATGGGTCCACATTATCTATCCTTTGTCAAATAGATAAAAGCCCAATTAATTTCGGCCTCTTATAAGTATCCCAAACCCAAATTACACAAGCACCACAAACTTTCTCCGATGGACCAACAGAACGCCACTAATTCCCCTATCGCCGCCGCCGCCGCCGCCACCGCCACCGCCGCCGCCGCCGCCGTCACCCCTACCCCCATCACCACTACCACCGTTGCCACCGTTCCCAATGAGCCCTATATAAAATGAATATCAAGCAAGATTTAGTCAGAGAAAGTAAATTGTTAGGATTATGATATTATTTAGAAAATAACA
>JAOQMM010000005.1:24452977-24471201 GCA_027563515.1 Erythroxylum platyclados
GACGGAAGGGCACCACTAGGAGTGGAGCCTGCGGCTTAATTTGACTCAACACGGGGAAACTTACCAGGTCCGGACATCCACCAAGACCCCCGTTGTGCACAGGCCGTGGCAGCATCAGCATCCCCATGCCAATTACTCACACTTCTCTGTTCTCCCTTCCTCTTCTACTATCTCTTCGTCGGTTTCTTCGCCGGCTTCTGCTCCGCCACAGAGGGCTAATATCTCCGTTGGTGTTCCCGCTTCGCATACTGGCCCATCTCCGGCGCCGTTTTCTTCTACGTTTGGGCAACAGTTTGGTGGATTGAACCGTGGTGGAGTCAGTTTGAATGAGTCTGGAGCTAGCATTAACAAGCCACAGGTGGATTTCGTTTTTTTACCGATTTCGTGTCCTTTTTTCCCTTCTATTAATCACTAAAATTTGAACTTTAACATTATCAAGGACCATTTTGGAGTTAATTGGTGATGGTTTTCGTTTGATGGTCTTTTATTGATCGTTTCTTCGATTTTGAGGTGTGTAGGTGAGGCCAGGAATGCAGGGAATTGGGATGATGGGAACAATGACTTCGAGTTCGCAATTGAGGCCGGGTGGGCTTCCTTCACATCATCAGCAGAGACCTGCTCAGTCGTCGAATAGACCATCTGTTTCTACTCCAACTAACCAGTCTCCTACCACTCAAGTTAGTACCTCTATGTTTCTAACAAGTTATTCTTCTCGTTCTTAATGTACATATAGGTGTTCTTTAGCTATAGAATGGATAGAAATTAACATTATTTGTTTTTTGGGTCTTCTAAATTTACAATTCTTCAGTTACTTTCTGTGGTGTGCATAAATTTACGATTTGAGGATTAGATTTTCTGGGGTGCTAAAGGATGCCTTTTTAAAAAAAAACTGAAATTCTTGCTTCAGAGTTTCCAAGGGCACGGCTTTTTGAGATCCTCGTCAGCTGGTTCTCCTAATTCACCATTGCCAAGTACATCGCAAAGCATGCAGTCAGCTACTCAGCCATGGTTGTCATCTGGAACTCAAGGGAAGCCTCCATTGCCATCCCCATCGTATAGGCCACAAACGAGCTCACCATCTTTGCAACAACGGTCACACATTCCACAGCAACATCAAGCCATGTCAACAACTTCCCAGCAACAGCATACACAGCCCACTCAACCAGTTCCAACCCATCAACCACCAGAGCATTATGGGCAACATTTTCCTCCATCGAGGATTCCACCATCTGTACCCCATCAGCAACAGGTTACTAGGGTTCAAGGTGTTGTGAACCAGAAGCCAGCTTCTCTTGCAACAGCTCAACATAACACTCTACATCCAGTGACTCAGAGTAGGACAATGAATACTGAAAGTGATGAATCTGGTAATCGGATTCTTAACAAAAGAACCATACAGCAGTTAGTAAGTCAGGTGAGCCCCTTGGCACTCTAAAATTTAATGTCTTGAAACTCGTTGCTAAGGAATCACACTTGAGCTAGTTAGTCAAAAGATTATGCTTCATAGTTGGGCATTTCTGTAAGTTTCAAGACATTTTTTTCCATATTGGAGGTTTTGTTCGTACCATTTGTCTAGCAGTTAAAATCTCTAGCTCAATTTTTGGTAAATGAAAGACAATCACCAGATGCATCACAAAAGCAAGCACATAGTTTGTGCTAGCAGAATAAGAAAATATTGCTGCCATTGTCAAGTACTGCCATGTAAGATTCAGATGACCTTTATACTGTAGGTTCAATTTCTGGTGATTTTGAGAATGATATTTTAATGCTTGATGTTTCTTCTAGCTTTCCTTGATAGAAATGTTTGGTGGTTTATTGTATTCGTACTGCTAGTGGTGAACACCTTTTCAGTATTTGAAGTGATTTTAAAAAGGACATACTAGAAAAGTTGTCAGTGATACAATCCATTAACCCTTTATTAATTATACATTCTTATAATATGAATCAATTGACTAGTGTGCTCATCGCAGTAATTCATTTGGTGTAAACCATTTCTCGTGACATAAAAGTAAGAACAACCAAATCTTGTTAAATTGATTAACTACTCATATTTTGTTTTTTTTCCCTCGTGGCATTGCGTTGCAGTGTATAACTCATTATGGTTTTGTACAATGTTTTGTTTTTGACATATTCGTCTTGCATTTGGACAGATTGATCCATCAGAGAAGTTGGATCCTGAGGTTGAAGACGTTCTTATGGATATAGCAGAAGATTTTGTCGAGTCAGTGAGTTGCTAACTGTGCCTATTTGCCTTCTATCTCTATGCAATTACATGCTTAGATACATACTATGTTTGTGAAGACTGGTAATCTTTTATGATAGCCATATCCTGAGGCTGACAAAGCTTTATTTGTTCAGAGTTATCATAGAGCAATATTGACTTATTTCTTATGTATTTTGGAGTGTCTCCGACTGTGTTGCTTAAAATTCCTTTAGATCATTGTTACAACATTTCATTTTCTGTGAGCAGATAACAACATTTGGTTGTTCTTTGGCTAAGCATCGAAAATCGGATACACTGGAAGGAAAAGACATACTTCTGCATCTTGGTTAGTGTCTTAGAAAATATTCTATTCTGTCTACATAATATTCAAATCTAGTGCTAAATTTGGCAGATACTTATTGTTGGATGCAGAAAGAAATTGGAATATAACATTACCAGGGTTTGGTGGTGATGAGATTAAGACTTACCGAAAACCAGTGAGAGCTTTAACTTGGATTCTTGGTTTTTGTTATTTCATCTTGCTAACTTTTTTCCTTTGCTTCGTTGAGTTGTATTGACTAATTCTACTTTTGGGTTTTATAGGTTGTAAATGATACCCACAAGGAGCGTCTTGCAGCAGTGAGTTTGGCTCTGGCATCTTTCTTATTTAATAATGACATGGAACATGCAATTTTCGTAGTATATTTGCATTACCCAATGTTTTGATGTTTATAATATTCTTGTCGGTGCTCCTTTTCATTCTCGGAACATTTGACTTATGTCAAGGTTTAGTCTGTCCTTTTTTGATAGCTAGAAAGACTTTCCATCTTTTATTGAGAAAAATCTCCCTTTTGCAGGTGAAGAAATCAATCCTCACTTCTGAGATGGCAAACTCCAAGAGTTCTGCTGGACAAGCTGCTGGAAATGCGAAGGGTAACATCACAAAGGGTCCTGTTAATACCCTGTTGACATCAAACTCAAAGGTTCTTTGAAGTTAGTTGAGGTGTTACAATGCAATTTGAGCATCCTTTTATCTAAAGAAAGGTACAATCTGACTTCTATATGCATGTGCATATGATGAGACGCAGACTTTTTTAACTATTGCTGATTAGAATTTGTTCCTTGTTCAAATTGCTTCATTGTTAGGACTACATTGAAATCATCAAATATCATATTACATATGCTATTGACGTAGTTGATTTTTGGGACTCTTTTTTGTTTATCCTAGTAGAATTATAGGTTAATTACATTTAGGAACCCTTTAGATTGGGTAAATATCATTTTAGTTCCTGATGTTCAAAAACTATCAAATTAGCATATAGTTTTTGAAAACTATGGTTTGTCAGTCTTCTGCCTATTTCCAAGAGGGGCTGATGGATGCCCCCAAATGACTGCGTTTTGGAGGCAGACGCTTACGACGTTGTTTCTCACTAAATCAAAATGATATCGTGCCCCACATGAGAGAGGGATGGACAAAGACATTCCTACCTAACGTATTCATCCTCCTGTGGAAGTAAAAATAAGAAACAAACAGATAAAGGGATAAAGGACCAGGACCAGTTGACCACCCCCATCAGGTCAAAACCAGGACCTTCACCTCTACCACCAGAATTTCTTCCACCACCACCTCCACCACCATGAGAGCCCCCAAGTCCACAACCACCTGAGCCAACATCAGAAACAGCCAAAGTTGGAGACTTGTCAAAACCCAGTTGCCTAAATTCCATGTTACATCGTTCTACGTCCTTAAACACAGCCCCAAAAGAAGAATTCAGATGATTAGCACATAAACTGGAAGAAGAAGAAGAAGAAGAATTTGAGACTTTTGAACGGACTGCAAACAATATCTGGGTGAAAACTTCGGAAAATGGGATAAAAATGTGCACTCTCGGGTAGGAGATAAAGTGTTGGACACCATTTTTGCTATGATTAAAGGGCTGGTTCTTTTGGGAGTTCAAACTTTTGGATGAGATTTGTAACTGAAGTGAGGTGCTGGGGTTTAGGCTGACATGGCATTTTGGCAGAGAAATTGTCCGCACAAAGAACCAATTCAGCAAATGGGGCTGCAGCAAAAAGTGTGTCATTGTGACCTATCACTTGCCAAAAACGGTCCTTTATTCCTTTTTACGTTTCTTATTTTCACTTCCAAAGGAGGACAAACAAATGAGAGAGGGATGTCTTTGTTCGTCCCTCTCGTGTGGCATGATGTCATTTCCATTTAGCAGGAAACAGAGTCGTGCCTTACAAGTCACATAAGCATCTGCCCTCTGGCCTCCGTCAGCTCCCTTAGATGGAGGATTGAAGGATGATAGTCTTTAGAAATTACAGGGACTAATTTATAGTTTTTGAACTTTTAAGGACTAAATAATAATTACCCAAACCAAAGGGGTTGCAAATGTAATTAACCTAGAATTAAAGCATTAAGTTTATAATTTGTCAAATGATTAGTATTTGGGATTACCATGTTCCATTCAAAGTTTGTTATACTTTGGCACCTGGCTTTGTTTTCGACCCGTCCATGTATTCTGTTTGAACGTGGACCTCCTGGGTTGTATACTGTTCAAAGTGTCGTTATTTTCTTTGATTTGTAGCCAGCTCATTCCAAACTTGCTCAAGTGTGATATTCATTGTCAGCAATTATAATGAAGTCCTGCAAAACAAATTGTACAGCATTCCTTCCACTAATATTGTGCCCAATATTAAGTTGAGAATAGAACAGACAACTCGGTGCTGTTGCAAAAAATGTGAAAATGGCATCCAGTTTCATGCATTTGTAGGTGTCTTCTTATGTAGTGATGCATAATTACGTAGTCATCTTGATTCTTTGAAATGACCTAATTTGTGGGGTATGTGCAGATGAAATTTTGGGCTGAGTAAAAATCAAGAGATGGCCAAGATTTTTGTCTGCCTTTGCTTTAACAAGGCATGTATATTGCATCTGACGGACCGGTATTAACTTTACCCAAATTAGGGACTGCTGTGCAGGGACTGAGACTTGACTTGCTCAATTGTAACCCAACCCTGGCCTCACTTTTTGTTTCATGTGATACAATGCGACGTAGGAGCAACGTCGTATTTTAATTGGGTTACTTACCAAGCGTTTGTATTTTGGGGCTTTACTTTACAGAGGTTGACAACAGAATGAAATCACAGTTATGAAAAGAAAGATAAATTTGCTTGCTTTCATTTCGGTGTCATAGACTAAAGTCAAAAACATCTTTTTTATCTGGTATAGCAATTAGGTGATTCATGTAAGTGGGCCAGGGGTTTTGATTCCTGTCAATGGTGGTTGTACTTTGTTGTTGGCGTGAAGGATTGAAATCTATATTCTTTCACCCAATATTATCCACATACTGTTAATTTTGAAGACATAAATTATTCAAATGTATTGATATAAGTTGGATGGTTGTATATGGCACGGAACCCTCTTTTCTATTGCCGACCATTTTGTCCTAACATGTTGGTCGGCGATCTGCTGTCTATCTCAAAACTAATTTACTCGTACGACTTGGTATGGTTTGTTTTACAAGTTAATACCATATAAGATCCAAAAAGATAAATGGATCATGTGATCACACTTTAAGGAAATGAAAAATCAAGACACTCTGGACCCAAGGATTGCCTTCTCCCATGTGCTTAACATGTATACCAAACTTCAATGTCCCTCTATAAATTGTTTCTCGCCCACCTTACACGACCAAAGGTGGTTTACTTGGAAATGACTAATGCCCATTTTTGCTTGGCACAAGGACGGTGAGGCAAAATTTTTTAATTTCCCCTTCTCTATAACTAAGTCAAGTAGAGATGGCCGATCGCAATGATGATGTACATGCATTGTGTGGGTTAGAAGTTTTATTATAAAATTCAGTCGTGTGGTCACGAGGGACACTTGATTATTTCACCTCGAGTGTTAGGTAAAGCAAAACAAAGCATTATCCAACGTCATCAATTCCACTATCACGATTAATAAAGTTGTTCCAAGAAAAGATAAATAGACGAAGAAGTGGAGCCTGTAGCGTCGTTGTCACGGAAACTTATAAGCAGGAGTCAGCGAAACGACGAGAGGAACCTAGACGTCAGTTGTTTTGTTCCTTAAAAGAACCATCCATCACCAACCAAAACCCAGAACCCACCAACCAGACATAAATAAAGCAAGAACAGAGATTATCCAAGTCGATGTGCGGTGGCTCGCACCGGTGTCTCCGTCGTCTCTTCTACCACTTACCCAAAAGAAACATCTTTCCAATCTCTGTAATTTTACTTTGCAACTAACTGCAATACAAATAATATTATTTTTAATATATTAACAGCTACTTCTACATCTCTTATTTATATACGTATTTTTATCGAGCGAGATAGAGAGAGGAGAAGAAACGCTGAGGGTCAACTATTGTATTTTTATTGACATTTCACTGCCAAAAGCTCCGTATTAGAGAACATGGACGGTGTGACGGAGAAGATCAACGGTTTAAGTTATATGGCTCCTGAGAAGCTCATTATTGACACCGATCCTGGGATCGGTGAGTTTTTCTCTGTTCCTTTTTTATCTTCTTTTTGGTGGCAATGTAGGGAGAGAAAATGCACTTTGGAGTTCTTCACATTGTAAGGTTGCTGAGATTTATTGGTTGAATGATGGGGTACTGATGCTTTAAATACGTGGAGCTAGCTGAATTTAGATGTTCTATGTGTGACTGTTTCATGGAATGAGTGGCTTTTTTAAACTCAAATTTTTGTTGTTTGTTTATGCTTTAGTTTCTGTTTTCTTTGTTTCCGGGAACAGAGGATTATGAGATAAAAAACGTGATGGGCTAAAATGAATTGGATATTTTGTGTTTGTTGTTTTGTTCACTATTATTTTCGTGATCATTTTTTTTTCCTTTACTCAAGTTGACAATTTTGGTTAGTTAGAGAACTTGAAAGTTAGGCGGAGAAAATGGTGTAGGATTGAAGTTGTAATTTTCATGACTTCCCGTTGAATATTCTTCTTTCTAATCGTTGCTCTTGGTGAGTGAAAAAAGAAAAGACGATTGAAATGGATTTTGGATTCCCAGATTTATGTCCTGTTCAGTTGCATCATCTACACGAACTATGTAGGAAAGAATTAATAGAAGGGGGAAAATTAACAATCTTAATTTGGGTCCGGTTTGCATGTAGCTTGACTAACATGGAATATTCATCCAACTTCTGGAGAATCCGGTTTTCAAAGGAAGAATGTTTTTTTTTTTTTTAAATTCATGGAAAAACGTTTCATTTGAAGTAATTGTACATTCCAAAATCTGTTGATCTAGTTATGATTTTGAGTTTGTTTGGCCAAGTTAGTTTTGTTGATCATACTCATTGTTGACAGATGACAGCATGGCAATCTTGATGGCATTTCAGTCTCCGGAGCTGGAAATCATAGGCTTGACTACAATTTTTGGTAATGTCAGCACAGAGAATGCCACTAAGAATGCTTTGCTTCTGGTACGTGCGCCTGCCTTTTGATTCCATCTTCTATAGCATAGTAATTATTTGTTCTCTTTTGGATTTTCCTTATCTTTGGGGCATCTTCATGATCGATTCCTGCTATAATATGCAAAAGGATAGTGTGAGATTGCAGGGCATCCAGATGTTCCTGTTGCTGAAGGCAGTCCTGAACCTCTGAAGGTAACTGTCTATATGACTCAATCTGTCAAGGTTTTGCTGAAGTTAGACTTCTCGATGTAACTTTAGCGCCTTCAGAATACTTTTATTTTTTTCCATACTCTGGTTTTTGGTTCCAATTTATGCTGTCAACTTCCTGAAATTAACAAGATGGAATTTAGGTGCATCACCAATAGTTATAAATCGATTCTATAAAGCGCTAATTGATTCCAAGTGACAGTGTTTCTATAATTATAATCATTAACGAAATAATAAGTAAGCTTTGCTTTTGAAGAAGGGAAGTGTTTCTGTTATTTTGTTTGAAAAGTAATCTATAGAAGGTATCCAAATACATTCTTTTAATTTTTTATTCTGAAAGTCAAGATGGGACAACAAAAAAGAAAAATATTATTTTACTTAACAAATCAAATTTGTAAGCTTAGTCACTGATTTTGTAATTGTAAAATCCTTCCCTCCAATAACCCCATGCAACAAAATAAAAAGGTGAAAGAAGAAGAGGAAGAGAACTCCCACTAAATATTAGAGTTTCAATTCCCTCCATGCTTATTTTTACATTCTTCTTAAGCATATGCATTTGAATATCTTGTTAATCACACTATTATGTAATAAATACGTCCAAACTGATCTTATTTAATGATACAATCTGTTAGCAGATGTCTCACCTCATTAACTTCGCAACATACATCAGTTTATGTTTCCATATTTCTTCATCATGAATTTTTTTTTTTATTAAGGGAGGAAGGCCTTGTGTAGCTGATTTCATTCATGGTTCTGATGGATTGGGCGATATATCCCTACCTTTCCCTAAAGCAAAGAAATATGAGAAAAATGCTTCAGAATTTTTGGTTGACAAGGTCAATGAGTATCCTGGTGAAGTATCTGTACTTGCATTAGGGCCACTGACAAACTTGGCTTTGGTAAGTTATGATCTCCAGTTTCTATTCATGGTAAACAATTTTAAGATTTCGTGGATTCATAATAATATGCTCCAACATCAGGCAATCAAAAGAGACTCCTCCTTTGCTAGCAAAGTGAAAAGGATCGTCATTCTAGGAGGTGCTTTCTTTGCTTTGGGAAATGTCAATCCTGCAGCTGAGGCTAATGTAAGTCCAATTCTGGATTCTGTTCATCTTTTCAATCCTTGCAGAACGACAGATTCTTGAATGTACATGAAGCTGTCTGAATTTTTCACCATTTAGGGAAACAAATGAATAACTTGATTCAGGCTGTTGCTTCATAGAATGTCCAATAACTTGTTACTAGAACTCTTGCTTCTTTAAGTTCATTGTAGGAACTCCTACCAATTCAGCCAGGATTGGATTTATCTTTATGGATGGCTATTCTACTTGTGCATATTTAAGTAATTGTAGTTTTGAATATTCCAAAGATTCTCTGTTTTATATCATTTAGAAACTGTATAAGCTAATGATTTCGATGACTTACAGATTTATGGAGACCCAGAAGCGGCAGATATAGTTTTCACCTCTGGGGCTGATATCACTGTTGTTGGAATAAATATCACAACCCAAGTTAAATTTACAGGTGAAATTGCATCTTCAAGTTGAATTTCATGTTTTGTTCCAGCACTTCGTGTAAATCTCTTTTTGATATTTGTCTTTCATCATAGATGATGACCTTCAATCATTGAGGCAATCAGAAGGGAAGTATGCTCAAGTATTATGTGACATGTGCAAATTCTATAGAGACTGGCATGTGAAGTCCGATGGTGTATATGGTAAACGTCAGATAATTGAGTGAGATGTTTACTTTGTTTCAGTCTCGTTTATTTTTGTGGAGGAAATGACTCTTTGAATGCGGTTTCAGGGGTTTTCCTTCATGATCCAGTCAGTTTCGTGGCATTGGTGCGACCCGATCTCTTTACTTACATGAAAGGGGTTGTCAGGGTTGAGACACAAGGCATCTGTGTTGGACATACACTAGTGGACCAGGGATTGAAAAAGTACATTTGAGCTTGCTATACTTTTTTAGAAGTTTTTAGTGGTTTCATTGTACTACACTGATTATGAATTTATGATACTGTCATTTTATGCAGATGGAACTCAAGCAACCCATGGTCAGGATATTCTCCAGTTGCTGTTGCTTGGACTGTTAATGTGGATGAAGTTATTCACTATATCAGAGAGCTCCTGATGAAACCATGAGATCTGCTACACATTATGAAGATGGCGGAAACTGAAGGTGGAAGTTGGGTTGCTTGTGAAGTTCTGTGGCTATTGGAGGCATAGAGTATAGGTTGGGGTTCTATATGGATGCACGAAAAGCATTCACTTGTTCAAAGTGGACACTGAATAAACAATTGGTGGAATTCTGTTCATAATTTAATCTTGTTAATTTGTGAACTGCTTGACACGTGATTCTTGCAACTGTTGAATTGACTTGACAAAGCTCGTGTGACTTTTCCCAGTAAATTATGTAAACCTACGTATAATTCTGCAAATACTGGTGCATATGGGAATGGAAAAATAGGTGTAACGTGCATGATACATCTATAAATTGCAACTACAGATTTCAATTGCAATATTAAACAGATCCACTACATGATTACAAGTCTTTGTTGGAACTTACACTGATCATCTCTCACAACTGCCCCTGAAGCGTTAGGAAACTAACCGTTAACTAACCCAGTAATTGTCAAAGCAATAATCAACCACTCGACTTCAAAAGTCAACACACGTGATTACTGTTGAAATTTATGCAAACAATTCAGTCAACTTTATGGACGTAAGATTGAGAAAAAGAAACCAAACCCATTAAAAGTTTTTAAGGAAAAACAGTTAAACCAACTGCTGCGAGCTTATTTTGAAGAAGAATTCCAGGTCTCCTGTTGACACTACTTGGGCTACCACACTCAAGTTTGAAGGACCCTCTCAACTCCCGCTATTAACCACACCCACTTCAACCACCTCACCAATAAGCAACCCGTTCAATTATTAAACTCTCCTTGTGTGAATCATTACTAATTCAACCATCCTAACCAGTGGTACCAATAAAAAAAAGAAACAAAATCTTGCAAAAAGATCGAGAGAACCTCAGAATCTAGCTATCCCAGTTGGTTTGATAATGGTGGTTGCTTATGCATCAACTTCGATGGGAGAGAGGATTTCATGGTACTGCGCTTTGTTCATGGCGGTGATGACGGTTTTAAGCTGCTGTGAAATGAGTGAAAGTGAGTCTAGCGTGGTCGTGTTGACCCACAGGGACATGGTGAACAAGCCGTGCGACGAGATTTATGTGGTCCGAGATGGAGAGACATTGCAGACAATTAGTGAAAAGTGTGGGGATCCTTTTATTGTGGAGGAGAATCCTCACATTCATGATCCTGACGATGTTTTCCCAGGCCTGGTTATCAAGGTCACACCCTTCCGTAGGTAAATTTAAGGCTGACGGCTTTTGATACAGGTTTGGTTGGATTCTGTTTACGTAATTTAAGCGTTTCTGTTTGTTTAATGGAGAGGAATACTCGGATGAACTTGATACAGCTCGATTAGTTCACCTGTCTTAAAACTTTAGTTGTTAAATTGAAGTTCTAGTCAAGTGATCAGTGAAGGAGATTATCTGGTTGATGTACTACTCTCTATGGATGGACTATAGTTGATTCAGTGATTGCCTTATTGCTTTCTTCAAGTTTCCAAACATTTCTAACTGGTTCTTCTCTTGTATTAACCATTCGTTAATCCCATCAGGCAATGTTTCCTTACCTTACTCGCTCTAAAAGATAAACAAGAACAGAAGACAGAGAGATGCTTGTTGGGCTAACTACAGATGGTTACTAAATAACGTATACAGGAACTTGGTGTCACCAAATTTTGTCCATTTCAACAAATTATAGAGATCGAAAAGGGAAATCTCAACCACTTATGTTTTATGAAGAATAAGACATCAAATTAGTATGATTTTATAATTATTATAGTTATTATAAATTAAAATATCCATTTGTACTATAAAAGTTATTTGTGTATGTACAGATAATTTTTGGAAAATATAAATAATCTACAAAACATGTGAAGGAATAAATTATTTAATAAACTAAGTGACGTATTTTCATATTCAAATGCACAAAGGCTGTTAGGATTTTGTGGATTATATTAACCTAGTAAAACTATAATGAATTGGTTGTGATTTCGATGTATATTCAAAATAAAATGATGTACAATATATAGACATGAGAGTGAGTGATATTCCTAATAGCTAAGATTGTATAAGTGGCTAAGATAAGATGATAAGATGCAATAATATTCTAAGTCACAAGTGTCTACATGTTAAGCACGTGTTCTCTAATACTCCCCTTTAAGTTGGCGCGTGAAAATTTGTATGCCTAACTTGTCTTTAAGATATGAAAATTGTGGCTTTAGGAGTGCCTTTGTGACGATGTCAGGTTTTTGTTCTCCAGAAGCAAAGTCTTGAGTCTTAATATATCTAGAAAGTACCTTTTTGTGTACAAAATGATAGTCTATTTCGAAGTGTTTGATATACTTATGAAACATTGGGTTGGCTACTATGCAAAGAGCTACCTTATTATCACAAAACAACATCATGAGAAGTTGATGACCTTAAATAAAATTTTCAACCAAACAAGTTCACTAATTGTTGAAACCATAGATCTATTTTAGGCTTCAACCAAAGAACGAGTTACCGTAGGTTGCTTTTCTGTTTTTCAAGATACTGGAGCCTCCCAAATTGTATGAACCATCTAGTTGTGTATCTTCTTATTTGTTGGCAACCTGCCCAATTAAATCACAGCAGGGTTGTATTAGAAAGAATAAGATGACAAAGGAAAAATATCCCTTGATCTGGAGCCTCTTTAATGTAATGGAGAATGCATAAAACTGCATTATAATGAATAATGTTAAAAATTAATCCTTTAAGTGACTCGTGTGTTAAAAGGTAGTTAAGGAATTTAATAATTTAATAAATGGCCCTTTGAGCTTTTAGATCATTATGATAGAGAGTTTTAAAACTAACTGATGGTTGTTAGTTTATTAAGAGGATTAGAGTTCTGTCTCTACCTAATAATAAGTTTTTGTCTTCTCACAAAACACCTTCACAAAAGAAAGTGAGATAGAAAGTTCAAGGAAAGAGACAAATTAGGTAAGGAGCTTATTAAGAATTGCTTCTGCATCAATGCGATATGGACAAAGGTCAGTATTTAGAAACTTTATCTTTGTATTAGAATAAAATTATAATCATGATTGAATATTTGTGAGTTTCATGAAGTTTTAGATCATGTTGTCTTTATAAAAATTATGCTTACATGTGGTATCAAAGCATTGTTATAAGAAATTTATGGTTCTTTAATATGCAATGTACGAAAAGTGACTCAAAATGAAAGCAAATGGAATCAATTCCATATGAATTTGTAGTTAGGAGTCTAATGTAGCTTAAAAAAGTATAAGACCAGACATAAGTTTTACATTGGGGATGCTAGGGAGATACTAAATTAATCTTGATATAGATCACTAGAAAGATGCAAAGAAAGTTCTAAGATATTTGTAGGGAAATAGAGAACACATGCTTACTTTTAGGAGGTCTGATCACCTTGAGATGGTTGGATAATTATATTTGAACTTTATTGACTATGTAGATACAAGAAAATATACTTTTGGCTACGCTTATATGTTAATTAGAGGAGTCATCTCATGGAGGTGTGCAAAGCAGTCTATAATTACTACATCTACTATAAAGGCTGAGTTTGTGATATGCTTTAATGTCATGATTCAGGCTAAATGGTTGTGAAACTTTATTTCTGGGCTTGAGATTGTCAACAATATCGTCAGGCCACCGAAAATTTATTGGGATAATTTTGTAGTAATTTTCTCCTCCAAAAACGATAATTATTCCAAAGGTCTTAAACACATAGAACTAAAATACTCTATCTTTAATAAGGAGGTTCAGAAACGTTGAGTGTCGATAGAGCATATTATCATCAATCTTATATTAGCATATCCTTTAATGAAGGGTTTACCACCCAAAATTTCTTTTTGGTCATATAAAGAATATGAGCATTATGTGTGCTGATGATAATTAGACAGTAATGTTGTTTTGGCTTTTATTATATATTCGACACTCTTTTTGCATTAATAAATGCATTATTTCTAAAGTTTTTTGTTTTCTTCTTTATGTATTTGATTGCAATGTATGATATTGAATATATAATTGAATGATAAATTCCAGTATGTACTTCTCATATATAATCATGATTAAGAAGAAAGGTAGCATAGTGGTACATGGAAGGGAGTATGTTGAATTAATAATGTATGACCGTCATGACCTTTATGATTCTTATACTTGATTATGATTACTGATGGTAACAGTGTATGTGAATGATGACTATTGTACACTATGATTGCTTAAATTATTGATTCAGTAAACTATATAAAGTCACAAGAGTCAAGTGGGAGAATGTTAGAAATCAATCCTTTAAGTGACTCATGTCTTAAAAGGTAGTTAAGAGATTTAATAATTTAATAAATTTGTAACATACCACTCCCATAGGGCATAATCTTGAACATACCAAAGGATATTCGAACGCTCAGTAGTTTTTGAGACCGACTATTACAAAATCGATCTTAGGGCTTTTGAACCATTATGATAGAGAGTTTTAAAACTGACTGATGGTTGTCAGTTTATTAAAAGGATTAAGGTTTTGTCTCTGCCTGATAATAAGTTTTTGTCCTCTCTCAAAACACCATCATAAAAGAAAATGAGATAGAAAGTTCAAGGAAAAAGATAGATTAGGTAAGGAGCTTATTGAGAATCGTTTCCACATCACTGAGTTATGGACAAGGTTAATATTCAGAAACTTTATCATTGTATTAAAATAAAATTATGATCGTGATTGAATATTTGCGAGTTTCATGAATTTCTAGATCCTGCTATGTTTATAAAAATTATGTTTACAAATAATTCTTGGCTCTTACATAAACTGAATTAAGATATTAACAATTTAAGTAATATTTGGTCTAGACAAAGTCAAATAAATTAGTCCTTCCTTCAACCTTTTATATTTTCTTGGATCCAAATAAAAAAGACTTGTTGGATTATTCAATTCATGCTTTGTGATTACCAGTATCGATATAGGTTTCGAACCAAGAAGCCCTACATCTTCATGAAGATTTAAAACATATTTTCTTTGATTAAGAAAAATGCCTTCTTTAGCTCTCGCTATTTCCAACTTGAGGCGTACTTTATTACTCCAAAGTTTTTTTAGGTGAAATCAAGTTTACAACATGCCTTTAACCCTTAAGCAATCTTCACTGTTATTGCCCGCACCTATCAGGTCATCTATATAAACTGGAATCACTTTATAACAATGTCCTTATTGTAAAAAATATAGAGAATAATTAGCATAGGATCGCGAAAACCCCATATCAAGAATGGCGGAAGAAAGTTTTGTAAACCATTAGCGTGATGCTTGGTTGAAACTGTACAATGATTTCAATAGCTTGCACACACTAGTATCTATTGGAGACAAGCAACCCTCGAGGTGGTCACATACTTCCTTATACAACTCACTAATATAAGAATGCATTATTTATATCTAGTTAATGTATAAACCAATTTTTACATGCAACTATTGTCAACAGACACCTTATTATTGTGAGTTTCACTACCGGTGCAAAGGTGTCACAGTAATCAGTACCTTCTATTTGGGTATATCCCTATGCCATAAAATGTGCTTTATACCTCTCTACTATTCCAACTACTTTCAGTTTGATTTTAAAAACCCATTTTGACTTAATTTTCAATTTGCCTTTTGGTAATTGTACAAGTTCCCATGTGTCATTTGCTTCTAGAGCTTCTATCTTTGCTCCTATGGCACTACACAAATTTGGATCCATCAATGTTTGAAATAAATATTTAGGCTCCTTCAACAGTTTATTTGAAATAGCAAAGCATCATGTGAGGATTTAAAATGTTTATAAGAAATTACCTTGGTTAGTGAATTCTGCCAAGCCTCACCACTAATGCAACTATTGGAATGTGGAGTAATAAGGCCTTCTCTAATAAATTCATTCAAATAAGTTGGGGGTATGGTGGCTCTTTTTGGTGTTTCTTACATGGTTTGGTTAATTTCCTCATGAGTAGTGGGCCTGTAAGTGTTTTTGGCTTGTGGTGCTTCATGTAGTGGTTGGTTTGGTTATAGTTCACTTGTATCAACATCATGAGCTGCAGTCTAAGGGATAGTGTGTTCATGGGATGCATTTTGATTTATTGGTATAGTAGTTTCATGGTCATTTAAGGATTGAGTGTAATATTGCATGAGGTCATTGGTCATGATATTTTCATTTGTATGATTTTCGATTTTGGCAAAAGTGAATTTTTTAAAAAAGAAAACTATATCTTTGGACACTGTGAATGTTTTAGATTCCAAATTATACACTCCATAACCTTTTTTAACCACAGGATATCCAACAAAAATACAACGATTCGATCTAGAGCTAAACTTATCCCCCTTTGTATTTTTCAAATGGATATAGCATAAACGCCCAAAAGACCTTAAATGATCATAAGATGTTGCTAAAACATACAATATTTCTTAAGGGCTTTTAAAATCGAGAATAAAGGATGATGCGAGATTGATAAAGCATGATGCAGTTAACACACTCTCACCAAAATTTGATTGGTAAATTTGCTTGAAATCAAAGGGCTTACGTAACATTTAGCAAGTTTATATGTTTTTTCTCGATTACCCCATTTTGTTATGGCATACGAACACATTATTTTTGGTGTAGTATCACTTATTCTTTTATAAAACTAACTAAAAGTCCCATACAAACTTTTAGCCTCTTATCAGAGTACACCATCTTAATTTTCTTTTAAATTGAGTATATACCATTTTATAGAAATACAAGAAAGCAGTATAAACCTCAGATTTGTGTTTTGAGTAAATACACTCACATGCACCTTGTATGGTCATCAACAATGGTTAAGAAATAGGGAGCCTTACTATGTGACATAATGCTATATGGGGCGTGCTATTTTGTCCAACGAAGTTTTGCCAACGGGGTATTTGTTGTTACAACTTCGGTGAGCGAAACAGCCCGTTGGCACAAATTTGGTGGGGGAAACTGCCCATTGGCACAACTTCAGTGGGGAAACAACCCTATTGGCACAACTTTGGCGGCGTAAACAGCCTATAAAATGCACTGGCCTTTGTCAGGAATCTTCAAAGCTAGTGGATTTTGACAGGCATATTTTAAGTGTTGTATGGCTCTGTTTTACTCTTTACTCCACTTGAATTTCTCGATCCTTTATCTTAAGATTAGTCAGTTCTATTTATCGATGGAATAAGAGAAGGGATATAACTCAACAGTAAAAGCGTTACCTTGACGTGGTAGAAATCATCAATTCAAATGGGTGTTTTAATTGTAATGCATATGTTCTTATTGTTTGTTAAGAACCAAAACCCATATACGTCTCATCTGAGTGCAGTGCAATTTGTTACTTTGTTATAACAGTAAAATATTTAAAATAATTCTGTTGTGAATTTGTTTTAGTTCCGTTACGATCTTGTAATAGCCTTAAGCTATATATGTAAATCTAAGACATCAGTAATGCATATTGAGCTGAATCGTTCTCTCTCCTTCCTGTATGGAACTTCATCTTTCTTCTTTACCTTGTTATATCGAAATGTCTATCTGTTAGATAGTTATCTTTCAGATAGGGAAGTTATTCGATTGGATTTTGCAGCTATTCTTTTCACCTTCTCCGTTTGACATCGTTTGTCTCACTCCTATGGTAGATCGCAATTGCTTTTTATTAATGAAAAGCTTTTATATTTTTCTTCCGCGGTTTCGAGGAGTTACAATTGACTGAAACAATTGAATATTCTTCCAACTAATTGTAAATTGCAACTTTCACACTCAACTTGATAAAAAATAACCTGGAAGTTGACAACTTGACATTCAAAAAGCACAAAATAAAACTGAGAGATGCAAGACGGAACCAGTCTTGAAACGAACCCTTATTGGTTCTGCTTATTCTTCCACTTATCAACCACTTCTTTGAGAGATTTGCTGGAAGCTCCCTCGTTGCCTACTGCCCTAACCGCAGCTTCCTTCAGCATGTTAATTCGCCGACGAATATTACTAGCTTCGCCTTCATTTTGCATCAACGCCTTTACAAGTATAGCGATCTCCTCTCGTCCCACTAATCCATTTTCATTGACCTTCGGTCTTAATCCCACTTGCAGGTCCTCTGTTATCAACACCGCGTTGATCTTTTGCTCTGCATAGAGTGGCCAAGCAATCAGTGGTACCCCATGTACAATGCTCTCGAGGGTTGAGTTCCAACCACAGTGGCTCAGAAATCCACCAGTCGATGTATGACTTAGCACCTGAATCTGTGGTGCCCAAGA
>JAOQMM010000005.1:24473944-24488137 GCA_027563515.1 Erythroxylum platyclados
CGGGTACATACTCTATGGTAGTGGTGTGTTACATTCAACCTATGCTTAGTAAATAACAAATATGGTTTATGAAGATGTCATCAACAATGGTTAAGAAATAGGGAGCCTTACTATGTGACATAATGCTATATGGGCCCCAGATATCACAATACACCATATCGAAAGGAAAAATTCCCTTATTAAAAGTGGCAGTAGAAGGTTTTCTATTTTGTTTGACTCTCAAACAAATATTGCGACCGTTATTAAAAAAATATTTGAATAAAACAATAATATTTCTAAGGACTTGAAATGAAGGATGTCCTGATCTAGAATGTCGTAGTATTGCACCCACCTTACTTGAAGAAGTCACATTCAAGGAGGCCATCATTAAAGCCATTTTGAGCATTTATACTCCCTTGAACTCGTAGCCCACTCGTTCCAATCATTTTCCTAATGACAAGGTCCTGTAAAATACAATAAGTAGGAAAAAGAACTTATTAAACAATGAAAGTCAATGGTAATCTTACTAACAGAAATCATTTGACATCTAAACTCAAGCATATATAATGCATCTTTAAGCATTACTATTTTTTGAACAGCCATACTTTTCCATTCAGTATGTTCATTGTGTTATTCTTTGTCACTAGTTTTTTATCCACCAACAATGATTCTTTAGATAAAAAATGGTACGTCACTCCACTGTCCAAATTCCACTTATCATCATCATTATAAATTACGTTACCAGCAAAATTCATCGCATTTGGGGAATCTTTTCTATTTGCAGTAGTGTCATCAACTTGTATAGAGTTCTTTCAACAACCCCTAAATTAGTGAGTTTGTTGCAGCCTACTCATATATTGCTCCACCTTGGTGTGCATTGTTGGGAGCAGTTGTAGCATTGGCTATATGTGTTTTTTATTACCAGTTGTTTGATTTTCTCCATATTTCCCTAATCTGGTAGGTAACCAATGATTTCAAAGAAGTGCCTTTTAATGTGTCTAATGTGCTTGCAGTGCTCACATCGAGGTTTGCTTCCCCTTTCGGCTTTAAACTCGTGGATCTTTACCTTGCAATCAATGCAACTGCTTCATTATTGAGGTTTCAACTAGTAGCAAAAGTAGATTATTTTTCTTCTTGAATCACTAAAGAATACACCTTGCTAAGAGTCAGTAAAAGGTCCATGTTCAAACTCTACGACCTGATAACACTAAACTATTTTTCTAATCTTATCAAGAAAAAAATACAAGTTATCTTTTCACGCTCTGCATTTAGTTCTTTTATCAAATTGCAATCCTTACCACACGATGCCCATGAATTGATATGTAGCTAATTCATGAATCACTGCTTTGATTTTGGTATAAATAGATTGTTACTAACATAACTCACTATTGCATGAGGTCTAAATCCCTTTTCAAAGAGTATGCCCTTGATGCATTGCCTTAAAGGTATCTTTCACTAAGCTCTTACCAAATTGTCGAGGCTTTGGTCAGGCTTGAGACTCCATCCTGCAATTCTGAGGTCATCGAATTGATGAGCCAATAATAGATCATAAATTTGCATTTATCCTAATCTATCGATTTTTGCATCCTCCGCAGCTGGTTCAAGACTTGTTCCTTCTATAAATCCAAGCTTGTTTTTGGCATTCAACACATTTCTCATTGACCTATGCCATGTGTTGTAGTTCTCTTCTCCTCTAAGAATATTTGGAGCGAAAATCAATCTTGGGTGATTGTAGGAATTGAGATAATAAGGTGGGGTTATATCTGTTACCATTAAAAGGTGTGAAAAAGCAAAAACATGTTCACCACAAGAAGGACAACGATATAGATTGTCGTGTTAAGTGACTGGCACGGACAACAAAGACAACGACAGTTGTACCTACTGATTGATGGTTTGGCGACTGCTGGCTGAAACTAAATGTGTCTTAGGCGAAAACCAGAGGAACAACATTGGCTCCCTGTTCAAGTTGATAGATAAGTCACAAAGTATATTGAGAGTGGCTCGGATACTATAAAACCAGAATGAATTTGTTGCGATTTAGATATATATCCAAAATAAAATGATATACAATGTATAGATATGATAGTGAGTGAATATTCTTTATATAAAAAATATATTTTTAATGGATAAATTATATAACTAGCTAATGTGAGATGATACGATACAACAACATCCTAGATCACAAGTATCTATATGTTAAGTATGTATTCTCTAACACCTAAATCCCAATTATCTATATGTTAAGCACGTATTCTCTAATACCTCGTGATTAAAGGAAACAAGAAGCCATTACAAACTCTTGCATTGTTCCGAATGGGCACAAGAAGCAACTATTTGATGAGGATAAGAAAATTCTTCCACAAACTTGATCATTGATATGGGTTGCAAGTGTTATAAAGGCATAACAAATTAGTGTTAAACTTTTCTATGATCGTTGGTTTCAATCTCATGTGTTTTCCTTTTGACAAATTAAAGGCCTAGACGTCATTAAAAAGACACAAGTTAGTTCAAAAACTTATCTTAACACCATCCTAACACCTAAGCCCTACACATGTTTGACTAAATCCTAACACTAGATATAGTAAGAAGTAAATGAGGACATTCCATAAGATCCCATATGTGTGTAAGATGTTGGCAAATGGTGGTCTTCTTTTCAACCCAAAAAAAGTCAGGTTCTACTTGTCTAACATTGAGTGTTGATATCTTATTTTCCAATTTAAAACAGTCCTGCTGTTATTGAAATTCCACAATTAATGACTTGGTCTGAGTATATGCGACAATTCCTACTGACTGACTTGAACTTTTCTTCAGGAAATTTACAAAGGTGGTTCACACTTAGATTTGGCTAGTAATTAATAACCATCAAATTCTTAAAACCAACCTTTTTTTTTAATGGATGATCAAGCTTAATTTGTTTCCTTGTAAAACGAAAAGACAATTCACACACATGAAGTGCTTCGAAGAATCAAAGAAGCTGTGGCATCTTTTTTTGTCCCTTTGTCCTTAAATCTGACCATATACAAAACTTTTATATAACATAATGGCATATAGTCTACATCAGTTCACAACTAGCGTTGGTAATCAAGTGATATTAACGACAAAAACGTTATATAAAACAGATTCATATTTGTACTTTGTCATTCTTTGTCCTTAATTATAGTATTTAAATTGACAAAATTAAAATTAGTGGACAAAAAAGGTATATAGAGTAGTTGCTAATGAAACATTTTGCTTAATTTAATTCCACGTCAACAACATTACCAGTAAAAATTTCAATGATGAAAAGATCCAGTAATACGCAGTCTTACCCCTAATTATTAGAGAGATTGTTTCCAACTTAATAGTAAAGAAGAAGTCAATGAAGAAGTAATGAAGGAAAATTTTGATATCTTTTTTTTTTGTTATATATACCATGTAAAAGTATCATACAAGTTATTTTTTTCAAAAGAATGGAAGTGGTTCCGTCAAATTTTAACTATGCGCTTAGGAAGAAGGCTAATTTATGATCAAAATGCAATTCTTTTGTCCTTTTAATTGTACATTAATTTGTTCTTAGGAATCACCAATGTACACATCATGTATATATATATATAAAAGCTCTTGTATTGACATTTATCTTGATAATTTTTATTTCAACAGAAACTAAATTCTTAAAACAGCCAATCCAAATAAAAATTACACACTAAAAAACAATCAATGCATTCAGAGTATTAACTTCCACTTGCATTATGTATTTAACATTTAGAATAAGAATTTATAGTTCCTTAAAGCAACATATGTTCGCACATTTGACCATTTATATTTGAAAATAAGCCAAAATTCTAGTTTACCTTTTCCAGTATTTATTTGTTTTAATCAAAACACTTAGTAAGTTTTTGTTTGAGCAATTTTTATCATTTGGTCATATAAAAAATTAAAGTGATATTAAGTTTTTGATAAATTGTACAAGGTATTAAATTTTCATTTAATTTTATGAAATTAATATATTAAAAATTTATGACACTTTAAACAAGCCATTTCCAAATCTAAATATCCTCTTTGAGAAAACAGAATTGTTATAAGACTATATAATCCTATGCTATAGGGGACTATCATAGGAGTTATTAACACTTTGTGTTATTAGAATAAAGCCAACCTTATTAAAAAAAATAAACTTGCATAAATTTAAGAGTTGGCATATAACTAAATCGAAAGTTAAATAAAGGAATCTGTGATTCAATGATCGCTAACACAATACTGGCACTGACACCTACTTCAGAAACATTCTCTCCGCTAGCAGATATATAGCATCCAAACCACCACCGCTATATAAGGACCAAACAAACTCATTTATGATCTAACAAACCTTTTTTGTAACCTTCTACTATCACTCCATCACCACCACGACCGCATTGAAAGCTTCTTGTTCTTGGTTTTGGAAACTTGAGATCTCGTCTTACCAGTAACATGGACACCAGACAAAAGCTGGTTTTCACGTTCTTCTGCTACTCTATCCTTTTCCTTCTCTCAGGTAGTTTCAAGATTTTCGTTTGCTGCATTTATTCGTATCTTTAGCTATATAAAGCAAGCAAAGTACTTGTAAGCCCACGGTCTTCATTTAATGTGATCCGGTTACTCGAACATGCTTGTTCTTGACCCTTTTCGATGCTTGTCATCTTACAGGGAGTATTGGAGTTGATGGGTCATCATCATCATCTAACCATCACCGCCAGCACCACCCCCACGCACATAGACATTTGTTCAACTACAAACCAAGCAAGCTCTTTGTTTTCGGAGACTCGTATGCTGACACAGGCAACAACAGAAAATCCTTAGGAAATTCGTGGAATATACCCTATGGAATCACGTTTCCCGGCAAACCTGCAGGCCGTTACTGCGATGGCCGTGTCTTGACTGATTTTCTCGGTACGTGTGTCCACTTTCACCATCTAATGAAATGCTTTTTTTCCCTTTACTCTGTCGTAATAATAATAATAGTAAAGCCTGCACCCCTAGTGGACTTTGCTTTGCTTTTGGTTTTGTGTGACCAAAATAAGATGCAAACAAAGCAAGTGCCTGTCTGTGTAGTATGCTGGTTCCGGATTCCTCTTCAGTCCAGACTTATCACTTTTCCTAACGTGATAATTACTTCTGAGAGAAACACTGCCCTTCGCCTGAAAAAAAAAAAGAGAAAGAAAATCTGCATTATTGGTTAAACCCTTTTCTTTATATTAAATCTCTTTCTAATCCAATGTTACTTTCTCACGTGAGGTGAAGCCTTTTGCATTTCTGTTCTTTGCCTATTCCATTTCCCACATGCTATACTACTTTACGCAATTGCCCTACCACCACCATCACCTGTCTAATGTTTATAGACCCACGATCATGTACTGTCGTGAGTTCACTTTACTGCAGAGACTTCTGCAGTTTATAGTTTCACTATTCGATGCTTTTAAATTCTTTGTTCTATGAACAACTTCCAAGATGCCTAATCACTATGTACTTAAAAAGAATACATAAACAACTGGGTAGATGACCGACATTGCTCTTCTAAAAGTAAAAGTGATTACCATCTATCTCATCAAATTCGAAAGTGGTTTTGCAGCTAGGTTTATCGGAATAAGGTCTCCAATTGCATATAGGTGGAGAAAACTGGGTGTAAAGCTATTGAAGTATGGAGTAAACTTCGCATTTGGAGGCACAGGTGTGTTTGATACACCTGCTCCATACCCTAACATGACCACCCAGATTGATTTCTTTGAAGAAATGATAAAGCTCAAAATCTTTAGTCCTATGGACCTAAAGGACTCTGCGGCCCTCGTCTCAGTCGTTGGCAATGACTATGCTGCTTTCGTTGCCCGAAATAGCTCCGTCCAAGTAAGTTGAATTCACATCATAACTCTTTTTTAGCTGTCTGCCACCTTTTTGGGGTGAAAATGAATCATGGTGAGGAAATTAATTTAACCAATTTGTTATGAGCTTAATATATTTCATTTAATTGTAATTACTAGATGGCACTCCTTAATGAAAACTTGAATTTGTTGAACTTAATTACCAAATTGTTCACGAAGAATACGTAATTTCAAGTCTTGAAAACACTATTAAGATAAATTATCAATGAAACTGATTAATTTGGCGACATAAATACAAATCAACTTTCGTCACAAGTACCATCTTCGACTGATACTGAATCCAGCTGACGTATTTGTCTACTTATCCATCGCAGACTATAAATATAATATCATTTGTCGAATTGATGGAAAATCCCTGCCGTTGAATCCATTTACTACTCCCTGTGTTTTGTGATCTGGGGTTGGGGCCGATTGCCATCTCATCCTCCACCATTAACAGTTCTCCTATTTTGTCCTCAATTCACATAAAACGTCATTTGTGTTGGGAGTTTCTGCTGGGATATTTTCTCAAGTTAATGCCTTATTGGGATTTCAGTACTCAACTCTTACGTCGTGTTTGTTTCGGTTTATAACTGTAATAAGCTTCATTTCGACATCTTCTGTAAAACCACATGGTCTGTTTGTCTTATCCTTGAATAGGTAACCATCTGGCAGATCGTGACAAATACTTCAATTAGGTAACACCAACACATCATGAGCTTGTCAGCGATCTTTTGCTTTACAGAACTTTGTTCCATTTTGATAATTCAAATATCTTCACATTACCAATGGAATTCAAGAACAAATATGTAGTGAATGATGCCAAATATGTATTATCTTTCTATTTCTTTTACTAGAGAGAATTTCCAATGCTTACAAGTTGAACATTATGATGATAATGCAGGCTCTGGAAGAATTTATTTCACAAGTGATAAACCAAATTTCCTTGAACTTGAAACGCTTAAGTGACCTGGGAGTAAAGAGAATAGCTGTGACTAGCTTACAACCATTGGGTTGTCTTCCGAGAAGCACCTTTGAATCATCATTTCAGCAATGCAATGATACGGAGAATTTACTTGTGGAAGTGCACAACAGCTTCCTCCAGCAAGCAGTCGCCAACTTGAAGGCTGACTCCAATACTTCTACTACTACTATTGTCATTCTCGATCTTTATTCTGCGTTCCTGAGCGTTTTGAAGAACAAAAGCGATCATCCAGGTGACTAAACATATCTACTTACAGCTTCTGATTTCGTTAGGATTCAAGATACGGTGAAAACAAATTAGAGTTTGCTACTTAAAACTAGAGCTAGTAGATGCGTAATAACCCTGGCTGTGCATAATTTCTGTCTCTTTTCTTATGCAGAAATTTCAAAGTTTACGACTCCATTACGGCCGTGTTGTATTGGAGTAAGCACGGAGTTTTCATGTGGGAATGTAGATGCGAATGGAACGAAACTGTACAGAGTCTGTCAGAATCCTGAATTTGCTTTCTTCTGGGACTTCTACCACCCTACACAGGCCGGGTGGCAAGCTGTTTATTCAACTTTGAAATCCAATTTTCATCAACTCGAGGGTAAAATTCACTAGGGAATTAATCAACTTGTGGTTTTGTGAATCATATAGTTTTCTAGATTTGGATCGAATTATTCATGTGGTGTTATGTATCTTATTATTCGTTTGTTTCGTTGTAATCTTCCTTAATTTGACGGTAGCATGGTTTTCCGGTTGGTTTAGAGCTACGGAAGAAATAAAATAAGTTGTTCTCACTTTTTCTTTCTATCTTCATATGCTCACATTATACTCAACAATCTTCATCGGCTCTGTAATTTTTCTGAGCTGTATTTCGACGACTTTGTCTTTTAACTGATATATTTTTATGTTTCAAATTGATTTTGATAGTCCTAATAACATAAAACTATAGCATTGAATGCGTGTAACGGTTTAAGACTATCAAAGTCAATATCCCTCTAACTAAATGGTGTAACGCCTTTATTTATGAAATTGTCTTCATACTATTGCGAACTACTAGTACCCTATAAATGTAAAATATCATATTAATATATTATGTTCACGTCAATTATAATTTATGAAATTATATATATACTCATATTAACATTTATCCTTCAAAACTTTGAAACAATAAATAAGTCATGCAGACTCGACAATGGGTTAGATTGGACTTGGGCTCGGGTTGAAGCCTGATTGAGGAACACGGCTCAAGCTTGAGCATGATTAGGCTTGAATGACCCAAAATCATGGCTTAAACTTGAATTTTTTACATTTTAAAATTAAATTTTTTCTTTTTTTTATAATATTTGATCTTTTAAAAGAAAATTTGAACTTCACTGAAAATTGATCAAATCATGTTTAAATACATTGAATTCAAACTGGCCAGGTCGGACCAGAGTTAACTGCCACCCTTAGTCATGCCTTTTTTTCATTTATTTTATAAGGGAAGATAATAAAAGATGTCCATCTCAATTTAGACACATGGATAAAGCCATGAGATTTTGACTTCTAGCCATCGAATTAACATTCAACTCCTGAATTTTTAAGCCACAATACAGCGGGCAGATATTTTCTGACATTTAAGCTATTTGACGTTAAAAGAATAGAAAACTTGGAATTATAACGAATATATATTAATTATGCAAAAACTGAATTATCCAAAATTATATTCCAACTTCTCATCCAAAATTTTAATTTTTTATAAATCAGTCATGCATGACTTTGATGGAGTTTTTTCTCTACCAAAAGAATTAAAATTCATTGGAAATTATATAATCTTAATGTATGAACCTAATCATCACATCCAACATCTTAAGACTAAAGATCACACTTTCCCACAAAGAACGATAATGTCTTGTACTAGCCCGTTTATTGAAAAGAAGATGTAAGCCTAAGAGCAAGCCATAATTATCCACCTCCAACTGTGGATGTGCTCTCAAGGAAGTGGAAATTGATATCAACCAAAGAAATTAACCAGGCAGAATTTGTCCTATCTTTGATATCGATGACCAACAAACCAAGTAGAATTAAGCCATCATCCATCTGCCTAAATCTCGATCCTTTCCCTTACACAAATCACTGACATTCTGCAAAAATACGTTCCAAGAAAGCCTTGATCATTCAACTTGTCGGCAGATAAGTTCCACATGTAATTGCCTCGCATAAAGAAGTTTATTAAATGGCAAAAAAATGTGAATTTGCAAGGACATTAGCAAATGCCTACATAAGCTTTCAACATTGTATGTGTGAGAATCGTGTTATGATTATGCTTTTATTAGTAATATGATTATAATATCTTATTTTAATTAAATATTTGTCTTAATTACGAATTTTTCTTTATTAAATCTGAATGTTATTCATCAACCCTGAGAGTCCTTTAACAAATAGTTCTACGTTAACATTTTAGCATTTCTAAATGAGTTGTGATAATGGGATTCAAGGTTCAAAATTTTTAAATGATTTATGGTGAATCATTAACGCTTTAACTCTAGCTATGGGTTGATTAAATAGATTAGACTTTGATAATCTTTTATGGTCGGTATGTGTCTCTTCTAATATTTATTTCACTTAATGTTTATTGCTATTCATAGACATGTTCTACATGTACGTTAGTTTGTGTTATATTTATTACTCTTTCTCGATATTTCTCTTTAGCATTTATTTGTATTGTGTTGTATTTTTGTATTTAGTTTTTTTCATACCTTTTATGTTTATTTGATTTATTTATTAATTTTACTTTATTTCTTAGATATGTATGCATATTCATTTATATTGTAAGATCTTCATGACACATTTCATGTGGGTCCATCGGAAACAGCCTCTCTACTACTTAGGGGTAAGGCTGCGTACTATCGGATCTTCCCAGACCCCGCACCTTAGCGAGACTTCAACTAAGTGTTAATGATGATGTTTCTCTTTGGAAAATTTATCTTCAATTTTCTTTGTTTCCTTATCAACCACTCTCAAGGTGGAGATGGAATGCAAATGAAGTCTCATCTTGCTATGAAAGAAGAAAAATGAAGATCCTAGCAAAGGTTTACTATCTTCCATCTAATGTGAAGATGGTACACATTGTGTAATAAGATTACACATGATACCTTTTTCAGGATAAAATGGTAACAGATTTCAATATATTTGGTACTTACATGAAACAGAGGATTAATAATCCTATGACAAACATTAATACCATCATGAAAAATTTGAGGATGATAAAATAGTGAATGTCAATTTCATGAAGTAAGGATGTCAGTCAGGTTATTTTATCAATGAAAGAATTCATGGATGTATATTCAAGTTTTGAACTTGATCTAGTAATAATATGTGCAGTTTGCACTTAAAAACTAATAGTACTGTGTGATATATAGGGATAAACTACCTAATCAATATTTGGAAAACTGTAAAGGATAGTGGACTTTGAGATATAAATCATAAGTTATAAACTTTTGTCCCTTTAAGGTAACAAAGAATTCACTTGACTACCTTTAGATGGGATTTTGTTGGAGTGTTGAGAATTTGTCAAACTTTTACTTCTATAATTTGTTACATCTACAAGTTTGCCTTTTAAAGCAAAAGACTTATCTTTAAGAGTCATACGAGTAATATTAAGATTATAATCAGCTATACCAGTTTAGTGAAGTAGGTCCTTAATGTACTTACTTTAAGAAAAAATTACTCCTTTAATTGATGCACCTAACTTTAAGACTTAAAAAGAACCCTAGAGAAACAGGATCTTTTATGATAAACTCTAAACTCAATTTGTAAATTAGTGTTATCAATATGTCATATTCATAGATTAAAAAAGCAATATTACAAGTGAGTTTTGATAGTAAACAAATAAAGAAGAGTCAAACTTATTACAATAAAATCCAAGATGAAGAAGGAAATGATCAAACTAGGCTTAAAAAGCTTATTTTAGACCATAAAGTAACTACTCAAGAAGACAAATTAATCAAATTTGTGTTGGTATATAAAACCTAGCGGCTGCTTCATAGACATTGTTTTCTTGAGTTTTATATAGGAAAAAGCCATTTTTCACATTTATTTATCTTATAGACCAATTCAATGGTGTCGAAAGGGAAATGACCAAGTGAATAGTAGTGTCCTTAATCACTAGACTATAAGCTTTCTCAAAATCCAAACTTGAAACTTGAGTAAGACCATGAGTTACAAGGCAAATAGTGAATCATTCAAAAAAACCGTCTTCTCATTACTTAATACAATAAATTCATTTTGATCTAATGACATGTATATTTATGGTCATGGATCTATAGACCATGTCTAATTTGAATGAAGGGTCTTTAATTCTTCTTCCTTGGCTACCACTCATTGAGGATATTTTCGAGCAAGATGATGACTTCATGGTTCAATAGGTAAGGAAGAATGTGATAGATAACACCTATAGTCTTTAAGATGCTTTAGAGGTTGTTTATTGCATGGGTGATGGTTATATGTGTCTCTGACATTATCATTAATATTAGTAGCAATGATATGATCACATATGGGTTCTCATACCTTTATTTGTTCTATTATGATGGATGATACTTCTTTTTTAATTGCTTAAATATTTATTTCAGTAGTTGGATGGTAATAATGCTCAATTGATTCATTATTATTTTCTTATAGTGTTTGAATATCAAAAATTGCCAATGGAGCTAGTATGCTATGATTTTTTTATCTTAATGTGTTTGTCTTCATAATAGATTGTTGAATTTTTAACCATCATTCATGAAGAGTAGGAAAATCAACAAGTTCTAAAGTTATAGGAGTTGATTCATGTGGAGCTAGTTTATAGAGAAATTTATCCTCATCAAAGGCAACATGACTTTATATGTAAACTTTCTTTGTTTCAAGCTCGTAACATCTGTAAACTTTATGAATTGGAATGTAGAATGAACGCACATGGATAGACTTCCTTTCTTCAGAAAAGGAAGCATAAGCATTCTAATAGTTGTAAGTTTTTATAATTGGTTCTTTATGGTATAGCTTTAAATATTAAGATTTATTATGAAGTACTAAAGATGATATCCTGTTAATTAAGTAAACAGCTACAAGAAAAAATTCAATCCATAAAAGCAAAGGAAAATAGCATAAAATATCATGGTTAAACATACCTTGACAATGTGCAGATGGTTCCTTTTAGCCACACCATCTTGTTTTGGTGTTCCAAGAAATAAAATCTGCAGTTGAATTCCATAATCTCCTATATGATTAAGAATATTAAAAGTGTTGAATTCTCCATCTCCATCATACTGAAAACTTTGATTTTTCCTATTAAATTGATTATCTGCAACTTTTTGAAACTTAAGAAAATAAGAATAAAAATTTAACTTTTTCTGAAAGGTACTAGGTGAATTTTGAAAAATTATCTATAAAGATATCATAAACTGGAAAAACTTTGATTTAAGGCAATGAGAGAAAATCCCAAAGATCACATTAACTTTTTGTAAAGAAAATTTAAAATAATATTTTTAAAGGTTGTTTACAATTCGTTCTTGATTAACAATTAACACAAATGGTTGACTTAGTCTACTAATTGGTGATATCAGTAACTTTCTTTCCCTGTAACAAAGATTAAGTATTTGTACTTGGATGTTTAAGGTATTGATGCCACAGAGAAAATGAGTTGCTCACTTTATTACTAATAAAGCTTTATGAAAATTTAAATCTAAAGATTAGAGTTGTCCTTGCTTACGTCCCTCACCTATTCTTCTTCTTTTTTATCCTTAATAACAAAATTAAATGATGTGAATTCAATAGTACAAGAGTTATCAATAGTGATTTTACTTTCTAAAAAATTCTTTCTCAATTTAGGTACAATCAAGGCACCCAATAAACTCAAATTTTCAACATATGCATTTCCAATATGCGTTATGTAAATTTAGTTTCCACTGCGGACATAAACAACATTACTCTCCATATGATTTTAAGTGAGAGAAAATACTTGCATTATTGGTCATGTATGTTGTTTTTCCTAAATTCATATCAAGAGAAGGGTCATTTTTGTTTATAGTGAGCACTATCAAACCTTGTGATAGATCTTTAGATTGATAGGAATAGTTAAACCTATCCCAACAATCAATCCCAATATGATTCATTTCTCCATAAATCTAACATATGTGATCATTACCCTTTTTATATTTCTTAGCATAATTTGACCTCTCTTTGTTGGAATTGTTAGTATTTAAACTTATAATGTTATAATGACCAGCTAGAGTGATACCTCAATCTTTCAAACTAAAACCTCTTCAATTTCCTTAATGTTATTACCACGTCTATATTGACTAACAAGAGATTGGCTAGATTTAATATAACTTTCTTCCTTTTGAGAGGTGAAGGGTTAGGTCGTGTCCTTATAGAGCAAGTATAAGATGATTAAATGTAGGATAAAGAGGTTTAGTTGCCATATCTATTCAAAAAGCCTTCATATTTGGTTCTGACACCTCAAAAAAATTGGGAGACTTTATCAAAGTACTCCACAAGTTTCTTATGGATGCAAGATTATTGGAAATTGATTTGAATTCTTTTACATAATTACGTAAGGATTTTGATCCTTTCTTGATGGTCATTAACATATTTTTCATAGCCCTTCCTTTTCAGGAGTGTTATTGATAACTGTTCTTCTAATGAACTGCATATATTATAGCTAGTGGTATCTTCTACAACGGTGTGCCAAGCAACCATTAAATTATTAGACTGTTACTTGTTAGCCACAAGGTACTAGCTAGATTTGTACTCTACTTTTAGTGAGACTTCAATTTCGCCACCACTCTTTTCTAGATGATGGAGCACATCTAGACTTTGAGAAAGGTGAAGAATTTACGATTGCCACATGAGCTAGTTGTTGGAGCCTAATTTGATTGATACAAAATTGATACATTAGTGGAATGATTATAATGTAAGCTTAAGTTCTTCCATAATTAATCTATGGAATACAGGGAAACAAAAAATTTTATACTTGCAAATTTCAAGGCTCTGATACTATGAAGATTAACATTAAATTATACGAATAATTAATGACCCTCTTAAGGAGGTCAAAATTTAAAAGTATGTTCTAAAGTGAGATTGACAAATATATACTAGGACTTATAGTCATACCACAAAGTGCTTTAACATTTTTTATTATAAAAGTTTCATGACTTTGACATATATCAATTGCATCTTTTAGGGAGGTGGTTTTTAAAGTTGGAGCAAATTTTAAAAATTTTTCAAGTAATTGAAATATATATAAACTCAAATTTAAACTTTTAGAGTTTTTTAATTTTAAATAATTATTCTAATCAAAATTTTTACTTAATTTTAAGTACTTGTTTAATAATTTATTTAAGTTATATAATT
>JAOQMM010000005.1:24488237-24500040 GCA_027563515.1 Erythroxylum platyclados
CCTATATATTTTGATATTTAAATTACAAAAATATTATTTTAGATGACAATAAATATTAGTAATAAATGAATTAAACGGCTATACACCCTCAAGAAGGGTGCAACTTTCATTATTAATTTTTTTGTCCATGGTCTCATCATTGTCGATGAACTTGCTACCATAAGCGACCATGTTCCAGAAGATGATATCTTTCTCTTCACCCTCAATGGTCTTTCTGTAGAGTATAAGTCCTTCATCACTACTATTGAATACTATAAGTCCACCATTTCGTTTTCTAAGTTTCTAGTCAAACAATTGATCTATAAGTAGTAACTTTTCTCTCTTCATTCACCACTTCCTTAAAACAATGGTTACTGTCTCAGACACTAACAACTCATCTTCACATGGTGTTAATAGGAGATAGGGTCTTGGAGGAAGAGACAAAAATGCTCCTAAATCACATAGCTAAAACCTTAATCCAAATAATCACTTGTAGGTCATGAGTTCTTACGGGCAGTTAGGCCCAATAACTAATGTGACATTAATTAATGGGCCCTTAAGTTCTCAAGCCAACAAAAGCCATTATCCTAACCATAATCAAACGTCTTTTCCCAAATCCAATAATAGTACCTAGGCTTATTATCCAAATTAAAACCAAACCTCATTTCCTCGGTCCACTTATAATAAACTTAAACCATAATTTCAAATTTAATAGAAATGGAGACATATTATTGTTCATTGTTGTTTTAGGTATTTAAAATCTAGAAATCATTAATATAGGACCAACATGAATATAATAACGACAACTTTCTCAATCATGAATCTTCATATTAATATATATACTTCATAGTTCAATCCTAGTGATGTTGTCGAATGGTTACTTGACACTGGTGCTACTATTTATATGGAACTTGATCCTCAACTTATGGAAATTGTCACAACATCATAGAACTAAGTAATTATTAGTAACGGACATAACATCCTTATTTTCTCTAATGGTACCTTGATATTTCCTATTTGTACTCGTCAACTTCATCTTAATAACATTTTAATTGTTTCACCTTTTACTACTAATTTGTTACATGTAACTATATTTATTATAGACAAATCTTATCTCATTAAATTTAATCATTTTAGTTGCATTGTGAAGGACCTCAAATTTAAGATATTGCTCCTTGCATGACTCATCCATAATAATATTTATCTAATGAAAGTTCCCATGCATTTTAGGCATTTCATCGCTTTCATAGTCATTGCTTACTTCACTTGATCTGTGGCATCAACAACTTAGTAATCCCTATCGATCTATGCTCTCTAGTTTATCCAATTTTCAAATATTCATTCAAATGTCATAACAATGTCATAACACCTTATATCTCTTGTCTTTAAGAAAAAAGTATTCGTCTTACATTTCCTTTATCTATTTGTATTTCTATAATACCTTTACAACTTGTTCATTGTGATATTTATAGACCTTCACCATCACTTTTGCTTTCTATTTATTTATATTTTATTATTAATTTTTATTATTTTTATCTCTATATGTTGACTAAGTTTTACCTATAATAAAACCCTTACTATCCATAAGTATATGAATTGTAAACTTGTAGTATCAAAAGTGTCAATCTTACGAAGAAATAGTTAAAAATAAATGAACCTAACTTTGTCTAAAGTATTAAAATATGATTTGAATGAAAGTATATAAAAGAAATTAAAGCAATCAAACAAAATTAAGCAAATCACCAAATAACAACTAAGCTGTCATAATTAGATGATCAAGGATGAAGCTTAGTATTCTTTCGTTATTTTGCTTCCTTAATGATTACTGATTTAGTTATATGTCGATCTTAGATTTTTGAAGGGTTTGATTATTCTCTCTCTCGACCTAACCAATTAACCCTAGTTGAATATGAAAATCCAGAATTGTAATCTCTCAATTCGCAACTCTTTTGCTAACTTTTCAATTAGTTCTGAAGTTATCTATCGAATAACCAAGTTCTCACATAAGATCTCTCTTCGAATGATATTTGATTTGTTAATCGTGTGACATATTAATTCACCAACTCTCGTTGGGCAAATTATTCATATAACTTTTGACTTACTCTCTCGATTTATTGTCAAAGTATAAACATGCACCATTAACACAACATATAAATTGTATTGAATCAATAAAGATTAAAGTCACAAAACAACTTAAGAACAAATCCTAATTTGGAAATTTAGAACATCATAAACATAAATAACATCTTCAAATCCAGTTTACACATCAAGTTTAATGAAAATGACAAAAGGAAAAAAAAAGAAAAACTTGATTTAGAAATCTCCAATGTTCTTCTTGATCCCCCTTATTTGATCTAATTTAATAAGATGGTGACTACCTTTTTTGGAGTGTTTTATATTCTTTTATAGTATTGTAGTGTCCTAGGGTTGATTCTAGGATTTCCTCACGTCTTTTGTTTCCAAAATTGGGCCCGAATGTCAAAACAAATGAAAAATCTAGCATTTGGGATGTGTCTTTCACGATCGTGACATTGAAGAAAAACCTTCTGTTACGATCGTGACATAGCATGCATGATCGTGACCTGTCATATAGCCCACGCACATTCCAACTTTCTTCATTCTTCACTTTTCTAGTTTCCATCACTAACAAACACATCAAATACCTCAAGAAACACAAGATTAAGATATAAAATCATACTCTAAACCATATAACACTTAAAACATAAACAAAAAATCACATTAACATAATTCAAAGCCTATACATGCGATAATCATTTAATAAACACATATAAACACACTAAAACACCTATAAAAACATAATATAAACTACATCTATCAACATCTCCATACTTAAACTTTTGCTTGTCCTCAAGCAAAAATGAAACACAAACTCAAACAAATCAAACATAAACATAAAAATAAACATAAACATAAAGATATACATTTATGTAACATGCGCTAATGAGATAATGGCATCTAACATTATGAAATCAATTTAACCGTAAACATCATTCTTTCAAGTTGTGCCAACATATTAACCTATGCATTTCATCGTTAAGCACTTTGGATTGAATACAGATATTAATCAAAACATTAACATCATATTCATTCACTTATAGCACTTGTACACATATATTAATAATTAGTAATCAACTAAAATTGCAACTATCACTATGTATCCTTTTATGAATTTTTTTCTATTTTCAAAGATCATTAGGATTTATTTATAAAAACACCACTTTTTTAATTTTCTTTAAATGTTAACCTAGTCTTTGGATGCGAAGGCAAGGACTTTGTCATGAATGTCCCTTGATTACTCAACTAGGCCACATTTTCTTAGTTAACTTGGTTGGAATGTCATTTTATCCTTTTTATGTGAAGAAAAATATTTTGTCGTGAATGTCCCCGGTTACTCAGCTATATCACATTCTCAACTAGCTACTAGCTCTATTTATAACCCAAGGGTCAGCATATTAGTTACTTATTTAAGACACTTTTTTTTAACACATTTCACATAGGCTACCTCATTTCTTTTTAGTCAATCATCCTCAAGAAAGATTACTAATGATACTAACTCATTCAATTGACATAAATTATAAATGTATATAACGAATTTCCTAAGATGAACAAACTGACGTCATATCTTAATTAACATGCATATTTAACCAATACGCCTTTACAAATTCAATGACTATGTTCAAAGCTAAACTACTTCCATCAAGTCATTGCCATTGACACATTGACACAATTCACACATATGTTCACATCATGTCAACCTAATAAAAAACTAACAATATGGTATGTAAAAGTCACACTCGTGATGGCATGGCAATTCAAACCTCCCATACTTGGACAGCACATTATCCTGAATATGAGAGAATAAATGTCACATATATATAAAAATAACAAGACATAACATAAAGAAAAGATAAGAGCATGAAACCCATTAAGGTGATCGAGGTGGTGATGGTATTGGAGACGGAATTTGAACACTTGAGCAGCAAACTGTTTGTAAATTTTCTTGATGTCGCGATATTGTTGTCGCTATTCTTGTGCCATCTCCTTAGAAAGTTTGTTGTTGTTGGAATCCAAATTAAGGACCTTCTCTAGCCTTCCTCTTCATCATCTTTTATTTATTGCTTGACCCTTGAGCCTGCTTCCCTAACTTATAATCGCTTTTAAAAGAATAAGAAAGTTAGCAATCCAAACCATTCTAAATCATTATAATTAAAAACTTAATTCTAGAATTCAAAACAAACCTAACTACCAAAATTTTTGCTATCTAATTATTGAACATGCTAAGTTATGGTTATTAGCTTGACCTTGCATCCTTCAAAACTCAACTAGGGTCAATTATGAGTAGCTTGCTTCCACCTATTTTGGTCAATATCAGTTTTGTAGCTTGTAAATAAGCTACATGTTGTGAGATACTAAAAAGGTCATGATCAATCAAATTAAAAAATTCAAGTATAATGCCCTTCTCGATAATAAACTATCAACACAACCGGGAATGATGAAATCCCTTAAATCTTTGATGAGAATCAAACAGCTTGTGTTGTAGGGAGGTGAATTGCTCGTCTTCTTTTTCCATCACCCTCGTCCAGTCTTCTGTTTCAACATCTTAAAAGGGACTTCTATACATTCCTCAAACTCTATATCCTTTTTCACCTATTCCTCACGGCTTACTTCTTCAAAGGAGTCCTTCTCTTTCACTTTGATATACTCATCCATTATGTCTATTTTCATGCAAGAGCTACTTTCTTTTGGATGATTCAAGTCTTTATTCATACTGAGCTCCACATGCTCATCATCAATCCGAAGAAGCAATTTGCCTTCATAAACATCTATCAGAGCTTTTATAGTGTTCATAAAGGGTCGTCCAAGAATTAGTGGATAATTTTTATCCTCTTTGAAATCTAATACAACGAAATCCACATAAAAAATGAACTTGACCATCTTAATGATAATATCATTCACCACACCAAATGATTTCTTTATCGATTGATCCACCAACTGAATAAGCATTGAAGATGGCTTCATATTGTTGAGCCTCAATTTCCTAAAGATCGACAAAGGCATAAGATTTATACTTGCGTCTAAGTCACATAAACAATTTGCAAATTCTAATTCACCAACCACACAGGGTATTGTGAAGCTTCCAGGATCCTTCAGCTTAGAAAGAATGTGACTAGTGATAATAGAGCTACAGCTTTCGATTAGTGCTACCACTTGATTCTCTTCCTAATTCCACTTCTTTGTTAATATATCTTTAAGAAACTTCGCATACTTGGGCATATATTCCAAGGCCTCCACAAATGATAGATTAATTTGTAAAGTTTTCAACTTGTTTATGAACTTTGCAAAACATGCATCCAGTTTGTTCTTTATTAATCATTAGGGTAATGGAATCTTGGGTGGATATGGTGGAGGGGCAACATAAAGAGGATACTCATTCATATCTACATCCTTCTTCTTCTTTTCTTGGTCTTCTTTTAGGTGGGTTTCAGATTGTTTCTATATTGATTGCTCGAGCTCTTTCCCACTTATAAGTGTGATTGCCTTCAGTTGCTTCCTTGGGTTTACTTCAGTATTGCTTGGAAGACTTCCCATACCTACTACCTTGGTTTCTTCATCAAATACTTTGACTCAACTTACTCTCTTACCTCTAACTCTCCATCATATGATCATACGTACATATGATCACACAAATATTTGTCAAACCTTTTTTGATTATATCTCCTATTCTACCATAACCCAAAGTCTCATATTCCTAATCCTACATCTCTTACTTAATCTAACTATTTTTCACACTAATGTCAAGCCAAACTTGTTCCCCTTCAATCTAATGTCAACATTATAGTCTATTAATGGGTTTTTCACATAAAACAAAATCCTAATGGTTCTTTTGAGCATTACAAAGCTCATTTTATTACTAAAGGGTATCATCAAACTCCAAGATTTTATTACATAGACACTTTCAGTTCTATTGTCAAACTCACTATTATTCACATTATAATTATTCTTACCCTTACCCCTTTTAAAAATTGGTTCATTTTTCGACTTGATGTCAATAATACCTTACTTTATGGTCATCTTTAGGAATTAGTTTTTATGTCTCAACTCTTGGTTCTACAGATCTCTATTATCCTTATTATGTTTGCCGCCTTCGGAAATCTCTTAATGGCCTAAAGCGAGCTCGTTAGGCTTGGTTTGATCACTCAAGTCAGAAAATTCTTGACCTTAATTTTACTTTCTCTAAATTTGACATCTCTCTTTTTTATTTATAAAACCTCTTCTCATATAACCTTCACTTTAGTTTGTATGGATGATGTCTCAGTTACAGGTTCTTTACACTCTATTACCTCACTTGTCCATAATCTTGACTCGGTCTTCTCCATTAAAGATTTAGGTGTCATTCATCATGTCTTTAGCATCGAAACCATAAAAATTTCCCATAGTCTTCTTTAACTCAAACACACAATATACTAAAGATCTTCTTTGCACATACCTTGACCAATTCAAACTTACCAACACACCTATTACCCCTATTCTACCTTTTTCTAAAAACTATGATATTTCGTTTCGTAATCACCTTTTTCTTACTTGTCTTGATATCTACTTCGTGATAAACAAATTCTCTTAGTTTTTACATTGTCAAGACCGTGATTAAACATATTATATGCTATCATAATATTGTAGGCGTATTGTGATGCTGACTAGAAAGGTTTCCCTAATGAGTGTCATTTCACATCTAGTTACTGTTATATTTTTTTGGCCCTAATATCATTTCCTAAAGTGACAAGAAATAGCTCACTGTTGCTAGGTCAAATGTTGAAGGTGAAAACATGAGCATTTTTTTCACCGCTACTGAACATTATTACATCACCTCCCTTCTAAGTGAATTTAAATTATCTCACATCAAATCTACTCTCTATTATGACAATCTTGGTTCCATCTTTTTTACTGCAAATCCGATCTCTTATGCTCGTGCTAAATACATTTAGATTTTCATTTATTTTGTTGAGGCTTAGTTACTAACAAAGCTTTCTTCATCAAGCATGTTCTTATTATGATTAGATTGTTGATGTTATGATTAAAGTTTTATTTTCGATATTTCATTGACTTTGAGACAAGCTCACATTTTACACCATCATAATCTTGAGAGAAGCTACTAACACATATTAAATTTCATCAAATCCCAATTACAAATTCTTTTAGTTATTAACAAACTATGGATTTGCTTCAATCCTTTCAATTGTATATGTTATTCAACCTTATCTTATACATTGCTAAGATAAGGTTCGCATACCTTACACAGTATCAATGAAAAATGAAATTCATTATTCTTAGTGCAACTACTTTTCAACGAACTTTTAATAAAATGATATCAGATTATTCCTTAAGAATCCTACATTCAAACATCAATTTTTGTCAACTCCATCAATTTGGTTGTTCAAACACTCAACTTTCCCTTATGTAAAATAGCCTACTAATAGCTTTGAGTGAGAATGATGTGGATGATTTTATAGGAAGAAGTTATCACCATAGGAGTTCAAAGATTATTAGTATTTTTACCTAATTAGTAGTTTAAGTTTATTAGTATTACTAAGTAATTAGTAGTTTAAGTTTGACAGTATTACTACCTAGTTAGGAGTTTACGTTTGTTAGTATTACTACCTAATTAGAGTCATAATTTAGGTAGGAATTTGTTTTCCTTTTTGAGTTCAAACATTGTCTTTCTTTTGCCTATATGTATATAGATAGGTCTTATGCAATAAGAGGCAAGCAATATTCATCTTAATTTAGTTCATAATAGTAGTAGCTTTAGAATAGCTTTGTTTTCTTTTCTCTACCAAGATAGGTTCTTCAAAGAAAGGAAGAAATACCAACAAGGGAAAAGAGGTGGACTTCATTATTAATCGTCCAGTGGCGAGGTCTTTTTCACGGGCCCATAACAAATTGGTATCAGAGCCAATCGCCGTGGACGATGCCTATAATTCCACTTTAGATCTAACAACCCTATATCAACATGTAGACTAGCGTTTTAAGGAGATGCAGGAAAAGTTTGATGGCCTAGTTCGAATGATGGAGAGGTTCGGTCAGGAGAGGAGCAGGGAAGGACCGAGAGGGGCTGAGAGCAATAGTAGGACAACGCCATCTAGGGGGGAAGAAAGATGTGAAGTGAGTTCAGGATCTCACACAGTGCCACGTTATTCCAAGATGGAATTTCCTACATATGATGGATCCTAAAACCTGTTGGGGTGGCTCCATAGATGCGAGAAATTATTTTTAGCTCAAAGGAACCCAACAGATGAGAAAGTTAGATTGGTAGCTTTCCACCTAATTGGGCAGGTGCAATTGTGGTATTATCAATTCGAGCAAGAGGAGCTAGTCCTAAATTGGAACATGTTTAAGAAGCATTGTAACTTGAGGTTTAGACTCCATTTGAGTCAATCCAGTCGGGGAGCTAGCAAATCTGAAACAAACAGGGAGTGTGGAGGAGTATCAAAATCAAATTTAGATTTTGCTATCAAGTACAGTATGCCTTCCTAAAGATCTTCATGTTAATTTATTTACAGCTAGACTTATTGATGGACTGAGAATTGATGTTGAAATGCAAAATATGTCAATTTGGGGGTTGTCATGAACTTGGCAAGAGCATATAAGAGGAAGATGCAATTTAGACAAGGTGTGGGAAGCAAGAAAACCACCACCTCATGGAACTCTTGCAAGCAGCAGAGCTCCTTTGCTACATCGAAAGCCTCCCAAGACAACAAGGGCAGCTCGAGTAGTACAACATCATTTGTAAGTTCCAACAACGTGGTAACACGTCCTATGATAAGAAGGCTAACTCAGGCTGAGATGACAGGAAGACATCTGAAAGGGTTATGCTACAATTGTGATGAACCTTATTCAACATGATAGAATTGTAAGAAACTTTATTGGATTGAGGTGGTAGAAATAGAAGAGGAGACAAATGAGGAGGATAATGATCCAGAAATTTCTTTGCATACCATCACTAGCATAACTTGAGCTCGAGCTCGAGGGAAAGCTAGATGTCGAAGAGGGGAGTAATGATGTAGATGATTTTTTTGGAAGAAGTTATCATCGTAGGAGTTTAAAGTTTATTAGTATTTTTACCTAATTAGTAGTTTAAGTTTATTAGTATTACTATATAATTAGTAGTTTAAGTTTGTTAGTATTATTACCTAGTTAGGAGTTTAAGTTTGTTAGTATTACTACCTAATTAGAGTCCTAATTTAGGTGAGAATTTGTTTTCCTTTTTTAGTTCAAACATTGTCTTTCTTTTGCCTATATACATATAGATAGGTATTATGCAATAAGAGGCAAGCAATATTCATCTTAATTTAGTTCATAATAGTAGTAGCTTTAGAATAGCTTTGTTCTCTTTTCTCTACCAAGATAGTTTCTTCAAAGAAAGAAAGAAATACTAACAAGGGAAAACAGGTGGACTTCACAGTTAATCATCCAGTGGCGAGGTCCCTTTCATGGGGCCATAATAGAGAATGACACGTAACTACAAGCTATTGCGGGAGTGTTGAACTTCTGATATATAGAAGCGCTTTCTATATGTATCATGTTTAACCCAGGAATGCTCATCAAGTCTAATTGTTGACAGAAAGAAAATATTTCATACGAAACTGGTTTTTGCAGTTATTTGATAAAACGACCTTCTGAATTAGCTCGAACTTTTTCGAAATGGCATGTGCGTATTTACCTGGACGCCATTTCCAACTTATGGTGCAATCAGACAAGAACACGAGAAGACCACATTCATCATTTGAGAACGCGACGTGTGGTCTCTCCCTCCTACAGAAGGTCGTGAATTATATAATAACTTTATCTTCTACGTCTTGTCATATAGAAACAGGATATGCAGTAGCTATTCTCGGCTAGCTACTCAGCGCATGGATAAAAGAAACCCAGCTAAGTATTACCTTTAATGTGATGGGTGACCAGCGATATACATTTAAGACCTAGATTGATCCATCAAAGGGCTTTAAGAGCTCGGTGAGTCAGTTCAAACAATTCTGTCTGTGAAGAACCCACACATCTTCTTCACGTGTCATTGGCCCCTTCAGTCCCCCCTATAAATGCGCAAATTTATTGCACGCCCTTTATTTCCAGTCAGATGAGTATTTTTGTCCAAAGCAGTGGTCAATGTGGTTTAATACATTAAAAAAAAAAATGTTCCCAGGTTATCGTCTATCGTCACATGGTGAAAGGAGATTTTATTACTTGCTCAAAATGAAAAAGCACTTCGGGTGCTGTGATTCCATGTATTAGACATTTATGGTTTTGGAGGCCCTTGCGTCGGAAGCCCGGAAACATGAGTGGAAATCCAACTCAAAACATCATTAATGATTGCGACATTTCTAATCGTGCCATACCGTTGTTATTTGCTAATGTTCACAATATGATAATTAACAGAATAGGAAATCAGAAGACATATGTAATAAAACATTATAAATAAACATAAATAAGGATAAAGTTGATTATCCGTTCAAGTTGATCGACTACTAAGGTACTCAGAAAATGTCCATATTGCATTAATAACAAAAAAATACCCAACCTTATTTTATTGGTTTTTTTCCATACATACCTTCCTATTTCGTTTCAGATGATTCGCATTAAAACTTTATATGTTTCTCGTATTAAAAAGATGGTGCCTCGCAATAGCTCAACAGCACAAAAATGAAAAAGTGGAAGCTTGAACAACATGAAGCTAAACGACCCGGAAGTGGAGGAAACTTAAACCACTTCGGCGAGTTAAACCTTTCAGTTCAAAATCTCAGTGGAATTGAAAGATAACATTTTTAATATACATCTTATTTTGATTGGATTGACCCAAAAAAAAAAAAGAATCTTATACGCATATTTTATTTTGGTTGGACTATTTCATCACGTTAAACAATTAAAACTCTTTCAAATGTATAATTTATAGTTATTTACTAGGTTATCATGTTGTAGTGGATTTAATTTCTACTATGATGAAATTAATAGTAATGTTAAAACAACCTATCTCTATAATTCAAGTCACAATTAAATTTAAAGAAATCAACTCCAAGTTTTTACGAAACATTCTAATTCAACTATAATTTGTCGAAGATGGAATAGTACAAATTTTAGGTTATCAAGTATATTAAACGCAAATATAATTTGATTTCTTAATCAAAAATTGTAATTCGCAAACTCTATGCATCTAGAGTATCTCTTTTCTTTTTAACTCGCAATAAAACTGTTCTATCCTAGTCTCACAAGCAATTTACCTTAATCAAAACAAACTAAAAATTCGAAAGAAATCCATTAACAAGTTTTGTTCCTGTACAGTGCTTACCTTAGCAACAGCAAGGGGGGACAGGGCATACTTAATTCGTGTGGTATCGGGCAAAGTGACTTCCCAATACGAAATAATCCATCTTCCATAACTAATATACCTTACCTGCAAGGTAATACTGTTTTTATAACAATTTTTTTTTTTTTGTAATTTGGCGTTGGAACTTGGAGATTTGAGGTTTATGTTTCAAGATTTGATGATTAGAAATAAAATTTTCAGTCTGTATTCAAGTCAAAGACGTCTGAACGAAAAGATAAAACTTTTTGGTGACAACGAGGTTATCACATAAGCCGAAATTTTAATTTAAATTATTAAAAAACAACTTGCTAAAAAATTTAATTGTGATGTATTTACATTATGAGTTCAATATAAAACACATTTCTAATAATTGTTGATTATGTTAGAATAGGGATGGCAATAGATCAGGTCGCGATCGGGCTACGGTTGACCTGGCCCGGAGATCGG
>JAOQMM010000005.1:24500140-24522530 GCA_027563515.1 Erythroxylum platyclados
CTAATTATATTATGAAAAAAACAAAAATAAAAAACAAAAACTACTTTTTCTACTTTTCATAATTTATAAAAACTGGAAAAAAACAAAACCAAGATCTCAAACAAACAAGTTTTTTTATTGAATTTAAAAACAAAAATAGAAACCAAGAATTAAAAAAAAACAAAAATTCTTTTTACTGAATTTGAAACCAAAAGTAAAAATAGAAACAAATAGGCCATAGCTAATAGTATATAGCTACAAAGATGAAAACATAACCAAAAACTATTGTGCGATGAAGTAGGAACATCATAAATAACTCTACAAGATGTTTTTGAGACAATTAGCTACATTCTTTTAGCCAAAAATCTACGTTGTTGTAGTGTCAACACGATATTGTGTTAGAAAGAGAAAAAAAAAATTGATAATTACTGATCGGTGATTGTTAATAATTTTTATCATTATACATAATAAAAAATATTTTATTTAATAACAATAACTCACTAATTAATACATAAAAGAGTCCCTAATATGGTTATAAATACGAGGCTTATGATAAGTGTGTGTTGGAAACTGATGGTGTAAGTGAAGTGTGACGAATTTCCGCCAGTGAAAGAGCTCTCCATGGTGAAAATTAACAGAACGTAGTGAGTGGAAACAGTGTCCCCATGGTGAGTGAGGAGGGTATAATTAGTGCTTGAGTGATCTCGTGTGTTATCTTGTTTGAGTTTAGTACAAGAGAAAAGCATGAAGATGTACTAGCAAAAGAAGCGAAATTGAAGGATCTAAAAACAACGCTGAGGTTATCCCTTCCAAAATTAGTGGCAATTCATAGGGTTCGATGGAATATGAATAACGGCTGTGGGAACTGGTCATGCTCTAGAGGCAGCTTTTTCTCGTTATTAATCCTAATTAATGAAAGTTGAAAGATTCTTAATCACTAATTACTCCTTTGTGTAATATTTTATGTTTAATTACTTCTAGGTTTACAAAGTATGTATTGACTTGAAAGAAGGATTTGTTATGACAGCTTAAAAGGTTTGACACCCTGCATGACCAGAATGAGTAAAGTCAGTAAGATCCAAAGCCCAAGGCACCAAACTCTATCACTCCCCGAAACCAACTCAATTTCTATAGCGTAATCGTGATATTTCATTTCCTTTATTCTGTTTTTTTTCTCTCTCAGTGCTTCTCGTCAACATCTAGTTTATCGGCTTTCCTTAGGCTGAGGGATAGTGATGAAGAGTCTCTATAAAGTGGAGCAGTTAAAAAGTCGTGAATCTCACTCTGCCACTCATCTTTTTAAGTCAAGTTTTATACTCCTGTCATATGCATCACCAATGGATATACCACATAAGTTTCAAGTGTATGTGCTCGGTCTGTGTCTGATAGCTACGTTGGTTCATGCGTCGAGTGATCATGAAAGAGAGGTCTGTTCCTGATGTCCCTTCCCCTGATTTTCTTACCATCCACATTCCAATGTATGCACAAGCTGTTCATGAGTATGTAAATACGTAAATAGATCGTAATCAAGCGTAATGTAATGTTGAGTGATCAAGATTTTCCTTCAGGACTTGTTTGAGAATATAGACTACTACTAGGTTACTAACACAGTGCGATAGACTACGATTGAACGGAGTCTTCTCCATTTCTGTTTCAATTTTATCTTTTTGACTAATTCAAGTTCGTTTTACGGTTTTGTAATGAACATATCAGCCATACATTGTTTACATGGGAGAACATGCCGGAGATAGGATTTCTACGGTGGACGAACACCACAACCTCCTGGTGGCTGCAATTGGAGAGTACTGATCGCAACCCTTTCTGCTAAATCACACTAATGAATTTTCCCAATTACTGGTCACACATGTATACATAATAAGAGTGAAGGTGCTCTTAGTTTTACATCTTCCAACCATTCTAAAGTTAAAGTCCTTCTACATTTTCAGCGAGTCTATAGCAAGAAAATCAAGACTACACAGCTATGGAAGAAGCTTCAATGGGTTTGTAGCAAGGCTGCTGCCTCATGAAGTGAAGAGACTCTCAGGTATCTATGCATAAACCATAGATTCAATCTTATAGATTATCATATTTCATAATTTTGAAAGCTCTGCATTGCCATGCACTTAGATGAAGAAGGGGTGGTGTCTGTGTTTAAAAACAAACTGAACAAACTTCACACAACAAGATCATGGGATTTCCTAGGAATGCCGGAAACAGTGAAGAGGAGACCGGAAATTGAAAGCAACATCATAGTTGGTGTGATGGATACTGGTACGCAAATCATTTTCATTTGACAAGAGACGATATGTTAAAAGAGAGATTTGTTTGGTTGAATTGATTTGTTCCGTGCATTTATCTGTTCTGCAGGAATTTACGTCGAAGCTCGTAGCTTCGATGATAACAATTACGGGCCAGTCCCAGCTAAATGGAAGGGAAAATGTGTTACGGGAGCTAATTTCACTAGATGCAACAAGTACACATTTTATTAAGATCTACTTCTGATTCCAGTCTTGAGTTATCATATAACGTAACTGATTTAAGTAGTCCAAAATAGAAATAGTACTTAAATTAGTTTTTTTTTATAAAAAATTTAAACAACGTGGTTAAGGGAAGATACAATAGTTTCTAGAGAAGATCTAGATAGAGACAGGGATAATTATGGATCGACCCATGAGTTAGGGTAACTTAAGACTAGACTCGATTAAAAAATACGTTATTTTATATTTTTAATTTTAAAAAATTAGTAGAATTAACTCATAGGTCAGTCAATTGTCATCTCTAGATATAGCGAGAATCATCATTTAACAACTTCAAGACTAAATAAATTTCTTTTATTTTAATTTAACCAACGTTAACACAAAATAAACCTAAATCTTTAAAATTAGAAAACAAAATTGATATTTTTATTGCAAATATCAATTTATTATTGTTAATATTATATTAAGGTTTACTAATTCCCATTAAATATGTGTATATTTGGGATACATTTTAGCTCGACATAAAAGTAATAGTAGGACGTGAGACCTTTCCTTTCAATGCGTCCCCATGCAACTTTCAAATGGTAGTTCTAACGCATTTGCAGAAAGGTGATTGGGGCCAGATACTACCACCTAGACGATAGAAAACCAGTAGAGAATCCAAGCTCAGCTGATGACGACGGCCACGGCACACACACCTCCTCCACCGCCGCAGGCGTCGTCGTAAAAGACGCAAGTTTATACGGTGTGGCACAAGGAACTGCGCGTGGAGGCGTGCCGTCGGCTCGCATAGCCATGTACAAGGTATGCTGGGAAGGTGGATGCAGCGACATGGACTTGCTGGCTGCTTTCGACGATGCCATCGCTGACGGAGTTGACATAATCTCCATCTCCATAGGAGGCCCATCTAGCAATTTTTATCAGGACCCAATTGCCATTGGCTCATTTCACGCCATGAAAAAGGGGATTTTGACCTCAGCTTCGGCAGGAAACTCTGGGCCTTTTCCAGGAACAGTTCAGAATGTAGCTCCATGGCTCATTACAGTTGCTGCAAGTAGCATTGACAGGCAGTTTAACACTGTTATTAAGCTTGGCAATGGCATGGAAGTTAATGTAAGTTATTCTTGCTGATCAGGAAATTATAGAAATGAGAATTCACATATCATAATAACCTGCTATACTGACTTTATTTTCTTTGTTTAAACACCCAGGGGAATTCGATTAACACATTTTCGCCCCAAAAACCAATGTATCCTCTTATTAGTGGAGCCCTTGCTAGAAATGCTGATTCCTCTGGAAATTCCAGGTAACATACAACATGTTCAAATTACCCAAACGGAATTTGGAAATTGAGATGATCCATTTATTTCCAAGTTCCATTTGTTAAATCCCACATTGATTATAACCATTAATTAATAACTCCTCCCACATATGATTAACGTAGGCAAATAGAATCATATATTAATTCTGGCATTTTCCAGACTAAGAAACATAACAAGAGGTCTTTTGCAAATGTTGGCCAGTGCTTGTGACTGGGGGACTCTGGACATGAACAAAGTGAAGGGGAAAATAGTGTACTGCCTTGGAAGCCAAGGCCAGAGTTTCATAATTAATAAGCTGAACGGGGTAGGACTCATCACGGCGCTTGGTCAACCGACAGACATTGCCTTTGTCACGACAATGCCTTGGACGAATGTCGACCGAAGAGCAGGCCACCATATAGATCGATATATCAACACTACTATGTACGTTTCTATAGCTTGAAGTAACTCAAAAGTCATAATCTTTTCGATACACAAGGTCAAAGCCAGCATCTTAATTTACGAATGACAGGAATCCTCAAGCTGTCATCCACAAGACAACAACAGTTACCCTGGAAAATGCTCCTCTTTTGGCATCATTTTCTTCAAGAGGGCCTCAATCCATCAGCCTCAACATTTTCAAGGTGGATTCAGTCTAATTTTTTCCCCCATAAATCTCCAATTCCGACTCTCAAAATGTTGAAAAGATATGTTCTAATGAACAGCCTGATATAGCTGCACCAGGGCTTAACATATTGGCTGCCTACACTCAACTCACAACAATAACAGGTTTGCCTGGTGACAATCGACGCGCTCAATTCAACATTATTTCAGGAACATCCATGTCTTGCCCGCATGTCTCAGGCGCCGCCGCCTATGTCAAGACTTTCCACCCGGAATGGTCGCCAGCGGCCATCAAGTCTGCCCTTATGACTACCGGTGAGTACTAAAGCTTGCTACATTATCAATTCATGTTTCATTTTCATTTCCCATTTTGTAAACAACACGTTTAAGCAATATTTCATTTTGTGCCTCAGCCACGCCTATGAATACCGGAAAATCTGATGCAGTGTTGGGTTGGGGTTCAGGCCAAATGAACCCACAGAGGGCAGTGGATCCTGGTTTAGTCTATGACATATCATTGAGTTCCTACATTAGCTTCCTCTGCAAAGAGGGCTATAATTACACCACAATTGATCTACTTATTGGTGGCAAGACTAAGAGCTATTGCTCCAAGTATAAACCTGCAAAAGGAACAGATGGCCTTAACTACCCATCCTTGCATATGCAGCTTAACAGGACCAGTTCCAGTTTTTCAGCTGTGTTCTACAGGGTGGTGACGAACGTAGGATACGAAAAGTCCGTGTATAAAGCTAAAGTGACATCTCCGAAAGGTCTTTCAGTTAAGGTTGAGCCCGATACCTTGAAATTTGATTCTATGAACCAAAAACAAGCTTTCAAGGTGACCGCAAAAGGATCGCTCCCAAAGGGTACTCAGGTTTTATCAGCTTTATTGGAGTGGAATGACTCGAAGTACAGGGTAACGAGCCCTATCATTATTTGCCAAGGTTTACGTGGGCCCCATTGATGTAGTCTTGCTTCTTTAATTCTTTTTCTTGTTAAAGTTGAATTTCTGTAACGTATATGCTTAATTTTTAGTTAGCTAAACCCCTCAGTTTCTTCATATTTACATTTCCCGAGTAAGCATTCAGAACCACTAGGCCGCTTGAAGTTGCTTTTATAAGGAAATTAAAGGTCCATAAGGCTTTTATTCCAAAGTTCATACCAAATTAAGGATAAAAAGAATGCTGAAAATGAACATAGCAACTCTATTATGTAGATAGATATCACAGATCCCTATCCCGAAGCAAAGGTAAACCCGAACCTCTTTTCCAATCTTGATAGTGAAATTTGTAGTGAAAAACATATCCCAACAAAATGTTAACCAGCAACCAGGAATTTTCCTTTCTACTGCCCTTCCAACTCAACCCATCAAAATGGCAGCATCAGGCCTCAGGATGAATAATCCCTCCTCGCGGGTTTGCATCGAAATTAACCACTAACTGATGAAAGAGAGACATATCTACACTACAGTCATATTCCATTTCTTGTAGCTTTCATCATGTCAGGATGTATGGCATTAAATCTATTGAAAATCTGCAACACCTTCTCCACCCAAGTCCTTACAGATGACAGGAAAGAGGCATATTACCTTGAAACGTAAAAGCTGTGATATAGATGTCAGACTATCAAGAAAGGTCAATCGCTAAACTCTTGAAAGTTGTGTTTCCTGCTTCTGTATTTATATTCTGAACTAGGTCCAATAGCCATACTCCCAAAATAAAGTCACCAACAGGCCATCCAAGTTGCATCCTCACAGTCTCAACAGTTCATCCGACACTGACGCCCATGGAGGTTCTTGAGCTTTGTAAGTTCTTTCCTCCTCTTTCTTGCCTCCGCTGCAGCAGCTGCATCAACTAGTTTCTTGCTTGAGAACTTAAATTGATCTAGAGTCTTTTCAGGTATTGAACTTATTAGTTGACTTGTTTTAGCATAGATACCTGTAGAACTAGGAGTACACTCTGACTGAAGCCCAGTGTCGTTCTTAATAGAGCATGACATTTGAGGAGTCAGTATTTCTTTTTGAAGTGCCCCTGCACATTGACCACCTCCATCTGTGGGAAATCTTGGTGTCTCCTTTAGGTCATTAAGCACCCCAAGTTCTGTTGAGTTAACAGCTTCTGGCTTGAATTTTAACGGCAGAGAGAGATGCCCACACTCTGAAAATGCTGTACCTGTTGATGGCATACTATCACTGCCTTGCTTGTTAGCAGTAGCTCCATTTTGCACATGCTTCAAGCCAAAGGTGCTCTGCGAGAGGAGTCCATTACTGTGGTCAGGAACTGGGAAGAACCAAGGACAGGATACCAAATATAGAGGAGTCCTTGGGTTTTCTTGGTGCTGCTGATAAGAATCAAGCTTTCCACTAAAAGTAATTGGAATGCTCGATGAAACAACAACCCCATTTTGAGGCAAGTGATTCAATTGGACAGAATTTGAAGATCGCACAACGGAAGGCCAGCAAAGTGATGACAATGGGTGGTTGTTATATAACAGCATTGGGCAGTTTGTAGCTGGGTTGCTAGGCATCTCACGATATGCTGATTCAACATTTCCTTGAGATTCCAGTACCTCAGCTTTTATCACCGTAGCCATCTGGAATAAGAAAAATGCGAAGCGTAAAGTATGATACTCCTAGCTTAAAGGACATTTTGACGGTTTACAAAATTGAATCAAACAACAAAAAGAAAACAATATCTTACCTGTGCCTTTAAGTTCTTGTTTATTGTCTCCAAGGACTGAAACTCTTTCAAGGCTGCTTCCTTTTCCTTCTCAGCAGAAAATTTATCAAGTGCGTTAATGATAGATACGCTACCAAATAATTTCAAGAGTTTCTATGCACGCATAGGAAACAAGGGATAAACTTATAACAGAAAACATAATGAAATGAACAACTGCCAAGCCAGATGCAGAAAGGTTCCTACTTATGGATTAGGAAAACAAAACCAAGGAACGGTTACAGCTGTGTACAGAGTATTTAACACCTTCTTCAAATTTTGGTTCTCCTGCGCTAGATCAGCAGCTTTTCTGGTTAACTCTTCACAGAGAGCCTAACAAGAGCAAAATAGTGGGTGAATTACAGAGAAAAAATTTAACATGATCAGAAACAAATCATGTGCTTCCTAGAGAAAAGGAAAAACAAAAAAAAACTTAACATGTAAGGAGAAAAAATTAAACGTCTAGACACATTAAATAATATGTGAAAAACGATTAAGAAAACAAGAATCTCCGCCAACAACCAATGAAGCTCCAGAAATAGAATGTTACTAGTTTACAAAATCGAGATCGTTCCTCACAAAAAGCCAACAAGAAGCAAGTTTTGAATGCACCACAGTACGAAACTTGTAACAAGTAAAATAGTTTCTTCCCAAGTAAAGATAACCTACCTGCCTGCGACGAATTGTCTGTCTAGCTGACTCTCTATTTGCCAACACCCTTCGTAATCTCCTTTCTTCCTTTTCAGCCTAGCAGAGAGAGTTTCAATTGGCTAAAAATAAGCAGAGATGCAGATGTCGCAGAATTGCAGGGACATGAAATAATTTTTACCTCAGTCAAATTTTGTCTAGCCCTAGCACCTCCATAAGATGGGCAAGTTCTTCCACATTTAGAACTTGTTTTAGTTAGATCTGCATCAGTTTCAAGCTTGGCATAAGTTAACAATACATTTTTTCCCGGCGGTTCACAAAGCTGTCGATCTGCTTCTGTTTCATCCTGCAATAGACAAATATATTTCTCAAGTCCTGAGCTACTATTGGTGATTTATGGCAATATAAATAAAAGCCGAACAGAGCAAAATGCACCTTTAGTTGAGTCTACTTCATAACTTCAGGTCATTGAAAAAGATGGATTAAAATCATTCAACTGTATGATGAACTTTTACACTCCAGTTTATGAAGAACATTCAACAAGTAAAACTCCCAAAGCAAGTTTGCCCAATACATACGACTAAATCAACCACCACTTTTTGATCTCTCACAACTCCTTGCAATTTTCATCCTAGCTTGATCCTTCCTTTGTATTCTCTCTTAACAAACTTTTTCTAACTCTTCTTTTGTCATCACATCCAAGATCTAACATAAATTACACAATAAAAAAAAATCTGACGTTAGGTAATAATCTAATTCTCTAGCTTTAGATATCTGAAAAGGACCACTAACCTTTAATAATCTCAAGACAGTCAAACTTCAAAACCCATTCCATATTTAGAATAAAATCACTGTCTTTAATGCCCCAAACCTTAAACCCTTATCACTACAAAAGTTTTCAGCTAAAGCTTAAAATAACCATAACTTCATAAAATCTCTGCTTACATACGAAATGAGCTTTCTAACCAACACTTGAACTTAGTAAAACCAAACCAAACTAACAAACTCTATTCACTAATAAATTTAAAGAAAACCAAGACAAAAAACTACATGAGAGAAGGAAAAAAAAATAACTAGAATAAACTGACCGGAAAGGGAACAGACTGGACGACGACGGAATCAACAACAGGGTTACACGCCGAGTCAGAGAAAGGAGACTCGCTTTTGACTCGCTTCTTAGCTCGCTTACCTTTGCTCCCCCATTTACCGTTAGAATCAACGCCGTTAGTCTCTCGCATAGCCAAATGCGCCAAATCAGCCAACGCCTCCGCCGCCTCCAACTCTATCCGAACCATCGGATCCGCCACCCTCGGCGAAGGAGAAGTCGACGACGAAGAAGAAGAACAAGAACATGAAGTAGAAGAACAGCTCGCACTCGAAACGACGAAGCGTGCATCCAAATCCATTGCCGAAAATAAAAACAAAAGGAGAAAGAGGAAAAATTAAAACTACTTCAAGAGAGGGTAAGGTACACAGAGAGAGAGAGAGAGAGACAGAGAGGAGGTATACTAGTGGGTCGCTTAGCCCACAGACTGTGTCACAGTGACACGTGTGAGGCCAGCTCACTACTCTACATCTATGTTTCTACTCGTCCCATGTATCTGTGTTTGCCACGTTTTTTTTTTTGCCCACGTAGGCATTGGGGCACGTGGGGGATCTCTCACGTGCCGCTCTCACTTTGGGGGACAGCCCCTCTTCGGCAGTACGTACGTGGAAGGATAAGCTGCTTCCACGTGGAATTTAGAACCTTTGTGTCTTGGGGGGAAGATGTTACAGTGTGCACGTGGACGGAGGAGGACCGGTTGATGTCCTTCTTTTTCTACAGAGGGGTTTAGATATGTTGACTGAGGGTAAATATGAGGCGGAGGCTGTGGTTGTTATGCCCACTTGCAAGAGTTTACAGGCGGTTGGAATTAAAAGCAAAAGAGCAGACTTGTGTTGGGTTTACCATCTACGTCATTGTGTCTACCAACTTGCTGGGTCACAGCTTGTTCGGTTTCTTTTTTTCACCACTTGGTAACTTTTACATAATTTACGGTTGTCAAATTACTCCAAAGTTGGAATTATCGTTGAGCTTGGCTAAGTTGGAGACTGGACCAAGAATTAGGCTTTCTCTGGAAGTTAGGTGGTCCAAGTTCAAATCCGAACTCTTGGACCCACTACTATCGTCACTGTTAACACGGGAGGACACCAGAAACGGAATGGGAAGTCGGAACTCGGAACCCCAATTAAAATTGGCTGACAAACCTGGGTTTGTTCAAATCATGACCTAAGTGGACCTATATTGGGATGAGGTCAGCAGTTACACATGTAATTTAAATTTCTTACGAAAATAACATCCTAATAAAAATTCTTTTAAGATACATGGCGAGGAAGATTTAATAATTAGTAACTTTATCCTTAATTATTAAAGAAGTTGCTTCTAATAATCCAAAAAAAAAAGATTTTGAGAATTATTTGAAGAAAACAAAAATGAAAAAATATAAACCAATAATTAAATTAAAAAAGAATCAATAGAATAAATAAATTCAAAATTAAAATATATAATAAATATAAATGTAAATATAACTATAATTACAATTACAGTCATAGTTACAAATAAATATAAAATATAAACTATTTATGTTCACTCCCTTGTTTTTATCATATATGATTTCTTGTGAATTTTGTGATCCTTATGTTCCTATTGCACTTAGAAAAGGAACTCGCTCTTGCACTAATCACCTAATTGAAAAATATTCATTCTATGAATGCCTCTACAAAAACACAAGGCATTTACTTCAAAATCTCTAACCTGTTTGTTCTAAGAAATATTAAGAAAGCTATGATCTAAATTAAAGAATTGTGATGAAAGCAATGAATGCACTTGAAAACAAACGGACATGGGAGATTGTAAAGCTTGCCTAGAGGTCAGTATTCACTATGAAATGTAAAGAAAATGGTTTTGCAGAGAGATATAAGGTTATAATTGTGGCTAATGGATTTACTCAAATGTACAGTTTTCATTACTACGAAACTTTTGAGCAATAGCCAAAAATTAATTATATATGTCGAAGTAGGATTAGGACCAAGAGAATAAAATCTATATATAAAGACTAAATGCTTCTATGACAAGGATGAAGAGAAAATTTTCAGGTTACAAATTTGTGGAAGTGCAATGCTTCCTCATCCAAAAGTGATTCTTATATTCTCCCATAATGATTCCTAGATATTAGGTGTGATGCCTAGTTCTTTATGAACCCTAAAAGTGATTTATATGAGTTGCTCATATGAAGCGAGTAAATCTTTGTGTAATTTATCTTTACGTTTGATTCATTGATCATAACAAAGAGACATGCAGATCAATTATAATCTATTTAGTTCTTTTTCATATAAGATTGTGTTCTTATTCCAACTTTTAGGGTGTGCTTGGTTCACTGGGGGGAATGATAATAAGAATTATAATGAATATAGTGAGGAATGAAAATGGATATGGCTTTCATTCCTCACTATATTGGGGGGTATGGAGTATTGCCTCAAAAGCAGTTATAAAGACATTATTCATCTAATCATAATATATTACCAAGCATCTTTTTTCATTCCTTTCTTCCCATACCAACTAAACAAGCACTCCCTCAATAAGTGTGATAGTTCTCTTCTATTTGTCCTACATCAATTTGGCATTAGAGCTTAATTAGATTCAATACTATGGAAGTGCTTAAAGGGGCTTGCAAGGTTTCAAAATACATATCACAACTATATTTGGTCCAAACCATACATCAATGGTGTGATACAGTTTCACATTTAGTTGCGACAGTTGCAATTGCAAATGCTACTGTGTCGCGACTGTTATAGTGAAACGATCCATAAAATCCATTATTTTCTATTAATATAATTTGGAAAGAACAGAAGAAGAAAAGAGAAGAAATTGAAGGAGAAAACCAAAAAAAAAAGGAATGAAGAATAGAAACAAACCAATGAATTAAGGGTTGAAATTTCTATAATAAACTAAAAGGGATGAAGTTAACAACATGGGAACCCATGCAGGAAGATTCTGAAAATTCTAAATTTTTTATTTTCAGATAACAATGACACAAAGAGAGAGACATGACCAAGATAAGGAACAAAAATCTAGGTTCAAATAAAATGAAAACATAAGTGTTATAATGTTATTGGTCATGAAAAATTAATGTGGGCAAATTACACTGAATTATTTTCATAGTTAGAGAATGAGATCGCCTTTATCTTGTAAGCAATATAATTTTAGAATAAGATAATCCAAAATTTTAATAACAATTTAATTATAGTAGTTCAAAAAATAATCAATGTTTACTTTCATTCTCTAAGACACTTCTTGAAATTTCTACTAAATCTCTAATTTCAACGAGACAAAGAGGAACTGTCCCACAACAATCTTGTTTTTCAGAAGTAAAGAACAAGTTTTATTACAATTTTCTCTAAGGTGAAGAATACTCAAAAGAATTTACAATTTAAAAGATCTTACTTGCTCACTTTAATAACTTTAAAGACTCACTCAATTTAAAAAGTAATAATCAATGCTTAAAATCTTTGCAAAACCATTTTGAAATGTGTTTATACAATATCTAAATATTTTTTAATGTCTAAACCAATAAAAGATCGTGTATTTACAAGATTTTAAGATCAAACTAGTGATTGAAAATAAGAACTTGTCGTTGGTAATGACTAGTTATTGTACATTGGTCAACAAGCACATTAGTTAGCCAATATGCATTGAATCCATAAATTCACTAGCCTTTCGAATATGAATGTAGCACATTGGTCGATCAATGTATTAATCAATATCCCTGCAAACTCTCAATACACAAATGTTAATAACTTTACTTGTATTGATTGATTACTAACCTATAAAGATTTACCAATACACCTAAAATCATGATTTTAACATCTTTAAATGCTCAAACTTAATATTCTTAAGGCAAATTAATCTTAAACATTTCTCTAAATATTCCTTAAAGAATGTTTTAAGGAACAAGAGAGTTTTCTTTAATATCAAAATCTTAATTACTCTTGATGATTGACAAGACTCATGCTATGAGAAAGGGGCTCAAAGAGAAGCCTTAGTGTAGCCCAATTTTTATAGAAAAATGCTCTCTATCTCCTTTTATCATCCTTACTCTAGTTTTTATGACTTTTACAATAATAAGACAATCAAATTTTGTTTCTTACTAAACTATAAAAACTAATGCATTGCCTAAAAATTGATAAAAATTGGATGTGCTCTTCCAATATAAACAACCACCAATATAATCCCCATTCGAATATCCAACTAAATAAAAAAGTGTGTCTTTAAAATTCCAAAGTTCTAATGATAAAGTACCATATAGGTATCTAAGTACAGGCTTAACGTTTAGGTAGGGCTCCTTAGGATTGCTTTAAAATCTAGCGTGCAAGCATACGCTAAATATAATACCAAACCTATTTGTGGTAAGATAGAGCAAACTACCATTCATAATTTACTAGAAATTTACATATATCAGATTGCCTTCTTCATCTTTGTTCAACTATTTGTGACTCTTATAGATGCCCCCAATGGTTTGTCTTAATCCATTATGAAGTGTATGAGTAGTTCTTTAATATACTTTGTTTGATTAATGAAGACATCTTCCTTCATTTAGTTAATTTGGAGTCTAAAAAAGAAGTTAAGCTCTCCCATTATGTTCATCTCATATTTCCTACTCATACACTTGAAAATTTTTTACATATGCTTTCATTAGTAACACCAAAGATAATATTATTAATATAAAATTAATCAATAAAAATATCATGACCATACTTTTTGATAAAAAAGTGTCGTATCAATCTTGCCTTTAGTAAACTTATTTTCTAAAAAATACACTTAACATATCGTACTAAACTCTAGGAGTTTGTTTCAAGTCATATAAAGTCTTAAAGAATTTGTAAACATTATTAGGTGCATCATGATTTTCAAAGTTAGGAGGTTGATCAATATAAAATTTTTATTGAATAAATCAATTAAAATGCACTTTTAACATCTATTTGAAACAATTTATAATCATGTAAGAAGCAAATGCAGGGAATAACCTAATAACTCCTAACATAGCTATTAGTGCAAAAGATTTTTTGAAGTCTATGCCCTCCTTTTGATTATACCCTTTAGCTACCAATTTAACTTTATTTCCCATAGTGATACCAAATTTGTTTACTATTTTTTAAATTCCCACATGGTACCTATGATTTGGTGGTCTCTAGGTCTAGGTACTAAAGTCCAAAACTTACTTCTTTTATATTGATTTAATTCTTCATTTATAGCAAGAACTCAATTTCCATTACTAAAGTACTCTTCTATAGTATTAGGCTCAATTTGAAAAATAAAAGTAAGAAGTGATATATTTCTAAAATGAGATCTAGTAATTACCCTTTATTGAACACCACCTATTATTTGATTCGGAGAATGATTGTTTTTGAATTTTCAATCAATTGGAAGCTTCTCATCCTTCTTATTTCCAACATTTAATTCAATAATTTATTTTTATAAGGTGTCGTGGTGATCATTCTTGTTTTCTTCAAAGGCTAATTTTTGTAATTCTTAGATAGACCTACATCATCATTTTTAAGGCTTTTCTTAGAGGTAAGATGGTTAGATTCATTAAAATAACATGATTGAATTATTCAATAATAATAGTCTTCCTATTAAATACTCTATATGCTTTACTAGTTGAGTGACCAAGAAAAATTCCTTCAGCTGCTTTGGAATCAAAATTACTTAAGTTATCTTTCCTATTCAAAATATAATATTTACAACCAAACACTTAAAAATAACTAATCTTTGGCTTTTTTTCATGCCAAAGCTCAAAAGGAATTCTATCCATAGTTGGTCTTACATAGATTCTATTGGATATATAGCATGAGATTGCTATGCTCAAAAATATTTTAGGAGATTACATTAATTTATTATTATTTTAACCAAATTTTGCAATATCCTAATTTTTTCAATAACTCTATTTTGGAATATCTTATTTTGCTTTCAATATCCTATTCACTAACCTATATAGGTCGACTAACACACCCAAAATTAATTGGTTCAACATCTTAAAATGCTCAAACTCAATTTTTTAATGCAAAACTAACTTAAACACTTATCCAAATATTTTCTAAAGAATGTTTCAAGGATTAAGAGGGTTTTCTTTAATATCAAAACCTTAATTCCTTACGGTGATTGAAAATACTCATTTTATTAGTTAAAATGATAATGTCTTTATGTACAACAAGCCTCTAAAGTGTCAAAGTGGCTAAATAAGAAGTACAATAAATATAATATATTTATTTACAACTTTATCGTGCATTGTTCTACCTTGGTCTTAATTTTGGTCTTCATTTGAATGACTTAAATTCTAGCTTTTTTCTAATGTTTTTAAAAGAAGTGTCTTGATTTATACATGACCATTATTGCTTCCATATTTCTTTCATAAAAAAAACTCATAAATAATATTTATATTTTATTATCATCAAAACATGAATAATAACCTTCCTTAGTTTAACATAATATTTAGATGTAAGAATAAAGTGAAATTTTCTACTATTACTATAGTTCAAACTTCTCTAAAGATTTTTTAGGTTTTTGTCTCTTACTAATTTTAATTTTAAATTATTAAACCATACATAATTTATAAATTATTATCTATATTTATAGATTTATTCAATATAATTGCATATTCTCTCCTTATAAATAGATTCATCAAAATATGATATTTGTTGAATTAGACATGGCTTTCACTAAGTTGGAGTCACTACTTTCTACTTCATCACGTGGTAAGGCATAAAATTAAAATCCGTGATTTCACTTTATATTATGTACTTAAGTAATCATCGAGTAGGAAGTATACTTTTCACCCATGAGTTAGTTTAATGATAAGTTGTTTCTATTTTTAATATACAAACAAAGTCTATAAAATTGCTCCCCTTTAAGTCAATACTTTATCTATCTTTATTAAAAATCCCCTGTTCGTTTGTATATCTCGGTCCTCTTAGAAGATTGAGAATTCCATTGTCATATAGTTATTGTAATAACTATCTATAGGTTTCAGTTATGGGTGACATGGCCATATCGGCCTCTGATTTCATTAAAATTATATCTTATCTTGGTCAACCATAAAGTTAAGAATGTGGATAGGTCAAAAAGGGTGAACTGTATCGTGGTAAACCACACAGTTAGAATGTGGATAGGTCAAAAAGGGTGAACTCTAATCCTTGGCCGAGCACATGGCCATATAGAGACATTGCAGTAGGCATAAAAACAACTGATGAATCCTAAGGACCCACTTTTCCTGACAAATGGCTACACACTCAGTAGATGATGCTCGAGCAGGTCTCGTGGCAATGCAGCACTTGGAATTGATTTGTGGGTAGGAAGGGAACAGAAAATCAACGTTGTTGTAATGTTCAGGATACACAATTGTCCCAGTTTCAAACCTGGTCAGTTGTAGCATGGGAGACGGAATTATGACAACTTTCCGCTTTCTCAAGGACAAGTGGTCTTCCCTCACATGCTTTGGTTTGTGACTAAAAGCAGCAGTTTTGAATTTGTTTAACATCGCTCTCTGTCTCAATTCAATATTCTGTTCAATTTTTCGCATTTTGAGCTTATCTCTAATAGATTTGTATCATAATTTGCAAATGATTATGAAGCCTGTGGAATCAAATTTTAATTGTATAATATGTTTTGAGAAAACCTATAAGCTCCTATTTACAATTACTATCCTCGTCTGTAACCATTACGATTGTTGTTCACAGGTTAAAATTTTATGTCCAGTTGCAGTATTACTCATTTCTGAAAATTCCAACTTTCATGGAACTCACTTTTCGTTCGAAAACCATTTCAAATGCTAATAATGAATTTGTCTGACTGTATAAGAAAGCTTCCCTCGACATTCAGTATATAAGCATATCCTGATCCTGCGTTCTTTACCATACAGGAACTTCTACTCTCTTCCTTCCCTGTAGCTCTCTCAGTGAACCCAAAAATGGCATTAGCCGCTCTGAAAGCACAGCTTAACAACTTCGTGCAGTCCATGCTTGAAGAGGTACACATATCTGAAACATCCCTTTTGGTGCTTACAAATATGAAGGCACGAATTGTGAACTTGGTTTGTCATGTTTTTATTTTTCCATCAACTGTGTCCTTCGGTAGAATTTGCTGTCTACGCCATAAAGTTTACTAGTGATTCGATTTGTTTTTAGGGAATGTTGGATAGTCAATTTGCTCAAGTTCAAGCTTTGCAAGATGAAAGCAATCCATGCTTTATCACTGAAGTTATTACCTCTTTCTGCAATGATGCTGAAAGGATCGTAATAGAGTTGAACAAATACATGTAACTCAAACTGATTATGGAGTTATCATTTTGTTAAAGGTATGTTCAATGTATGTGGTTCTTCTAATTCTTCCTCTTCCTAATTCAGGAGCCATCAGACTCTGGATTTTGCCAAGTTGGATTCTTTTGTTCATCAGCTAAAAGGAAGTAGTTCCAGGTATGCAATTTTTGCACAAATGTTTAGCAGCAACTAATCATTTATCATGTATTATTTAGGTTATGATAATGATACAATAAGATTTAGAGCTTATTTGTAATAAACATGATTAGTCATCTTATCTAGAAGTAATTTCGGCATGTATTTGAAGTTTCACATCATTTACGATAGTCATTATTATCAGTTAAGAAGCACTGTTGTTTTCTTTTTAACTCCCAGCATTGGAGCAAAGCGCTTAAAACTTGCTTGTACTGATCTTCGTCAGGCCTCAGATGACAGAAACAAAAATGGGTATGAAGACACTTCCTCTTTAACTTCGACCAATCATTTACTTTAGTGTCTAACTATATCGATGTACTATTTTACTCGATATTTTGTTCAAAGAAGTTTTAAGCGTCAACCGGCCTTTATAGATTGCTATCATTTCCAGAAATGACTTTATTTAAGCTGTAGCAATATACTTTAGGGTGAATATTGCTATCATTTCCAGAAATGACTTTATTTAAGCTGTAGCAATCTACTTTAGGGTGAATATTTCGAAACATAATGTTATGAATTAATTATTTATTAGTAATTCAATATTAGGGTTTGTTAAAATTGATATCAAAGTAATTATTGGATATAAAATGTAAAAACTTTTTCCAAACTGTCAATAATATATTCAATAAAAAAACTATTCTTTTAGTTTGTAGTTTCAAAATTTTTACAAGTTTCCACGTATTCCTTATTTATGAAAAGAATTAAGAAAAATAAATCAAATTGTATTCATTAACAAAATTAGAAAATATTTTAATTTTTAATAAATGAAAAAGGCAAGTTAAGTTTGAGCAATTTTAAATTTAATGGAATTTTTTATATAAAATTTTAAAGTTTTATTCTTTGTTATTCGTTTTTTTTCCTTATTCTTGTTAATCTGATCTTTTTGTCGATGTGATTTGAAGGTGTCTGCAAGCCTTGAATGTAATCACACGTGAATATTGTCTTCTGCGAAACAAATTTGATACCATAATTCAGGTAATGGAGAAAAAAAATGTAATATTCTTAAAATTAGTACAACATTTTAGCATTACTATGCCATACATCTTCCATGAATCAAGACCCACACAATACAATTCTAAGAAGCATGAATTGTTAACTTGTAGCAATAGAAAACTAGTTTGACAAGTCTTATAATTGGAAAAAATAGTACAATTTAAAGTTTTAATATTAGATCTCTTGCTGTTTTCGGAAGCATACAATTTATATATGTTCGGGCAATGAATAATATCTTGTTTTCTTCATGATTTTTTGGTGATGTAGCTGGAGAGAAGAATCTTGGCAACTGAGACTAGGGATCAGTGAAAAGCATACTCCTATTTTTGTACAAAAGTATACAAGTGGATGGTTTTGGTCTCCTTTACTAAATCTTACTTATTATGCGTATATTAAAAGCCTTCTTTTTTTCTTTTTTGGGTTGTTGGATTGCAAAAAATGAAACAAAGTCTTTCAGGGTTTGTATTGTGTTTCATTTTCCTTCCATATTTCTTATATGAACACCATTGTTAGGATGATAACATGCTCATCTAAACCAAATGAGAATTAGAATAATCCAATCACCACAATTCTTATTGGAAATTTGAGGATGTACGTTAGTTTAGGATGGTAAGAAGTAGTGCAAAACAGTAGAAGAGAGAAGAGATTTATGTGTGTTGAAATCTGATCATTTTAGTTATGCAATAACATTTGCCATGGAATGGATGACCTTTTATATTGAAGGAATGTCATAAATTGAATGAAACTCCTCCATAAAAGACATCAAACACAAAATTAAAACTAAAACCTATAACTTCTAGTATTTTTAGGTTATTAAATTTATTTTTGGAGTTACTTTGGCTAAACTTTAATTCAGCAAAATATCTCATCTCTTAACACTCATCCTTGGTAAATATTCATCTAATTGAAATTTCATGGGACACTTAACCAACTTAACTTCCTTCTCTTGTTTGACATCTCTTATTGCATGAAAAATTATCTTCATGTGTTTTATTTTACTATGACAAACTGTGTTTTTTGCTATTATGATAGTTAACTTGTTGTCTACTAGAACTTCAGTGGGTTCAGATTGCTTGTACTTTATATCAAGTATTTTTCTTAGCCATATGGCTTGATTAATTGTTGTAAAAGCTGCAATGTATTCAACTTCAATAGTTGATTAAGCAACAACTTCTTTTGTCTTAAAGATCCACGAGAATACTCTAAAACCAAGTGCACAAGTGTAGCCGGAGTTACTCTTTATATCATCAAAGGAACTTCCACAGTCACTATCAGAATAATTAACTAGTTTTGGGCTTAAACATGGTTGGAGAACTACTCTATAATTTGACGTTCCCCTTGGGTATCTTAGGACTCTCTTAGTTGTCTCCATATAAATTTCACTGGGTTTATTCATGAACCTTAAAAGTAGACTTATCATGTACATCAAATCAAGTCTTGTGGCTATGATGTATAATAAACTAATAACATCCTACTTATCCCTACCCTCCTCACCCCTTTCAGATAGCGTGCCATAAAGCCTAAAAATGGTATCATCTGCCACTCGACAACCTGAAATTACCTTAGAAAATAATACAAATGCAGGCTCACCCCATCCCCCCCCCCCCTCCAAAACACTACAAAGTTCTCATCCTTGAGGGTTTCTAACTCTCCAAAGGAACCAATGAAAGGGAGAACCACTTGGAGCTCTATTGTTAACGACTTTGGAACATTGGGAAAGTTAAGATCTGTAGAGACAGCTAGTGAGGAACCCATTTAAGCCCCTTTGGAGGTGCTCCAACTTGGAGTTAGGAAGATCATATGAGAATTTCATATATGTGGAAACCAAATAATAAGGAAGAGAGAATGACCTGCAAGAGGAAAGAAAACCAATAAGAGAATAAGAATAGAGGAGAAGAGGCTGAGTAGAAAGAAAAAGTAAATTTAGTGGATGGGGAGAGAAATGGATATAATATAAAGCAGGAACAAGAAAGTAGTGAACATAAAACTCTTGGCAAGGCAAAGTAGGTGGTGAATAAGGTGGAGTAAGATGAAAATGGAGATGACAACACCCATATTAGATGTACAAGGAGAGACCTTTAGGATTAAGCAAGTGGAAAACAGGCTAGGGAAAGATCAGGATGCAACTAACAACACTCCCTCAATAAAGAAAGAAGAAACCTTACTGGAAATGCTTACCAGAAATGCTGTTAGAATAAATAGGAAGTCAAGGAGGAGGAAGTTAGGTAAAAAGTAATTGATATAAAATTAGTAGTATGGAATGTTAGAGGCATCAATAGCCTAAATAAACAATTAGTAGTTAGAGAGTTGATCTCAAACAAAAAGGCTTATTTTGTTGGTTTACTTAAAACCAAAATAAAAAAGGACCAGATGGAGAATTGCCTATGGTTTTTTGGGGAAAACTAGAAAGTTATCTCCAATCATTACAAGCATATAGGAGGGAGAGTTGTAATAGGTATTAATACTCAAAAGATAGAAATAGTAAACTGGTCTAGTATAGACCAAATTATAAATTGTGAATTGTTACTCAAAGATTCAAGCAGACACATAACTATTACAATAGTTTATGAAGCAAACTATATGTTTCAGAGGCAATTGCTACGGGAGGAACTAGTGAAGATCAACAATGCAATTCCCTACCCTTGGTCAGTAATTGGCGATTACAACTACATTCTTTATACATATGAATCCTGGGGTGGCAAAAATTGGGCAAAGCAAAATTGTAAGGAACTACAAGAACTAACAAAGCACACTAGGTTGATAGATCTCAAGTATTATGGAAGTATGACTTAGAACAACAAGCATAGTGGAGGCTAGTTTCTATTGAAAAAACTAGACAGATGCATGGTTAATAAGGAATGGTTATCCCAACTCCCCATAAGTTCAACACTATTTGAAGAACCTAGTTCCTCAGACCACAGCCCTATTGTAGTGGATTTATCCTCTCAAACATCAAAGGGTTTACACCTTTAGAATCTTTAATCACCTAAGAGAGGGATTAAGCTTAGAGTTAGCAAGAAGTTGAAGACAATAAAGGAAAAACTAAAAGATCTCAATAAGGAAACCAAATTATAGAGATGCTAGAGGAGAGTATTGTCTAAACCTGACAACTTATTGATAAGAAAAGAAAAAATTAAATTTAATCAGCGAGTACAGTAAGACCTTAGAAGATATAAACAACTTGTTGAGACAAAAATCAAGGATGATTTAGCTAAAAAAAAAGGGAGAGGTGCACTAAGTACTTCATGAACTCAATCAGAGCAAGGAGGAATAAAAACCAGATTCAGTGATTGGAAGATGATTCAGGTCATAATCACCAAGACTAGGAGAGCAAGAAAACACTTACTTTTGAATACTTCAACAAACAATATATTATAGAAGAGGAAGTAGAGATTATCCTGGATGATATATTGAGGAGAATAAGGTAGATTCAGAAGAGGATAAGGCATAAATAATCAAAGAAATATTAGGGGAAGAGATCAAAGAAGCTCTATTTTCTTTAAATCCTAACAAAACCCCAAGCCTAGATGGCTCTAATGGGGGATTCTTTCAGAGGAACTGGGATATATTGGGTGAGGAGGTCATAGAAGTTGTCAAGGAGTTTTTTCAGAAAAGGTACTATACTTAAAGAATGGAATAAAACATTTGTGAGCCTGGTCCCCAAATAAACTAATGCATGCAGGCTTGAACATTTTAAGCTAATTGCTTATTGCAATATTCTCTACAAAACCATTACTAAGATACTTGCAAGTAAGCTGAAGAGGAGCATGGGAAAAATCATAAATCTAGTCCAGAATGCATTCATAGGAGGGAGAACAATAAACACAAACATTTTTCTTTGTTAAGAGATCCTTAAATACAACACTAAGTCAAAAGTGAAGAATTGCACAATAAAGATAGATTTAGCAAAGGTACATGACTCAGTCAATTGGAGCTTCATGTTTAGCATCTCAAAGGAGGCAGGTTACTCCCCTTTTGTTCAGGAAATGTATAGAAGAATGTGTGACTACAGCATCCCTTGTTATTTTGGTGAATGGAGAACGTAAAATACTAATCAAAGCTGAAAGAGGGCTTAAGTAAGGGGATCCATTATCCCCTCACCTATTTG
>JAOQMM010000005.1:24522759-24548258 GCA_027563515.1 Erythroxylum platyclados
CACATTTCTTCTTCTCTTTAGCAAAGTGTTTCGTGAGAAGGCTGACTTGGGAACGAGAGCGTACTCAAGTGCCGAACTATGTATGCATTTACCTTTTGGCCTTAAAAGGAGGGACAAAGTTGAAGATGATTTGAACTTCAACTTCTTCTTTTAAACCTTAAATTTAAAATGTTATTTACATATTTTCTGTTACCAAATTTTTTATATTATGCACAGTGCATGCATAATTAATAAGGTCATGTAAATTCTAATTTTAATTCCACTATTTTTCTTACATGCAAAATTCCAATTTTTCATCTAAGTTTAAATAGTTTAATGTAAGTGTTATCCATTAAATTTAAATTATGTAAATTTTAATAAATTACTATAAACTTAATAAATCTATTATTTCTTACTATAACTCTTAAAGTCTCGTTTGGTAATCAATAATAAAAAAATCAGAATAAAAAATGAGAATCGAAATAGAAGTGGAATTACTGATTATGCGTGTTTAGTATAATATTAAATAAAGTTAATAGTTATGTTAATATTTAGTATTAAATATTTAAAATAATAATAAGAAATTTTTTACTCATATTTAGTTATTATATAATTTATATTTAAAATAATTAATCCAAATATTTTATATTTTATAAATAATTAATCAAAAAATTCAATGATTTTAAAATTATTAACTTTTAGATAATTATATATGATTATTATGATAAGAATAAAATATCAATGAAGCAAAATAAAATAATTATTAAAGAAATTAATATAAAAATATGATTTTGATTATAACATATGGATCAGAATAAATATCTTGACAATATCTTAACAATATTTTAATCATAACTTGATAATATTTTAATAATATCTCTTATTTCTTATTCTCGATATTTAACTCTAGCTCATACTCACATCTCTCTTACGAATTAAAGTTCAAGATTGTTTAGAATTCATTCTAGTTTTATTTAGAATTCATTCTAGTTTTCCCAAACAACTAAACGTTAGGAAATAAATGTTAGATTTTCATTCCGGCCTTTTTATTACTGGTTACTAAAGAAAGCCTAACTTTAACAATTCCAGTTTCACAACCAAAGGAAATCCTAAATGACTGAAATCACATTGAATTGCATATGCTTACCATTTCTTTTAGCATATGAGAATATTCAAATAATTGTTTCATGAGATTTTCTGATATAACGACACCATATAAGAACATAATCAATATGCAACATTGCAAAAGAGACAGTGAACAAAACAAATAACAGTTGATGCAATAAGTTAATTTGTAAATTAAAAAAACAAGAAGTAAAATTAGCCAAAGACAAAAAAAAAAAAAAGCCAACACTTGTTTATTGCGGTAAAGTAAAAGTTCTGACGAACAGTAATAATACCGTACGAATCTCCAACGTCTCTATTTCATAAGCCAAGACAAAGAAAACAACATATCATCAGTGCCTTGCTGTTCAATTTCTCTGTATCATTTTCTGTGCCACAGTGTGCATTTGTGTCTATGCAGATACTCATAACTCACCGACAGACATCTGCAAAACGTTGTTTAATGTCACAATCTTACGTGTTAGGTTACATAGCATGACCGAATCTTAGACCTTACACATGAACCAATTTTTTGATTCAGCGGACTACATTTGAAGCTAGAGAACTTTAGCAATGATTATATGTAAGAGCTTTAGGTAAAAAGGATAACTAACGTTTTTACTAGGAATTAATTTATTTTTATTTTTAACGCATTTAAAAAGAATTCTAATATTTCACAAATGCTCAATTTGAATTCTAACTTAACTTTCTCGTCAATCCTACATTATAAAAACTATATAATTAACATCTTTTTTGTAGGACTCTTTCTTTGTGCATGCTCTAAATTTGGTAGTATCTGCCTGTTCATGAGTTTTCTAATCTTCCTAATTTGGTTAAGAGGAGACCTGCATAATTCCACTTTCCAAAAGCTTGAAGGCTTACCTAATTCAATAGAAGGTATACAAATTCATACTATGGACATAACACATTTTGTTCTATTGTACCTGTCACATGCAAAATCGCAACTCTTCAAATGCTGCAACTTGCATCGATAAGTATTTTATCAACATTGATAAAGAGGAGAACGAAAATGAACCATCTTAGGATCCAATTTATACTAAACATCTTCAAACATTAATTTCTTGTTACACCTAATATTTGTAGGCTTTGTATGCAAGTTGGAACCTGACATTCTACGCATTGCAGATATCCTTGGAGCAATATGTGAAATTAGGAGTAGGATTTCGTCATTTGGATAGACTATAGTGGCTTTTCATGGATGTTTACAAAAATATATACAAGTGATTGATTAATTTGTATCTTAAAATTGTGCTCCAATTCTAAATGTATATTGAGTTCACCATTCCATCCTTCGTTGGCCAGACCCGAAAATCTTGTCGTGCCCTTTTCAATGATCTATGTATTTGCCTTGCCAGTAAAATGTCAAAAGTGCTAAGAGAACTAACGAGCAATACAAGGCTTTGTCGTCATTACTCCCCTTAACTTCTTTTGGACCAACTCCATGAAGCCTTACAAGATACTGAAAAAAATCAATAGAACTTCTCTTGCAATCAATGGGGGATTTCAAGAAATTTCTAGATTGAAAACAAATCGAAGTAAAAGTTGCTTTTACCTGTCTGTCTTCAAATTGTGGAATTGAATGTGCTACTCAAGCATTGAGAAAAGGAATGAAGCAAGGAATTATCCATATTAAGTACTTGGGAGTGCCTATTTCACAAAAAAGACTCATAGCTTCAGACTACAGACCTCTGATGGACACGCTTCAAAAAAGATTGGTGCAATAAACACCTCAATTATGGTAGAAGACTATAACTGGTCCAGACCATCTTGAGCAAGTTAGCAAATCATTGGATTAATAACTTATCTCACCTGAAGAGTGTGTTTAAGGAGATAGACAGGAAGTTGAAAGAATTTTTATAGGAGGGAGCAGGACAAGGGAGTAGCAAGGCTAAAGTCAGCTAAAGTATAATTTGTAAGCCTAAAAACCAAGGAGGGTTAGGTATGTTAAGCTAGGTTGTTAAACCAAGTCAGCCTAGAAAAGAACCTGTCGCGATTATGTAGCAAGAAGGATGAACTCTGGGTAAAATGGATACATAATGCGTTCATTAAAACCAGTGGTATATGGAAGCTAGGGATAAAACAAAATATGTCTTGGAATTTCAAACAAAAACTAAACACTAGACAGTAGATGCAGGAACTAATTTTGGGAACGGGGAACAAACCATATTTTGGTTCGATAACTAGCACTCTAAAGGCCCCTTATACAAAATTTAAGAATTACAACACCTAAGGATGGTAGTTAGACTTGATACCAAGGTGAGCAAGCTAATTAGGAACAATAGATGGTATTGGCCTTTCAATAACAGCAAGAATGTTGACATTATAATGGAGAATTTGCAGCATGGCAAGAAACATCTCAAGAAGAAGTACAATAGACGGTAGAGGGTTCAAAGACATTTAGCTCCAAAGTATGTAGAGCTTATTTGAAAAAGGATCTAAGTAGCAGGGTGAAATGGGAAAAATTGATCTGGGATACTGATATTTATCTAGCCCACTCAGTGATACTATGGATGAGGCTGATTGGGAAACTACTCACCAAGGATAGAATAAACTTCTCCATCAATTCTCTAGAGTGCGAGCTATGTAATAACAATCTTGAAACTCTGAACCACCTGCTATTTAAGTGCAAGTACACAACATAAATAAGGAGTAAAATGCAGAAAGTACTTGGTATAAGCAAAGAAATCAAAACCTGGCACGAATTGATTTAATAGGTAGGGAACTTAAAAATGGTAACTAAAGCATATTATAAAGTCGTAAAGATTGGTTTAGTTGCTATAGTTTACTACAGATGGCAGGAGAAGGAACTTCAGATTATTCAGAAACAAGACTACAAGTAGAGAGCACCTATTTCATCAAATATTTCTCCAACATAGACTCTCTATGAAAGTAAAAGGAATAACAAGCAACCTGACAACAAGAATGAGAGAAAGATGGCTACTTGAATTATGCTTTCTAAAGCTTTGTGTAACTAAAATCATGGACTCTCCATACTTTTGTAACTAGTTTCTTTTGTACCTAGTAAGGTCGTATAGCTTTTTATATCAATGAATTACTTAATTTCTGAAAAACAAAACTAAGAATGAGGTTTCTATAATCTCTTGGATCAACCTTTTTTTTCCATCAGACTTGGACAACTTCTCATTCAATATAAGTGGAGTTGCCACTAGCTTACAATGTTGAATTTTGAATTTTTTCATAATGTCCTCTACATATTTAGCTTGTGAAATAAATATTCCATCTTATGATTGATGAATCTCAATGCCAAGAAAATAATTCATCATCCCTAAATATGTCATTTCAAATTTCTTATTCATATCCTCCTTAAAGGCCACAATCATTTTTGGATTGTTACTAGCTATAAGTAAATCATTAATTAAAAGTGAAAGAAATAGAATATCTAACTTGCCAAGCCTTTTAATGTAAAGTGTATGCTTAGTCTTGCCCCTTCTGAAGCCTTGGTGGAAGAAATGAAAGTCAATCTTACTAGACCAAGCTCTTGGAGCTTGTTTAAGCCCATACAAGGCCTTTCTCAGATGATAAACTTGATGTTCCCTTCCTTTCAAGACAAAAACTTCTAGTTGCTCAACATATATCTCCACCTCAAGGTCACTATTGAGGAATGTAGATTTTTACATCAAGTTGGTAAATCTTTCGACTATTTTAAGACACCAATGCGACCAGTGTTCTAATAGTATCAAGTCTTGTAACCTACCAAAGGTATCTTTGTATTCAATTCTAGCTTGTTGAGAATATCCTTTGATAACCAATCTTGCCTTATGCTTGTTGATTGACCCATATGGATTCAACTTGGTTTTGAAGAACAATTTCACACTAATCATGTTTCTATTTTCTGGTCTATTAACCAACTCTTAAGTGTGATTTTTCTTGATCATATTGATTTCATTCATCATAGCTTCTTTTCACTCTTTAGCCTTAGTAGATTTAGCATAGTTATTCCACTCATAAATGGCAAAGTGGAAGGATTCACATACTTCAGGATCCAGACGGATGATAGGACAATCTCAGTACACATCAGTCAATAGTCTTTTACCTCTTGGACCTATAGCATTCTCATCAGAAGATCATATATGAACCTCATTTAGAGAATTAACTAATGTGCCTGAAGAAAACCCACCATCATCATTAACATAATCACATTGAACATCTTCTGGATGTTCATTAGATTAAGGAACTAGAGTAATGCTTATTTCAATATTCTTTTCATCCTAATTCCAAATTGCATTTTCATCAAATTCCATATCTGGACTGATCACTATGTTTTTATTGTGAAGATTGAAGATTCTATAGCTTTTGATTGAGAGATATAGCCAAGAAACTTTCCTTTCTATGATTTGTCATCCAGTTTGCCTCTCTTTTGAGATGGGACATATATATAGCAAATTGAGCCAAACACCATAAGATGCTTAGTTGTTGGTTTAACCCCACTCCAAGCTTCAATTGGAGTTTTCCTTTGCATAGCCTTGTAGAGAAGCCTATTTAGCAAATATACAATAGTGTACATAACTTCTACCTAGAATTTCTTGGGCATTTTCTTCTTTGCGAGCATACATTTCACCATCTCCATGACAGTTCTAATTTTTCTTTTAGAATCTCCATTATATTGAGGTGTATACCTAGTTTTAAGTTGATGTTCAACACCTTCATCTTCACAAAACTTGTCAAATTTAGATGAAGTGTACTCTTTCCCCTATCAAATTGAATTCTCTTTAACTTGCAATCACTTTGTGTCTTAAAAAGAACTTTGAATTTTTGAAAGAAATGGAACATGTGATATATCTCTCATAAAATACACCTGTTTCATTCAGGTGAACTAATCAATGAACAATATGAAATATATGTTCTTGCTGAGAGATAAACTCTTGTAAGCGCCACAAATATCAATGTGCATAAGTTCGATTTTCTCCTTTGCTCTTTATATACTTTTCGTTGGAAAAACTTTCCTATTTTGTTTAGCAAGTTGGTAAGCTTCACACAAATTATCAACATTATGAATTGAAGGAAGTCTCAGACAATGTTTGTCTGGTGGAGATATTTGAGTGCACCTAAGTTGTAGTGCACATATCTCTTGTGCCATAATCACGTCTTATCACTTTAGGCTTTATTGGTCACTTCACTAAAGTGGTTCTACTCTAGGGGAAAACTCTTATTTTGCATTTTGACACAAGTCATCTCCCTCTTCTTTAGATAAAAAACGGTGTAATGATCATCCTAGAAATTAACAGAATATCCATGATTGATCATTTGAGGGACATAGTCATATCTCATCACTTTGGGCTTTGTTAGCCACTTCACCAAAGTTGTTCTACTATAAGGGAAAACTCTTATTATGCATTTTGACATAAGCCATCTCCCTCTTCTCTAGATTAAAAATGGTGTAATGATCATCCTCGAAATTAATAGAATATCCATGATTGATCATTCGAGGGTCACTTAACAAATTTTTGTTGAACTTAGGGACTAGAAAAACATCTTTTATAGATTTTGTACCTTTTTTAGTTTGGATTTGAACATTCCCTTTGCTTTGGGACTCAACAATTGCTTCATTTCCCATTTGAACATGGATCTTCATAGAAATGTCAAGATTAGTGAAGATTTCTCGATCATGGACTATGTGATTTGTGCATCCATTATCAATAAGCCACCTCTTATAACGTTTGTTGGAGCTTATAGTTTGACAAGTATAAAACAAGTGATCTTCATCCTTGTTGCTCTCAATGAAATTTGCTTGTCGGCCTTGATGATTCTATTTTCCATGTTTCACTTTATAATATTTCTCAATATGGCTAAACCTTTTGCAAAATCTACATTGTGCTTTGCCTTTAAACCAACAATTATTTTCTAGATGGTTTTTCCACAAATGTCATATGGAGGAACTTCTCTTTTTTTGGAGTTATTTCTCATCAAGCCATCATATGCTCCATCATTATTTCTTTATTTTTCACCATATTTACCTTTGTCTTTGCTGCCTTTTTGCTTTAACGACTTTGCTTGATGCCTTGTTTGAAAGACATCTTCTATTGAGCTTTTCATTCTCTTACCAAATTTTGCCTCATTTGTCAGTATGAAATTGCACAACTTAGTAACACTAAGTTTATTAAACTCTCTTAATATTTCAATAATTTAAACAATTTTGTCAAATTTTAACCATAGACCTTCATTTAATTTACTACTTACATGACTTGGAAGAGCAAGCTTTCATACTCTCACTTTCCTTCATCTTGAGATTATCAAACTTTTTCCTTAAATTATTAAGCTTGATAAGTCTCACTTATGCAGTTCCTTGGAACTCTTCTTAGAAAATAATCCGTCCTTCTTTTACTTGATGAGACTTTAATGATTCTTTGTCAATTGAATCAAAAAGAGCGTAATGGAAAGAGCCAATGTTTTGGCATCCTTGATCTCAACCCCCTTTAGTTTCTTTAGTTGAGCTTTTGCGTATTGCTTCATTTCATTTAGTGGCTCAAAGCCATTTTCTATGAACTCCCATAGGTCATTTACTTTAACAGAAAACCTCATTTTGATAGCCCAAAAATAATAGTTTTCTCCTGTGAAAGTTGGAGGTACAGGTATGAAGATAATAGATAAAGTGGAAGTTGAAGTCATATTTGAGTAGATTTTTTGTTTGTTTTGTTATTTTTGTTTTGGGCCTTAAGATACTCAAGAGCTATAATACCACTTATTGGAAATCTATGATTTTTTGTTTATTTTCCTGTTTTTCTTTTAGCTCTTAATATACTCAAGAACTATAATACCATTTATTGGAAATCTAAGGTTATGCTTAGTTTGAGATGACAAGTAGTGGAAAACAGTAAAAGAAAGGAAATTTCTGTGTATTGAATTATAATCACTTTGGTTGTGCAATAACATTTGTCATGGAATGGAAGGCCTTTTTTAGTAGAGGAAGGTCATAAACTGAATGAAATTCCTCCTTAAAAGACATTAAACTCGAAATTAAAATTGAAACCTTTTAACTTCTAATACTATTAAATTGCTAAATTTATTTCTTGAATTAATACGACTAAGACTTTAATTCAGCAAAATATCTCATTTCTTAACAGTTTAAGTTCGATTGGTCGTGGGAGCAAAATTATGCTTTCAGTTCCTTAAAAATGATGAAACAATTGCATGTACTTTAGCCCTTTCCAATACCAGAGATGGCAGGCTCATTCTGTTTCTTCCTACAAATACTGAGACGGAGAAGATGAAGAGTTCCTCATACTTGCAATACTTGGATTAATTCAACAACACGTTCTTTTGAAATATCTCGATTCTTTCACTGCTTGCGATCAGGATAGTCAAAAGTAATAGTGACAGATTGTTCATGACATTAACTAGTGACTAGGAAGTGCAATTAGGATATGCTTAGAGCAATTTTATTGGCAGAAGTGACATCACAAACATACTACCTATTCACATTCACTTAAAAGAGTACCCACTAGGCGATAAGCATTAGAATGATATGCAATCAGATAGCGGACATATCACCACTGGGAATGACTGGTGGAGGCTGATACGTAGGTGATATAAGACCAGCTAATCGCCTGTAGCAAGATGGAGTTGGCGGACATCTTGGAGACAGGTTGACAAATTCTAAGGCTTGTACTCTAACTTCCAATGGGTAGTCAGCAACGCATCCAATTCTAGGACCAGCTCCTGTTGACCACTTGAGTGAGAGTTGATGGCCCAATTGGTATGATTTTGCTGCCTTCTTGGAGTTAATTCTGTGCAGAATAGCCTTCTGTGGAACTTCGGCTCTTGGGCTTTGAAGACCTCCTGATAAAGTCCTCTTGTACTCGGTGTTGGTTTGTGTTTGCGGGACTTCCGATACACCTGAGGTAGAATTGTCCTCTTCGATTGGGTGTTCAAGTTTAGGAATATCTAAGCTCATTGCAACTTCAGATATTATCTCGTTTCCATCGATCTTATCACCATCGTATACATCAGAATCTTCATTGGCTTTGTGTATCTGAAAACATAAGATATCAAAACATACCATCAGGGCAAAGTAGCGATTGACTCTCTACCACGAATATACAGGCCATTAGTGGAACAACAATACTTGGATAAACTTCATAAGACTAAAGTTGATCAATCATCTTTATGCAAAGTGGAATTCAGTGGTGTTCCATTAGCTATATATACCGATTTTTACAACCCAGAATTTTTGTCAAGTACATGAGATAATTATTACCTGGTCTTCAGTAAGATGCACACCATTATCCTTGAGCAGGGATAAGAAGCAGTCAAAGCTAAAGTCTGTTGGCCGATAATGACCACTATATGGAGAAACAGACTGCAAAAATGTAAAGAATCAATGACAGTTTGCACAAAAGAACATATCCTGAACCAAAATTCTATGGAATGAAAAACCAAAATTTAACATGTAACGAGACAGAGGATAGAAAGATGGACAATAGAATATCCACTACCTTCACTCACTCACTCACTCACAAATACACACACACACACACACACACACACAAACACACACACACACACACACACAGGATCATTTGTCTGTGAAGGTATCCCATTTTGGGTGTAATCCACTTTACAATGGCTTGAGGTTATTTCTTTGCCAAAATTTCAAAGGAGGAAAGGTAACCAATTATGAGGTCATTGATGTTAAACGACATGAAGACAATGAGAAGAGATAAGCAGGTAACCTGAACTCCTTTCAGACAAATTTGGATAAACTATTATCCAAAACCACTCTTAAGGTAAATAACTCAACGAATTCGACAGCTATAAGAAGAATTCATGTGCAGCTGTTTCAACAGTAACTTTGATATTTGTTAAGTGTTATACCTGTATAATTCCCTGCTCTGCTGTTAGCCTTCCAGCAGCTAATGTTGCACCACCAGCCAGGAAGCTGGAGTGATGGAACATTCCTTTCTTTTTCTGAAAAAAACTAACAGCATGAGTTCAAGTTTAAATAGAAACAGAACAGAATCTGTAAGATAATTCTTCAACGGATTTGTTTCAATTCAATTATAATTTCTTCAACAGCTTTGACTCAGTTTAATCAACTCCTCCTTACCTCGCCAAGATACAATTTTTTCGAGGTGCTCATGACAAAGATCCACTTGGTTGCTTTCTCTCCGTTGAAGGTATCAAGGAGATTTCCACTTAGTTTGTGGATAATTTTTCCTTCGGAAACAATGTACTCATAATGTTCTCTCTCTTGCTGGGTTGCATATGGTCAAACGAAGAAACAAGGAAAAGGGAAAACAAAGACGGCTCATCAGTGAATGAACATCAGTAATTTTTCCATAACCAAATGTACGTTCCAAGTTCTAAAGCATTTTCAGTAGACAGAGTTTTGTCACATACCGGTCCTAGATACTTTATGGATTGTTTTTGAAGTTCAGATCGAGGGCAATCTTTGAGATCAAGCTTTTTACCATCTCCCACATCCAACCTACAGAACCATGACAAAACCACCTTCAGAAGCTGTCCAGTCCAAACACCATTTAGAAAAGAAATTAAAGAATCACCAAAACAAAATATCAAAAAGGGGAAACTAGAATCTGATGTCTCAGGAGAAAAATAATGCCCACGCAAAAAGCTTCGCAGATTGATGACCACAAAACCAAGTCCTTTTAGCCTTTACCAGTAAAAAAATGGCTGACCAGAGTCCGCCCTACACCAGTCTTCATAATACAAATGCAAGTTATGCCCATAACGATGCCTTGGGTCAATCTGCAATAAAATAAGCGAAATTATTCATTACCTGAAAAGAAATAACTTCACTCGATTAAAAGAAAAGGATTTAGTAATTACAGCTTCAATCCAGTGCTGAAAAGCCAATTTTTGAGCTTTAGCGTCTTGAGATAAGCCCTTGCCTACCTGCCAAAGCAACAAATAGTCCATATTACTTGGAAACTAATCGTCTTTTTTTACACCAAGTATTCAATCAGGTCACCCAGACAAAAAGGAAGCAGAGTACAAACAAAGTCGTTTGATTGAAGAAAATAAGACAAAACTAAACCTGATGACCAACCTTAGAAGCATTCAAGGTAACACGATTCCAACGAGAAGCCGCACTTTCAGGTTTAAAGAAATTGAAGAAGGAAATCGTGCTATGATTCAATCTCGCGTAGTCTATAGCTTGCCACCTTCCACATAAATCCACAAATTAGTTCCTCAAATGAAAACAAATGACACGAAGTGAAGTTTAGTTCAATGTAGCTGTGTCGGTGAACTTACCAGAGCTCTTCAGCGACAACGGCGGAGTCTGCTAACCTACGCCGAGTACGATAACTCCGATACACCTTCTGCAGCTTCACAGCTGCAGTATCATCCCGACAGCTGGAGACCACCCGTTCATCACACACCATTCCAAAGCTCCCACATTTATGGTCACCCTTGTCTGGCGACTGTAAAGCATCGGCCTTGGGAGTGCTACCGACGGACGGTGACTCAGGGGTGAGAGGAAAATCACGGGAAATGTCCATGTTACCCAGAGAGTAAGCGAAGGGCGACAAAGTCTGAGTAGTCTCAACCTCCATATTAACGAGTCAAAACAAGACTCTCACGGCTCCAAAAAATCAGAACTTCTTTTCCGGAACCGAAGCCAAAAAAAGAAATGGAACAAACCCTTTTCCCGAAATGAGTAGTGATTATGAAGAACACTGAGTTAAGAAGCAGAGCTCACAGTTTTTGAAAGGATCTTGGGAGCTCCATATATATCTACATATAGAGAGAGTAAACAAAGGCAGTTCTATTCCCGGGAAACCAACCTGTCAATTTAGTTTAGTTGTTGTTTATTTATGATGCCTCTCGTCTTTTCCACGCGCTTGCAAGAATGCTCTAACCAGTAACCACCTTTGTGGAAATTTAGGAATGTAATCGATACAGATGTAAGTGTATTTTTATACGGAGAAACATAAATTTTCTTAGTGCGTTTTAATTCTTTAAATTATCATTTGTTGAATTGATTTCAATTTTGTATATTTTTATTAATTAAACCTAAAATTCATCATCAATTCAAATTTAATCCATAATTATATGAAAATTCAACGTCAATTTAGTAAAAATAAAATTAAAGACGAATATATATTTTTGGTCAAAATACAAGACAAGTTTGAACTCTTTCTAGTTTTATTTACTCTGTTAATTTTACACAATTTTTTAAATAATTAATTGAATGGTAAAATCTCACAATTTTTTTGGAACTATAATTAGGAATTATAGGTCTAAAAATAGTTAATTAAGAACTAATTATTATGTCAATTTGAGGCATTATAAATATTACTAAAGTAAATCTTTGTGATTTTGATATTAAATTAAGGTAATGAGGATAAGGAGTGACATTGACTATAGACTCATAAATAATAGCTTTTAATGTAGGTCAATATTAGATAAAAAGAAGAAAAATTTTAGATTGTAAATTAATATTAATGAGAATATAAAAAAATAAATTATGGCACCTCACTTAAAAATGAGTATTAAATTCTATATTGAAAAGAGGAAGAAAAGTAAAACAATTATAAATTTATGAAAAGAATTTTTATTTTAATTAATTGTTTTTAATCTTAATTAAAATTGTTATGAAACAATCTTAACTTGGGATATTACCAAAATATTCTCAACACACTTTCAGACTGATTTGGCAAGTAACTCTATTAAATAACAACTATCCTCAGAACTACTACTTATTTTAATGTTTACTTATTTAATAGATACAAATGTAGCGTGAATCATCTACTATTATCTTATTGCAGGAACAATTGTACGGGTATGGCGTTTCGTGTATGAAGATTATAGGATAGCAACACGATGATTTAAAATTGGGAAAGTTTTTGTGCATCACGGGGGAATCTGCAATGTTGAAATGGTCAGATTTGGTTTATGGACCTTGTTTGGATTATTGCTGTAAAGTTTTTCAGAAAAGAAAGTCCAATAACAATTTCTGATTATTCTGTAATCAAATGGATAACAAGGATAAGAAATGGTTGAAGTTTGTCCTTTTTGTCTTGAACGGAGAAGACCTAGACTTTTTTTTTTTTTTTTTGGAGAAGACCTAGACTTTTGAAGGAATAAAAATATAACTCCTCAACCACAACAATGATAATAATATTCATACTAATATTGGGTAGAAATTTAAAAAACACGTAAATTAAAGAAGTTTTAATAATATGTAGTCTTATTTCTAATTAAGACTACTTCTAATTAGAACTTTTATGTAACTAAATAATTAGTTTCTTTTTCATATTGCACTAGAATATGTTTAATTTTTGTTAACCAGACATTTTTATGATTAATATTGTATAAAATTGTTATCCGTTCTTAATCATTTATTTTAAAAAATATTACTTATTAAATTAATAACTTAAAACTAAATTCAACTAAAATATATTAATAGTCAATCACTTATTCTAACCATCATGGATCTCATGTTATTTTTAGTGGTTTTTATAAAGTTTTGCTTCAATTCATGGCAATTTTAAGTCTAGTCTCACCTCATATAAATAGGGATGGTAATGGGCCGGTCTATCAGCCAGTCCTGCTAATTTTTTAAAATAATTTTTTAAAATTAAAAGTGTAAAATAACATTTTTTTTAATTGAGTCCGAGCTTAAGTTGCCCAGGCCCATGTCTACCTAAGGTCCAATTCTACTTAAAATAATTGAGTCTTTGATCAGTTTAGACCTGAATCTAACCTATAGATTGATTTATTAAAAATACTTAAATCTGACTCCTGAGCCAGCTGCTATCCCTATAGATAAAAGGCCAACCATCAAATAATTTAAAAGAAAATGTGAAACTATGGACAAGAATTGATAGGATTCTTAGACTTTGGACATAAACATGACAAGAATTCCAAGTAGTAATAAGATTAGAATAGACTCTTCATTTCGACATATAAAAGTGGTGTTCCCGCTGCTCTCCCCCTAACGAAAGAGCTAATGGTAATGGACCCATTTCCTGCGTTGGCAATAAGTCAATCAACACAATGTCCATATGTCAAGATAAAACACAGGAGAGAAGATAAAGAAAAGGAATGGACCCATTTTATGCGCAATTATAAGCAGTCAATACAGATAAATGTACATTGGTAATGGGAAAAAGTAAGAAATGAGTGCTCCAAAAAAGCCAAGAGAAGTAGATAAAAGATATTTATTGCAATAATGCACCCGCCCTGATGAATGTGTACAGTTTTCTTGCATTTTAAGTTCAGTTTGATCACAACAAATGGCTAAACTTGATGAAAGAGGTTTTCTCGTTAAGCTTTTATTAAAAGTAAATCTCTTCTTAAATTAGTGATAATCTTAACTTGACTCCTACTCGTTACAGATTGTTATCAGTAATTTATATCTATTTTAGTAAAGATTTACCCAATTTAGAAAAATTAAATGATAAGCAAAAATCACATTCAAAGTACTTTTATTTAATTATATTCCTTAACATGAACTCTTGTTATAAGGTTTATAAATTATTCTTACTATACAATATTTTGATATAATTATTCTTTATTATATGATATAAATTATAAAATTTTGAGTACTTTACATTAATTTTATTTTTTATATATGTATAATAATTAAAGTTATTTTTATATTAATTTTAGTTACTATTTATTTATGAAATGTGTGAAAAATAATATCAATAAAAATAAGAAGATAGTTATCACTTCAAATTTATATGATTATAATTCGTAGAGACAAAGTTGATGTAAAATTAAAAATTAATTTTGCTAATATTATATCTACATAATTATTTATTTTATTTCGAAGAAACCTTATCTTCTTTTTCATGGAAGTTATAGTTCTAAATTTAGAGGTTAAGGTCTTTTGTGGAGTGTTTTTATCGGTGATGTACTTCATAACAAAGATAATATACTCAAAAAAATTGGCTACGTCGATTTGTGCTATTGCATCATCATGCACATATCCTTCAACTTTACAAATGTCCTTCAACCAGAATATTAATTTGGTGCTTTAGTTTATACTGTGTGTATTGATTGAAAACTACGTAATACTTTCGCTTATTCTAATTTCAGATAAACTAATGAAATTTAAGATAAGTAATAGAAATCTGACCGGACACTAATAGTATAGATGGGCCATTATTCCTGATACCTTCGATATTCTTCATTTGTTTTGCAAGACGCAGTAAGTTTAAATCCTAAGGCGCTTATGTCGCATGTCAAAACCAAATGGTGCAAAGCATTGGTGTTTGAATGGGGTCGATCTCTCTACTCTCTGTCTTATGTTGAAGTGGAGCAAAATTTTCTATGTCCTGACGTTTTTGACCCGTTTTATTTCCTGAATAGTCCATGTAATTTATTCTCGACGATTTGGACTCTGAACTAGTGGAAAATTTAAACCAGAGAAGAAAACTGGCTACTATCCAAAAAAGAAGACCTGAAAAGGATGTCTGAAGAATATCAATCGCTCCACTCTCCTCCAAATTCCAACCGCACGCCAGGGCTATCTTTTGGATTGTTGCTACGCTGGGGTGGAGGTCAAAACACGAGGTTCGTGGATGGGGACATAAAATACAACCCATGCATGACATTTAAAGTGAAGTACTCTTAATCATTCAGTCTTTAGACAAAAACGACTGTACACAAGACTCCTTTTTAGAGAATGGTCATTAATTGTATACAGTTTAATTTTTAGACATATAAACTTGATTCCAAATATACACACAGCTCTTTATATAAAAAGAATTGAAAGAAGTGATAATTTAATAAAAGGTCGCTTTCTCTTCCAGTCATTGTTTGTCTTTTATCTGGATATTTATAACGATGATAGAATTTGTTGTCCCTTTATGAAGTGCAAGGATTCGATGTTTCGTTCTCGTCTCCCTACTTTTTAGCATAAAAATATGTATTTGTTTTTCTAATTTCTCTCATCTGATCACTATACGCCTCCATTTTATTTGAATCACAATTTTCTCTGATCAGCCTTATCCCACACCAACTTAAGATCGTGGTGCTCAGGCTCAGCAAGAGTTGTAGGTAGTCCAGATCTATTTACAAAGGCAACTTTCAACTTACGAAATCATAGACCAACGAAAGGTCAATGTAATCGCAAGTTGGTGATTCAGGTCAATGGAGCACGTGAATTGCACGTAAAATCATGCGATGGCCTCTTTCGGTAGTGGCAGGTCTTCGGTTCATTTGTATCCACGCAGGCAGCACTCTCCCAGAAACTTCAAAATTTTTAGTGGAAAGGCCTCTCTTCTTCCTTCTGTCGTCTAGTCCTACCCTTTCACGTCATGCCCGCTGATTTACTGGTGGTCCTGATCACCTCACCATTTTATGGTGTCTTTAATAAATACGTATACATTTTTTTATTAAATAGGTACAAATAATTAATTCGGTTTGAATTAAATTCAAGATTTATGAATTTGATATAAAACTCAAATTGAATTTTTGATTTAAAATTTGAAATTTTTATTAATTTCGAGTTTTAATTATTAATTTTATAGGTCCAGATCTTTTGCCAAATTTAGAAGTAGGTATAAAAATAAATTTACCATATTTATATTACTATACTAGGTTAAATTTTTGAATATTTGTTCTGTACCAAACAATAATAATAATAGCATCAACGTGAAAGAGGTGGATGGTGATTGTGAAGCAAGATCTGCTTCTTGTCCTTTGGATCTCGTCAACAGTACATACAATCGATAATTGATTGAAATTCAGCGTTGAAAGTAAAAATCAGGCAGCACCCACGTAGAAATGGGGAAGTCAATAAGATGCAGAACGTATATAGGTACTCTAGGGACTAGGGAGTTCCATAAGGTAAAAAAATAGGTAATGTGAATCACGCCTTGGAAAGTTGGAACTTAGAAAATAGGCCTACCTTTTTTATGCTTGGGGCCATCATGTACCATAGATTTCCACCTCACTTTCTACACGTAATACTTTCGTATAATCATTCATTGTGGTCTTTGTACTTTTATGTTTACTTTTATTCCAATAATTTTGATTGCCTTACCTACCTAAAATAATTTTTAAAATTAAACATTCTCATTGGTTTATGTTAGGCTTTACCTTATAAATTCATGAAATAAACTTTCTAATACTGTAACTGCATAATATCTTCATTGATGTATTTATTTATGCATTAGAAAGGTCGTTGGATCAATATTAGGCTGTAATTACTAAGCAAGCATATCCATAGAAAAATTTCAACAAATCATTTTTAGTAACTAGTAACATTAATTTTTTTACCAAAAGGTCACAAATTTAAATTATAGATATAATTTCTTTATAAAAAATGTCAAAAAAAAGTTACATATAATGACGACTCCCTTCTAAATTTCGTGAAAGGATATTGTAAATTAAAGTAGGTTTTGTTTTATGTTAAAATTCTAGTAAAGTGTACCTCTCGACTTGATTTATTCATCCCCGGGAAAGTTGGGTAAACCATAATACAAGTTGGCAGACGTTCCTTTATTTTCGACGACTTTGACCAGCCAGCCCTTCTGTAATTTGGTCAAAAATGGTCGGCTTATGTATCCTTTCCCTAAAGCAGAAGCCTAAAAGATACCTTTCTTCTTCTAACCTTCCTTCTTCGAACCTTCAATTCTTCAGTATGGTCATTCGCTCTTTCAATGTAAAAATGGAAAGGTGATACTCGAATTTCAACTTTAGGGGTTGTTTCGTACGGGAATGATGAATGAGAGATTTCATTAATTTTACATATTTCATAAATCAATTTCATTTCTAGTAATCAAATAATTTGAGATCCTTAAACCATTTGTGTGTTTGTAACTTTCACTGCTTCTGGATTAGATAGAAATAACGTACTAATCACTAGTCACGATTCTGCTGTGTTTATTCATTATATGGGACTAACTCACCATATTATGTCATCTTGTTTAGTTGGTTGACATGATAAGTAATTCGTTCATCACATGTGGTCCAAATTTAGTGAAAAAGAAAAAGTGTCCAGCAACTAAATTACTGGAAATTTTTGGTTTAAGAGAATAGGCAATTGAATGTGAATTTCATATCAACTATCACTTACCGCAAGTGTATGCGGAGGAGAAGATTAACATGGTTAGACGTCAACTTCATTAAGAGTTTTCTCAAGATGGAAAGTTACACGGTGGAGTGGTGTTTTCAGTGTTTCCTCACCAGCACCAAGACATTAAAACTGCATTATGTTTGTCTGGGATATTAATTGCAGAACAGAATATGATAATGATGGTTACCAAGCCTTGTTTTACCTAAAGCAACGGCATCGATTTTGTCCCAATTTATGAACTGTGTATGTAGTTTCGACCTAAGGTAGGTTTTATGAAAGACTGAAAGTGATTAGAGACTTTGATAGGAATAGTCATGCCTTCATGAGCTGTGGCTGTGAGACTTACACCTAGAGTTTCTGAAGCAGTGGCGAATTAGTGTGCTTGTGTTAACGCTTGGCTATTACTTTTCAATTACTAAATGTTAGGTGAAGCAATAACTATTCTAGTGCATTTATGGGTTTCATTTTCAAGCACGTCAAAGATTATAAATAATGTTTTGAAACCTAAACTAAAAATTAATCTGATAAAAAAAATTTAAAAATTTAATCGACATTAAATCATTATAAAGCTATATATAATAAAAATGGAATAAAATATTAAAAAATTTAAAATAAAATTTAAGAAATCGATTATCTTTGTTTATTAAAAAAATTAAGGCTTAATTGAAAAAAGAAACTATTAAATAATAATTAATTTATTTATTCTAATTTATAAAAATTAACTAATTAATTAATAAATTAATCAGATTCAAAATTTTTATAATTAAATTTACTTAATAATTAAATTTTTAATCATTAATTATAAGCATAACTTCGGATAATAAGTTACGTCCAATTAAAAAGAAGATCTTAACCAAGATTTGTTGCAATGTGATTGATGTCAGAATCCAATTTAACTAATCGACATGTGGAGTAAATGTAATATTAATATAAAACAGTCTTTTAATATTTCAACCTTTTAATTTGACTAATCGTGTAGAATAAAACTATTTTAGCCTTTTATTTTATTATTGTTTCAGTCTTTCAACGTTAAATATTATTTATGATTCTTAATTTTATTAATTATTCCTTGTTAAGATTTTCATTAAAATTGGTTAAACAAATCTTTTATACGATATGTAAGTTGGAAGGGCACATGATTTCAACTTGTTGTGTAATTTAGACTATGCTGACGCCAAGTAAATTTTGGCAAAATATATTAGCAAAAGTGTTATTATAGAATAATTAAAGTTTAAAAATAAATTATTATAAAACTGAAAAATTAAAAATATATTTATCATTATTAAAAAGAAAAATAATTAAACCAAACACATGTCCCATCAAAACTCAAATTTTCGTGGGGCAGGTGACCATTGAATTAAAAGTTCAATAGTTATAACCACACTCCATAAGTCACCCAAAATTCACCATTTTAGTGAACACGTTTGTCACTTTCAATGTAGAAACAAGGAAAAAGTTAAATTGGTGATTTAGATGAAAGACAGCAGGCAATACTTAAGCTTGAGGCCAACGTACGGTAGCAATAGAAATGTGTGTTTTCAATCGTTTTCTCTCGACCCTCTTTACAATATAAAGTAGCTCACATGCAAATGGACGTTCCCTTATCTCTTAATTTGACGTAAGTTGTGCCATCATCATAATTGAGACCCTACACAAAATTTATATTGAAAAGAAAGATAGGAAACAAGAGATTCTCATGGGCCATTTTGGATTAAAAATTTGCTGGTGGAACTTGGAAGGCTTGCTAAAGGGACCCTACCTCTACCCTTACTATTTAATGAAGTGATGGCTCAGGAAGTGGTAAGAACCAGGTGATACAAAAGCTATGCTGGCTCAACTTGTCGTTTGTGGTAGTTAAATAGAATTAGCCCACATACCAATTCCTGGATTTAGGTCCTTTTCTATGCATTTAAAAACAAACCTACCCTAGCACTTGCAGAATCATTAACTACTCAAAAAAAAAGTCATGACAGCTGCATTACTGTTCTTTCATTACTTGAAGTTATCTGTCAACATTAAGAGCAAGACAGTAGTGGTTGAATAGGAGACTCGGACTCTTCTTTTTAACAATATCCTAAATAACTATGAAAATGGGGGAGAGAGGCAAATTTATGTAAGAGTATATTGATATGCGGTTCAGCTAGTCCTCTGGACGAAGAAAGAAGCCTCTAATAGGTCGTACCAATCAATTATACAAGTTAATAAGTAGTGTGGACAGAATCATTGAACCCATATGCTCTCAAGTACTGTTCTCAATCAATTCCTCCAACAAACACACGTACCAGCCGAACAACTCGTACAACGTAGTTTTTTAAGGTTAGCTCAACTTTAACTTGACCTTTGACTTGTTAAGTCTTATCTTATCATGTTGATGCCACTAAAAACATGGATAAAAATAATATCCCAGAATCCTTCAAACATTCTAACCCAATCCTCAACCATGAATTGGAATGCGAGTATGTGCAGAGTCCAACCTTAGGCAACCAACTTCCAACGATGTCTAATACTGGGGTCATAGTGTGTTGTTGGCCCAAGTACGAATGCTACTAAATCTTAAAACCACAAAAACTCTAATGTGTTGGCAGTACCCAGATAAGGATACAAGGGAATTAACTCATAAGATTCCAAATCATCTCATCTTTAATTAAAAGTTGATTAATTGGCATTTAGGGCCTATTACATGCTTGCCAAGGGGGAGTTGGTTGACATCAGCGTTTGCTACTAATACTTACTCACAAATGTCGCAGTTTGTTGGGGAATAAAATAAAGAACAGAAATATACAAAAGGAAAGAGAGGTATTTGTGAGAGAAAGACTTCTACTTTATTGCAAAAAAAACAACTACACCAAGGCCTAATATATAGGCTTCCAAGTGAAGTAAATAATGAGAAACGTGACCTAGAATAATGAGAAACGTTCATCCACTATCTCACAAATCATAACAGAAAAATATCAACAGACAATGCATACTAATTGACCCACTTACTAACTACTCCTAAAAAACAAGAACCAATACTGGAAAAATAGAAGAAATAAAACAAAACAAGCCACTGATTTTGAAGCATTATTCAACACTCCCTTGCTTCAAAATTGCATACTCCAAGTTTCTGTTTGAAATAATTATGCTTGAACAATGGAAGTGCTTTAGTCAAGACATCTGCAACTTGTTCGTTAGTCTAACAGAACTTCAACTCCATATCTCCTTTTGTGATAAGACTGCAAATAAAATGATACCAAATTTCGATGTGTTTTGTTCGACTATGAATTGCTGAATTTTTTGTCATTATAATGGTTGCCTTGTTGTCACAAAATATTTTTGTTGCTCCTTCTTGAAGGTGATGAAATTTAACCAACAGCCTTTATAACCAAATGGCCTAACATGCTGTAAAGGTTACAACAACATACTCTGCTATGATGATAATGCAACCACATCTTGCTTCTTTGAGCTCCAAGAAACTGCTGCAGATCCTAAGCTAAAAGCATGGCTAGAGGTGCTTCTTCTGCCATCTACACATCCTGCCCAATCACTGTCACTATATCCGAACAAGCTGAATTTTGCTTTCTTTAAATATTAAAGCCCAAAATCAACGGTTCCAGCTATGTAGCGTAACACACTTTTTGCTGCACCTAGATGCTACCCTGTAGGATTCATGTACCTGGACAGTACAGTCACAGAATAAAAAATATCTGGTCTAGTATGGGTTAAATAATTCAGCCTACCTATCAAGCTTCTGTAGTAACTCGGGTCAACAACCTCTATACCATCTTCAAGCTGCAATTTTTCATTTTTATTCATAGATGTAGCTGTCACTTTACAATTATGTATGTCAATAAACTTGAATAGAAGGTCTTTCGCATATCTTCTCTGTGAGAGAAATATCCCATCTTGGGCTTGCTTCACTTACAATCCAAGGAAATATTGCAAGATCCCCAAATCTATCATTTCATACTCGCTTTGCATGCATGATTTAAATTCAGCAATCAAAATGTCAAAAGATCTCATATAAATTATGTCATCTACATAATGTAGACAACTAAGAATTCACCAGTATCATGCTTCTTCACATATAATGTGAGCTAATTTTCACTCCTAACAAATCCATTTTTCAAGAAATATGAGTCAAGTCTTTTGTACCATGCATGTAGTGCTTGTTTTAGCCCATAAAGAGCTTTCTTGAGCTTGTAGACTTTGTGTTCTTGCCCACTAACAACAAAACCATCGGGTTGACATACATAGACTTCCCTTTCTAACTCCCTATTTAAAAATACAGACTTCACATCAAATTGATAAACAAGCAAATTCAATTTGACCGCTAAAGGCAAACAAATTCTCACCGTTTCAAAGCGAGCAATAAGTGAGAAGATTTCATTAAAGTCAATATCTTGATGTTGTGCATATCCTTTAGCCACAAGCCTTGCTTTGAAACTCTATATGCTGCCATCTGCATGATACTTTATTTTGAGCACCCACTTGAGTCTAGTAGAAGTCTTCCCCTATGGTAAATCAACAAATTCTCATGTTTGATTGTACTCAATTGCTCTCATTTCTTCCATCATTGTTGCTTGTCATTCTTCATTTTCATCAGCTTCCTCAAAGAATGTGGGCTCTGTCACATATAAAGCAAAGCTACAATTTTCATAAATTTCAGTCAGCGATCGAAACCTCTATGGAGTGTGATCATATGTAGAGTTGGATAAGGCGTTTGTTAATGATGAATTGCTACTGTTGCTGTGTGAAGTAGGATTGTTGCCTGGTGAAAAAACTGAGTTACTAGTTGGAGATACAAGAGAGTTAGTGTCACTAGAATGTGTTTTTAGAATTGTTGGTTTATGAGATTCTATCAATGCAAGAGTGTCTTCTGGGGGTACTGTTGCTACTGCTTCATTGCTTTTCTCCCATGTCCAACTTGTTTCTTCATTAAATTTGACATCCTTACTAACAAACACCTTCCCACTCACAGGGTATATAGCTTATATGCCTTCAATTGAGTGTTATAGCCCACAAAAACACATTTTTCCTGATTTTTCATTAAGTAGATTAAGATTTAACCAAAGCACATGCTACACAACCGAAAATTTGTAAGTGGCTTACCTTGGGTTTATGACCTTTCTGTGCCTTATATGGAGTCCGATTGTATATTGTCTTTGTGGGAGAGATATTCAGGATATAGACAGCTGTAGTCACTACCTCTGCCTAAAATCACTTTGGGATATCTTTTGTTTTCATCATGCTTCTATCAATCTCAACGATCCTACGATTTTTTTATTTTGTCACACCATTTTATTCTGGTGTATAGGGTGCTGTGAGTTCTCTATGGATGTCTTTCTCCTCACAGAAAACAATGAATTCATTTGAAATAAACTTGCCACCTAAGTTTGCTCGAAGTGCCTTAATCTAACATCCACTTTGCTTCTCCATCAAAGACTTAAATTTCTTGAAATTTTCAAAAGCTTCACATTTAAATCTCAAGAAATATACTCAGCTCATATGATTGTAGTCATCAATAAAGAGCAAAAAATATTGATTCCCTTATAAAGAATCAACTGATATGGAACCACACAAATTAACATGTATGAGTTCACGGCAAGTTGAGGCCCTCCAAGCCTTACTCATAGGAATGATGACCTACTTTGTTTTCCATACACTTATCCTTCATAAAAGCCAAGATTATCAATTTTAGGCAACCCAACAACCATGTCTTTATTTCCTAACAATTGTAATCCTTTGATATTCAAATGACCATACTCAAATATCATAACTTAGCTTTTGCACTTTCCTTAGCAACCACTGCAGAACTTTTATCACCAAGTGACGCATCAAATGGAAGCATTCTATTTGAGGTCATTTGAACATCAAAAAATTTTCTACCATATTTATCGTTATAGATACTACAGGAATCATTATCAAGCATAACATAATAGCTATCAATCAACTATTGTTTAACACTTAACATATTATGAACAAGAGCGGGAACATACTGCACATCATGGAGAAGCTTTATGTTACCATGTGCAATTTTGATATCAATCGTATCTTTGCCTTCAACTTTGACTAGATTGTTATCTCCGAGTTGAACTTCTGATCTCTCCATATGTATGGTTGGAGCAACCACTGTCAATAAATCAAATACCATTGGTCACAACATCCATAGTAGTGTGAGCCATGAACAGATTGCTTTCCTCATACGGTGTCTCAGTGAAGTTGGAATGCTTTTGTTTATCTTTTTGTTTAATCCAACAGTCAGCCTCCTTATGCCCCTATCTCTTGCAATAGCAACATTCACCACCAAATTGACCTCATCCTCTAGCACAGCCATGACCTTGGCCACGATAACCTCCTCTACCTTACCCCCTGCCTCCTATACTGTCTGACTTTCTACATGTTGAAGTTTTTAAGTTACCTTTAGGATGAGACTCCCTCTTTACTTAGAAAACCTTTTCTTCTATTTTTCCACTAAACCTATTCAACCTATCTTTATGTGCTAATAAAAAAAACCCATCAATTCATCAAATGTGTAGGTAGCTAGGTCCTTAGTCTCGAATAACAGCAACAACATAATTGAATTTTAAAGTTAAACTCCTCAAAACCTTGACCACAACAGTTTCATTGCTCATATTGTCACCATATGACTTCATATAATTGACAATTCTAGATACCCTAGAGAGATAATCTTGGACAAACTCTTTTTCTTTTACTGACAACAACTCAAAATCACGGCGAAGAGTTTGTAATTTTATCATAATTATTTTCTTATCTCCCAGGTACTCTTGTTTGAGAATTTCCCATGTTTGTTTAGAGGTATTAGTTGTTGCGATTCGGGAGAAAATACTATCATCAAGAGTTAACTGAATGAAGAACAAGGCCTTTGCATCCTTCTTTCAGTTGCCTCTTAGCTGTTGATTAGGCTATTCCGGATTGGTATCTTCAAACCCCTTCTGTACCAAGTCCCAAAGTTCTTGAGACTTAAATGTGGTCTGCATTTTAAGACTCCAGAAATGATAATTTTCCCCTAAAAAATTGGAATTAGGGGCTATGATGTTGTCGTAGTGCCATTTGTTGTTATAGGTAAATTTTTTTCTCTCACCTCACTGGTGTTTCATGTTGTAGTTGGCTCTCTCTAGTTTGTAAGGTGGGAAGAAAACTAGGGGCTTGAGATTTTGTTTCTCTCACTTGCAGGTTGACCTTAAGTCTTTGAACCTCACTTTCTCACTCTTTACTAATTCCTCCTATTGATCTTTGACCTCTCCTTTTTTTTTTAAGTGGACCTGACTTAGTTATGGGAGAAGGAAAAGAGGTTGCACGTGATATTCCTCTCTCAATTGCTCTAATACCAGAAAATTATTGCGGAATAAAGTAAATAACATAAATAAACAAAAGGAAA
>JAOQMM010000005.1:24572440-24605211 GCA_027563515.1 Erythroxylum platyclados
TTATGCATGTAAATGAAATGATTTAGTGCAATTCTCATGTGACTTGCTATAGTAATGAATTACTATGCACAGTAACGGGTTATTACATAACCAATCATAAGTTATTGACATGTGATAAACATAAGCTCTTTTCTTTTTGCTTTTTATATTTCTTCTTTATATCTTCTCTGAGTCTCAATTCATTCTATATCTACTAGGCAAACTAGATAAGATCTAACAACATTATCATATGTATGATTTTGTAATGGAGGAGAAACCATATAAAACACCTAATGGAAATTGATGATTCAATCAAATGTAACCACTGGGACTTCAAGCAATATAGCTCACATGATCAACGAGATCACTAAACCAATAACAAACTACTCAAACAATATAAATGACAATAAGCAAAATTGAGATAAAGCTAGAAAAACTTTAGCTTTATATATTTATAAACACACACACACATACCAATACAACTTCAAAACAAATTCTAGAAATCAAACTTTAATAAAACTGTGATTGAACAATATTATTTGGACTCAAAAATTCATCTTTCATCATGTATTTTTTTCTATGCAATTTCTGTCTCTCAAATCTATCCCTTAATCGTAAAAAGGATAAGATTTCATGCACATGCAGTTGCTCACACTGCCGTGTGTGGTGATTGTATCCTTCAAAACTTGACATCATAGAGATTCATGATCGTAGTGACTTACATAGTCGGTAGACATGGCCATATACACTTACATGGTCATGTCTAATTCCATACAAGCGCTTCTAGAATGTCACCTTTTAACTTGCACATAGTTACAGAAGTTTACACGATCATTTACACGGTCATGTCCTTCATTGACATAGGCATGTGTAACCCAAACATGAGCACGTACACAAAAATCAGTTTCTAATCATTGATTTTTGTCTTGAATTTGCCCAAACTTCACTTATTTTAATCCATAAAGACATGTAACACTTTCAAAGTCCATCTTTAGTGGAACTAAACAAATAAATGTTAATAGGATGGGGCTAGACCTACAATAGCAACACAATAGAGAAGGCAATGGAGAAGTTGATGGTGAAGGAATGACAACAATGATAGTAAGTTAAGAAGTAAGACCTGCAACGAAAATGATGATTGATGGTGGGCAAATCCAAAATTAAGAAATCATATCAACTTATTTTTCTATGATTCAATTAGTGGAGAAACTTCAAATATTTTTGGTACTTTAAAAAGAATCAAATTGTATTTCTTTTAGAAGAAAAAGTAGAAAGATATTAAAGATTTTGTAAAATATGAAACTTGCCAATGTAGTGAGTATGTAACTATTACTAATCTTAGCCACCTTCAACCATTACCAATTCCAAATAAGGTTTGGAATGATATCAACATAGATTTTGTTGAAGGGCTTCTAAGATTAGATGAATTCTCAGTCATTTTGACATTGGTAGATATATTGAGCAAGCTACTTTTATTTCTTTAGCTCACCCTTATTCAGCTGCAAAGGTGATGTAAGCTTGTGTTGATCACGTATACAAGTTACATGGCATGCCAGTTAGAATGGTCAGTAACAACGACCCAATCTTTTTGAGCAATTTTTGGACTGGAGTTTTCAGATCCAAGGGTTACTTTTACTTCACTCAACATCTTATCATCCTCAATTTGATTTATGCTAAACTTCAATCGTACCGTCAACACACTTCGTATCACTATGAAAATATTTTGTCCGTTTGCTTAAACGCAGCGTTTTTCTACGAAGAAATCAAGTGACTTCTGGTAACTGAACTTGCCGTGTCAGTGGCTAATAGCGTCCATTCCTCAACTTTTCTTTGCTAGTATCTTCAATTTCCTGCACTTTCTCACTACCCAAACACTACTCTTGGAGTTTCCATTCGTACGTTGACGTTGCGCAATTTTAGCTTATGGCGTCAAGCATAGACCATGATCTCGTGATTCTCTCTTGCGCAAACTCAAATCCAACCGAACATGGCGAGACTCTTATTTCGACTACGGATATCCAGAACTGGGATTTGTCGACGATCCTCAAATACCAAAAGCTCAAAATTCAAGTTCATCGAAGCAGGCGAGCCTGTTCATTTCTTATCATCTGCAGGGAATAGTTTCGTTATCAATGTTTGTTTCTTAATTTCTTTTGGTTACTAAAACATTTTGATTTGCATTAAGCAGGCTCATAGAACAATCAACCTACTTTCATGGCCTCCTGAGCGGAAGCTTTAGGTAATATACTTATCGCTTCTTTTTTCCTCTTTTTGATTTTTTTCCACTAGATGATCATTCCATATATTTTCTTTTTCCTTAAACCTGTCAAAAATACTTCTTCTCTCTCTTTTTGTTTTTGGTTATATCTCTGGGAGACATACATATAGTCACATATGCATATGTTGATTTAGATGGAAGTGATTTATTTTCGTCTCGTTGTAAGTATTTGTTTATACTTCCCATTTTGTCATTTCTATTGACTATTTTCTTAATCCTGCAGTGAATCAAACCTCGAGTGTGTTTCTATTCAGTGGAATTTGGAAAATTTTGTCACTGTTTTGAAGTCTGTGTATGGTTGCACGGTGGATATTACCTCTAGCAATTTTCTTTCACTTTTTGAGGTAATACTGTCTCATTTTTGGTGTTTCGGTTATGTCGTTGTCCTAACATTTGATGTGTACAGAATTCAATTACGTGCTTATGTGTGGAGACTTCTTTTGTGAGTGCACTCGCAGGGAGAGGAGAGATTAAACAATTGTAATTGGCTTTCTACTGATTAGTAGCATATAATCTATTCCCTTTAATATCTCATGTTACATTTCCAGACTGCCCTTTATTTTGGAACAGAGAGGCTTCTCAAAAGCTGTAAAAATTGGTTCTCTGAGGTATCTTCATTCTCAGCCCCTTCTTTGCTCGAGGTACCATTAGATGATTTGATCAACATTTGGAAATTTGGTGTCGAGCATGGTAAGCTTACATATATGATAGTCAAGTATGATCCAGCTTATCGTTTAAGTTTGATTTTAGCATCGTGGCACTCATTCTAATGGGTAGTTGTGTGATATTTTGCAGCATTTGATTCAATTTCAGAATTGTGTGTGAGCTATCTTGCAAGAAATTTTGTATGTACTTATCTTTTATTATGCTTTTTACAGTCTCCATATAATACTTTTTGTTCTTTGTTAAAAGTTTTCTCTCTTGCTAAATGATGGTTGTACATGTGATTATTGTTGTCCCATATAATTCTTGTTCTTTCTACTTTGTTTATCATGGTGATCAACAGCAAATCCCACATATGACAAAGAAATGCATGCATGCTGATGGGAAAAGAGTTTTATGGCTTATAGTTTTATCAACCTTGTACTGTATTTTCTATTTCAATTGTGAGGTTGTGTTCTTTTTTTTTTTTTTGAAAAATGAGGCTTTGTTCTTTTGCTACTTCTTCGTGAGTTTATTCCTCACTTAATTAAATTTCTCCGACTGAATACCAGAGGGGTTTAGCGACATCCTCAAGAGCACAAAGTTGATTTCATTTATGTCTCAAAATGGCTCAATTGATTTGGAATATACTGTTAATGATGATCCATCTCTTAACATGCTTGCAATTGTTTTACCCTCATGATATGCCAACTTTTTTCCAGTAAATTAGTAATGCATGGTCTCTCTTTTTACAGATGTGGGCCCTATCTAGTAAGTTCTTTAAAGATATTCCATATAACTTGTTGCTGTGCAGCATAAAGGATCCCCATTTGACAGTAACTAGGTTTGTATATATATATATATGTTATACTGCCTTACTTGGTGCTCAGCATTTCTGTCATTCTTATGTACTGTTGATTTCTAACAGTGAGATGCATCTTTCGGAGGGACTTTTGTTTTGGATCCATGCTAACACAAAACAATCACAGGATTTCACTGACATTGAGGATGGATTTGGTGACGTTCTGAAGCAGGTAGATATTATATACTAAAATTTGCGATTTTTGCAAATATTTGTTTTAGTATGAGATTACAGTAACAAAGAATACTATTGATGCTACAATTTTTCCATCAAATAATTTAGTTTGGGTGCTATTTCAAAAGAAATTTGATGAACTCGTTTGTTGCTACATATGCATCCTAACATGAAAGAAAAATGAAAAGAGGAAACCACTGGTGATTTTCTCAACTAATGCATTATTTGAATGCCCAAGAGCTTATGTAGGAGAGTTTCTAGTTATAACACACATTTTTTAGCCTCCTCGTACTTTGGACAGCATATCCTTGTCATATGAAATGACACAATAATGTGCTCATAACTTTACCTGATGTTTTCCATTCTATTTTATCTGTTTATAGCGGTTACAAATTTGCTTCAACAACAACAATTTATTATTGCTTTGAAACAGATTCGAATTAGCCTTTTGCCATTGTGGTTTGCTGCAGGTATGCTCCAGACCTTTGCTTGTTGGCACTGAATTCAAGTTTTAAACTTTCAAATTCTGTCCACCAATAGCAAAAAATGACTAATTATTAGATTGCTAACTAGGGAAGAGAAGGTGCCCCTATTTTTCAGAGCTTGCAGATGAGAGCATTAAGACAATTTTTAGACTGCTAAAGATTCCACCCATCTGCTCGGTTGATGTTTTAGGAACTGGTGACTTGGACCATCTCAAGATTCGGTTGACAGAATATTCTAAGGTATTCTTTCTAATTGCTATGGATGGACTCAAGGGCTGTCCTGTCACTTTGACTTTCATGTTGAGTTTATGTGAAGACTGTTTAAAGAACAAAAGCTAGAGGGTAACATGTTACCTATGCACTGAGTGCTTTTTGTTCATGAAATTCCAGAGCTCTATAGAGCAGAGCAGAGACCTTATCCTCATAATGACAATTTTATGTCGGTAATTTTTGTTATCATTTCTTTTAGGGAAAGATATCTGTTGCATTTATGTGGAAAGCCAATTCTTCCCATTCTATTCAGTTGATTTTATTTTGTATATTCAGGTTTGACTTTTAAAAGAAAAATAATAAAAATTCTCTTGAAATTGTTCTTAGAAATCCATCAAGCTCTTAAGATTTGCAGTTGTGATTACTATTAATGTTTGTTATTTTCCTTCCCTAATCCAATTAGAACCACTTTATTTTCATGTCTCAGATAAGTTTTTCTGATTGTGGACATTTTCTATTTGTTGCAGAAAGTAGACCTTTCAGGCTGTCCACAAATGAAACCAGCAATTCTGCTCCTGTCTGCTGCCCCTCCTTCATGTGGAATTAACTTGCAGAAAAGCACAAAGCAGTTGACTAACTCTGAAAACTTTAGCCAAGAACAAAATGGAATCTTGCAGGGATTGCACCCGACCCTGTCTTTTCACTCAGTAGAGGAGGTGAACATCTCTAAGTGTCCAAGGCTACATCTTGAAGCCATCATCGAATACTTATCAAAGTCATTTCCGTCTTTAAAAAAACTAAAAGCAGCTTACCTTCCGAGCTTCAAGGTGACCACTTTGCAGAGATTGCTGGAGAAGTGCCCTCACTTAAGTGAGATTGACTTAACTGTTGATGTTAGTCCTCTTATAGCTACAGAGATGTCAATTGTATCCTGTACTGAAGCTATTATGCCAACACGATCAAAGAAATCCTTTCCTGTTGGCAGTAGCTCACCAGATGTGGCGCCTTCTTATTCAGTAGCCTCACTCTCAAACATCACAAAGCTCATTTTGGAGGGCCAAACTGATTTATCAGGTGAGACATCTTATGTTATTATTCATGTAACATTCTTCTTTTGAACAAATAGATGAATGTATTCACTGTTGAATTCTGGATACATATAGGTGGCCTATATTTTTGATAATTCCAATATGCCAGAATTGGTAATATTGATACAGAAATTTTGTAGAAGCTTCCTTCTATACAATGCAACTGCATTATAACTGGAAATTCTGCCATATAGGTAACTTAACCTATCCATAAGTAAATGGAAATTGTGGAATGCAATAGGACTTAGTGCTCCCTTGTTAGCATTTGTAATTTTGTAGTTACATGTTGGAGATTCCTTCTTTGATTGGGAAATCGTTTGTACTGTTTTAGATTGATCCACTGGAAATTTAATCAAGGGTGTATATTTTTTGATTGTTCACCACACTTTATCGTTTGCTAGATACCTTAACCCCATTGACCATTTTACATTTGTACTAATTTCTGCTTGCAACCTCTATGCCAGACTCTGATCTTCAGGACATCTCTGCATTCTGTGGTTCACTGCAATACCTAAATCTTAAGGGATGTACGTCAGTAACGGATGTTGGCTTATCAAACTTAGTACTCAGATGTCACAAACTGCATTCACTTATGGTTTCTGATACTTCTTTCGGGATAAATTCTGTTCAAGCTCTTTGTTCTCCCATAGAAACATGTGATTCTTCCATTGTCCATAATGGGAAAATATATTTACATCCTCTGGCTCGTAATCTTCAAATTCTTCACATTGGTGGTTGCAAGGGTAAGTAGTATCTCCTTCCTCTCTTCCTCTGTTTTGATATAAAGTTGAGATGAAATCAGATCAGTGCTTACTTGTTTTTCAAACACCGGCTAAGGTTGCAGAAGGGGGGGAAGGAGGTTGAGGTGGGGAGTTTGATTTTCTTACTACTTTGAAATAAACTGTGTTGTTGTAGATGGTTGTTGTTTGCTATCTTATGGATTGATTGCAGGACATTGTTATAACTGATAGAAGCAGAAAAAGGATATTCAGCTATTGATGTTTTGCCCAAAAATGTTTCTAGGGAAGAGTTTAGATCCATCTTGTTCATGTGTAGATTTATATAACTGACATCTAACCATCACTTAAGGATGCCTATTTAATTTGCAGGTGTTGATGAACAATCTCTAGTGGAGCTTATTTCTCAAACAAAAACATTGAAAAGTCTTTGTTTGAGAAGCACTAACCTTGTTGATGATGCTCTTTATAGCTACTCAGGATCTTCCTTGGAGATGCTTGATATTTCTAACACCATGGTTAGTCATCAAGTTAAGCTGTTACTTCTAGAAGTGGAAGTATTATTTATGTTCTGTTATCTTTGATTTCGTTGATCCATTATGATGGTCATGGATGTTTTCTTATAGCTAGTTTGATGTAAAAGATATAGTAAACTTATTTTCTAATTTGGTTAAGAGAGTCTGGTTTGAAGATTATTTCCTCTTTCCGTCCACCGAGGTTCTTGAAATTGCCAATCCTGTTTTTAAGAGGGTTCCCATTCATCCACATAGGTACTAGATCTCATTTTGTTATTGTATCTCTAAGAGAATGACTAAAGGCAGAGCAAAGTTTGTTTTTCATTAAACATGTCCTGAACTTTTGTTGCATAAAGATGTGTACAACTTTAAATCCTACTGGTATACTGGATTGGGCCATCAAAAAAACTTGTTTGATGTGGTTATGATTTAGCAGATGACTTGGTTCTCATCATGAAGAGATTGAATCTTGGCATTTAAACAGCTTAGTTCACTAAGAGTTACTATTGATGGCCACTGCCTATCTTTTGATCATGTCACTATACTTTTTAGTGGATAAGCAGCTTGACAGGCATGTTTATTTTATAGCTTGCTTTATATTGCAGATATCTGGGGCTGCTTTAGCTCACATAATCCATGGAAGTCCTGCTTTGAAATCTTTGAATGTGAGAGGCTGTAAAAACTTGGTTAAATGTGAAAGTAGCTCCAATAGCATGGATTTTTCTTTCTTGCAGTCTTCACGAGATCTGTGTATGTGGTTAGCAGAGAACTGCAAATTGGAAGACATTGCACTTGGTTGGGGATTTTCTAGTTTTTCTTTGGGAGCTCTAAGACCTGCAATCATGTCACTGAGGGCCATTACTGTTGGTTTAGGTGCATCGCTTAATGAAGAAGTACTTGAACTTCTTCCAACTACTTGTTCACTACTGGAGTCAATTACACTTTGTTTTCAGGTATGCTTGGTTTATATTCTGTAGAAAGGGTAAGACTTGTTCTGTAACTTCATCAGATTCTCTATGTGTGGAGCTCACTGTGAAGACTTGTCACAGTATTTAACTGTATGAATAAGCATAAAATATTTACCATATCTTCTCAAAGATGCGTTTTTTCTGAAAACTCCTTTTTTCTGATGTTGTGCAAATTTTAAACCTTTTTAAGTTTGAACTCTTTTTTTGAATTCTGCTGCCTGTGATGGATGTGAGAACCTATGTTTGATTATGGAAGTTCATTTTGATTAACACCAGTCCAGGGATACTCACTCTGTATCTATATGTTCTTGGAGGGATTGGTTGAGCATGAGGCACCTGTCATTTATGACGATGCTGCTTTTTCAATTCTGGATTGACTCAGTTGGGAAATGCATCTTAAATCTCGTTGAAATCACTTTGGGATATTCATTTTTTGCTCTTCTTTATGATTTTATATGTTTCCAGGTTATCTCAGATTATATTGTGATGAACATCATTGCATCCTTGAAACACTTGCGTGTTCTGGCTCTCTGCTACTGTCTTGGTGACATATCCATGTCAGGCCTTAGATTGCATATGCCATATCTAAGGACATTGAGGCTGGAGAGGGTAACCCCATGGATGAACAATGATGATTTGCTTACACTTACTCAAAACTTTGAGAATTTGGTTGAGCTTTCATTGATAGGGTGCAGGCTTCTTAATCCTGGTCAGTGATTAATTTGAAGCATTAATTTGATTTTAGGCTACTGTCTTAACATGTACTATGTAATGGTTGTCCTTCTCATTTTAGTATTATGATCCAAATTTAGCTTTGTTTGCCCAGCAGCTATGGGTACGTCACAGATGCTTCTTTTTATGCATTATATTGGTTCCATTTCATCAGTTATGCTATCAAAGCAAGTCTATTCATGTATTTATATATATCGATTTTCTATCAATTTCTACAGATTCTATTGACATCATTTCAAATGGATGGCCAGGCTTGATTTCTATCCATCTTGAGGTAGGCTAACTGCCCTTGATTTCGATTTCTCGTTTCCCTCTTATTCATTTGATTTTCTTCTGGAATACAGTAAACGGAAGTGCCACTCCAAACTCGATGAAATAAATAGATTGCAAACTTAGTATCAGCTCTTTACAAAATTCTTAACTATTATCGGCTTATAACTTAGCTTATTTTAGAATGTCTTAGGTTTAGCTTATTTTAGAATGCCTTATGTGTCTTGTATGCTTGCTTAGAATCAACCCAAAGACTTGATTGTTTAGAATTTTAACTTAGCTTTTAAAATCATCCTCTCTCTTGTTCATTAGGACTGTGGAGAAGTAACAGCAAATGGGATTTCTTCTCTTTTCAACTGCAGAGCACTTGAAAATCTCTTGTTGCGTCACAATGTGAGGCATTTGTTATTGCAATTTCTGTTCTATCATTTTACATGCATATGTTTATCAATATCAAATGAACATAGATCTTGACATTGCCTATATGTTTCCTACAACTAGAATGTATCATGATCTCACTTTTCTTCATGACAACGTAGTGATGAGACATCTAGGCAGGGTTCTTCATTATATGTTCATAATGATATTATTCTGTTATACTAGGATTTAAAAGAAGTGGTTAAAATACTGTTAGAACAAAATCAATTTGAGAAAAGAAAACATATTAGATTGTTTGAACAGGTTTTGGTAACTAACAAAAGAAGGCTTGCAATAAATAAGTGAGGCATTGTTAGGGTCTGGATTGTCTGAATTCTGTTAGTCATGTTCAGTTGGTTACCAAAAAGTTTAAGAGTGCTACTTCTTGTTCTCCTACGCATTACTGTTTAGGAGGATCTGTTATTTAAAAATGAACATGATCTTCGTGCTGTGATAAAGAGAGTTACAGATTAAGACTATATGCACGGGCATAAGATACATCTAGGCAGTTAATTAGAACTGATTCCAAACAGTATTCCAGTTGTGGTTTGTCAATGCTTAAATGTTACATGTATAGGGATCAATTAAACGTGGTTGTGTGGATTATTCGGGCTATAATATATACCTTTGCCATTTTAAGCTAATTGTTGAAATGGGAGAATAGCAAGGTAAACTTTGAGTATACAATCAATGTAGTGCAACTGACCCAACTACATACTGTGCAGGGTTCTGGGCTACATAGAAACCTCCTTCTTGATGCTGCTGCAGAGGTTGGTGATTCTAGAACTAAACATGATTATGTGATACTGTTATCCTAGTTATGCTAAATGGCTAAAATTCAGTTATGCTGTTATGTTTATGACAGCTGCCAATGCTACGACAAGTATCACTAGATTTATGTGATGCTTCTGACAGTGACTTCGACATTCCAGAAGTAAGTTGCACTTCCAAGGCACGGATTTTTTTTTTTCACCTGTTTCAGGCGGCTGTTATCCAAAGGATGGGGTTTCTATATTTTGCATTATTAACTATTCACGTTAGTTGCTTTTGGTAAATCGATCAGGTACGGAGTTTTTAGGCAGTCTAAGACAAAATGACATATCATATCATTTTATATATTCCGCAGGAGGGAGAGGGAGAAGGAGAGAGGGTTTGGTAGGAAACAGAAAACCAATTAATTACATACTTCACCTTACACCAAAAGGTAAACAAAAGAAAACGAAAAATATTTTTAATTGGCAGAAAACGAATGGAATAAAGAAATAATAGTATGATCGTACTTACACAGTCGGTTGTTGATCCAAAGCCTCATTTTTCTTTCATCTTTCCTCTCTTCTAAGCCCACTTGGGGCATTGAATTTCACATCCCATTCTGAGAATCAATACTTGATCCAGTATGCTGACAGGTGCTCCTTAAGTATTGTTATGATAGCAAGATGCAAGTCTAAGAAAAGTTCAAACATTGGCTTCTCAAAGGCTTGCAGAAAGCTGCTGCATGACGGGACTTTAGTGTTGTTGTGGAATAGTAAAAATCTGATTCGAACAGTTGTCAAAGAGCGACTCTAACTCTGAACGATGGGATAGACTCTCATCAGATTCTTGGGCTTTTTCTCACAGGCTGATTAAGTTAGCGGTCAAGTTGATTATTCTTGACCTTGAAGGTACAAAGGATATCGCCTTCTGATGGGATTGCAGGTTCTTTTCAAGCTCTTTTAGTCTTAAGGCTGTTGTATGTACATATTATCTAGTCATTCCTGTTATTATTTTGATTAGTTATTGCATGTCAGCCTTAAGCATCATTATCTGCTACATAATAGCTGCTCTTATGTGTAATCAGGAACTTATTGGCTTTGTCATCATGCCTGTTTTATGGAAAAGTACCATGAACTGGCAACTGCCTAGAAACTGCAACTTTTAACTTGGCATTTATGATCAGTATTCACTAGATGATGAGGGGGTTGATAGAAGTTGATACTCCCTCTCCAAGCTTGATTTGCACTCTCTCTCTCTCCCCCTCACTGAAGACCGCCTAGTTTTGATACATTCTTGTTAGCAAATTAAAATTGCCTAGAAAATAGATTTGGACATCCAATTACACACTCACATTTTATTAATTGAGAGAATACAAATTTTACAAATACAAATTCATACTACAAACTTTCACAACCCAAAAACTCGTTATGCATTAGCTTATTGAAACTAGCAACCAAAACTTTACATACACTCTCTCTATTTCCTTTTCTATGCATATCTTTTATGGCCAATGACCATATTTATAGGTTTCTACAAGGTGAAATAGTTGGCAACTTGTAATTGTCAGTTAATAAAAGAAATTCAACATCAATTTTACTTCTTAATTTGACCAAGTCAAATACAAAACTAAATTTACTTTCCAACATCCTCCCTTAAACTTAGTTTGGACATTTTAAGCATCTTTTTCTGCTTCAAGAACAATTCAGCCTTTAATGGCTTTGTAAAAATATCAACAATTTAATCTTCAGACTGATAATACTCAACCACGATCTCGTTGTCTCTTACTAAATATCAAATATAGTGATATTTGATGTCGATGTGTTTGCTGCAACCATGAAAGACTGATTTTTTGTCAATGCAATTGTTGATTTATTGTCGTAGAAGATTTTTGTAGAACCAAGTTGTTGATACTGCAATTTTTCAAAAAATTTTCGCAACCATACTGCCTGTATAGCGCAATTCGATGCTGCTATGTATTCAGCTTCTGTCGTTGAAAGGGCTACTACTTGTTTCTTGGATAACCAAGAAAATGCTCTTGAACTAAGATGGAAAACATAGTCCGAGGTGTCGTTTCTTAATATCTGCAACCCAGTCGCTATCTGTATATCCTACCAACTTCACTGTGTTAGAATTTGAATAAAATATTCCATCATCAAGTGTACTTTTAATGTATCTCAAAATTCATTTTGTGGCTTGCCAATGAGATTGTCGTGGTGCTTCCATAAATCTACTTACAATTCCAACTCCGTAAACAATATCAGGCCTCTTTGCTGTTAACTACGTTAAACTTCTAATAAGTCTTCTAAATTTAGTTCCATCAACCAATTCAACCATCTTTCAAAAGCTTCAATCTTTCCTCTACTGGTGTTAAAATTGGTTTGCATGCTTCCATCTTGAACTTTTCCAAAATATCTTGTGCATATTTCTATTGAGAAATAAATATACCTTTTGTCTGTTTGCTTTACTTCAATGCCAAGAAAATAAGTCATCAAATCAAGATCTCCCATCTCAAATTAAGCAATCATGGCTTTCATAAATTCTTCCAATAATTTAGAATTATTGCCGGTAAAGATTGTCACCTAGGTAAAAGCAAATAATTACGATATCTTCATCAGTTTTGATATACAAAGCATGCTCATACAAACACCTCTGAAATCCATTATTCAGAAAGTAGGTATCAATACGTGTATACTATGCTCGTGGTGCTTGTTTTATCCATATAGTACCTTCTTTAATTTGTAAACTTTATCTTCATCTCCTTGTTTCACATAGCCTGATGGTTGCTCAATATAAACCTCTTCTTCAAGTACACCATTTAAGAATGTTGACTTGATATCCATTTGAAATATTTTCCAATTTCTTTGAGCAGCAATAGAAATGATCATCCGCACAGTATCCAATCTAGCAATTGGGGCAAATACTTCAAAATAATTAATATCAGGCTTTTGTTTGTATCATTTTGCTACTAACCTTGCTTTAAAACGTTCCACCCCTCCATTGGGTTTGTTCTTATATACCAACTTGACTCGTATTCATTTCTTTCCTTTTGGGAGAGTAGTTAGCTCCCATGTATTGTCCTTCACAATTGCTTTAATCTTTTTATCCATTGCTTTAATCCAACAATCTTTGCTAATTGCTTTCTCATATGTTATTGGATCACAATTTGCAAATGACATCATTGTCATCATCACCTACTTGATAATCTTTCAAATAAGTGGGTGGATGGTGTTCTCATTGTGAGCGCCTAAGTGAAGGTGAAGTAAGAGGAGATGTCGCTTTAGGATCAATATGTGACTCTTTTGGAACTAGAGGTGAAGATGACTCTCCAGTTTGATTAGTCTTTTCCAATTCATTGTTTATAAACACCGATACTGGCAATAATTTCTTTTATATTTCTGACTAATCCCATACTCCATCTTCTTCAAAAGTAACATATCGAATGATGATCACTTTTGAGTCTTTGGATTATAAAGCTTATAACGTTTTGTTTCTATGCTATAACCGAGAAATATACATTTTTTTGTCTTGTCATCTAGCTTCTTTCTCAACTCATTAGGCACATGTGAATATGCTATACAACCAAACACCCTCATATGACGAAGATTAGGCTTTTGTCCACTTCATGCTTCTTCTAAAGTTTTATCCCAAACACTTTTAACAGAACACCTATTCAAAATATAGATCGCACAAGCCACAGCCTCTGCCTAGAAACTTTTAGGTAGCTTCTTACAAAACAACATGCTTCTTACCATATCTATGATAGTTCTATTTTTCCTTTCTGTCACTCCATTTTGTTGAGGAGTGTACCTAACTATCAACTGATGCTTAATTTCATGCCTTCCTAAGAAATCATCACAAACAATATATTCGATGCCTCTATCCATTATCAAAGTCTTGAAAGAATAACCACTTTGTTTTCAATATACGTTACAAAATCCTTAAGTATTTCACATCTTTCAGATTTCTGCTTAAAAAAATAAACACATGCCTTTCTACTACAATCATCAATAAATGTAATAAAGTATTTCTTACCTCTATTTGATGGAACCTCTACATAACATAGATCTGAATGCACAAGCTCTAGTGGACGTTTGGCTCTCCATGCCTGCTTTGTAGGGAATGGATCTCTATGCTTTTTTCCCATTACACGACTCATAAATCTGGTCTGAAACTTGAATGGATGGCAAGCTTGGAACCCACTCTTTGTTTGCGAGAAACTTATGTTTCCAAAATTCAAATGCCCAAGTCGCATATGCCATAGCCAATTATCATTGATAGTCATAATATTACAGCAAGAAGAATTACCGTAATTAAGATAGGTTGGATGTCATTTTCGTCTTTAGAATCATGCCCTTTTTTATATCACTCACGTTGCATCCATCTTTATTGAAGTGTAAATTGTAACCCTTTTTTCATAGTTATCCAACGCTCAATAGATTTTGGCAAAGAGTAAAGGCATATTACACATCAAAAATGTAATTTAAAGACCCATTTTTCAATTTTATAGCAATCTTTCCTCTTCTTAAAACTGGAATTTGGATGTTATCGACAAGCTTTACTGAAGAATGAAATGATTCATCTAATTCTACAAAAACTTCCTTGTTTCCACTTAAGTGATTGCTACAACTGGATTCTAACAACCATTGGCAGTTGTCACTGTTACTGGTTTTATGAGCGGTCATCAACAAGGTCTCTGGGTTATTATTCTCAGTGAATCTAGCTCGATTATCTTTATGTTCTTGTTTTCGAGCACGACATCCTCCATTATAGTGACCATATTTTTTACAATTATGGCACTGAATATGTGACTTGCGCTCAGATTGATAGTGACCAAACTTTTTACACTTGTAACATTAAATATTGGATTTATTCTGAGAAGATTCACTCTCCTTTGCTCTTGGTCTATAATTGGTCCTGAAATTTTTACCTCTTTAGCCAATGAAATTTGAACTTCTTTGAGTATGCTCTTTTTTGTTAATTGCAGATTCCTTCTCATTTCTCAAATTTACTTGGGCTTTTAGAATTTACTTCATTGTGTTTGGTGATTTTTCATTCATACCCATTTCACGGGACTCTAATGAGGCTTGCAAATCATTGAGAGTCATGGACTCCAAACCATTAGACTCTCCAATGGCTGTAACAACATGATCTTTTCCACGATATCTTTCTTCGTAATTTCATGACCATTATTTTTTGTCTCATTGATCAAATTTTCCATTCGTGAAAAACAATCACGAATACTTTCGTCTTTGCCTTGCTCCATCAACTCGTATTGCCTTTTCAAACCTTGTAGTCTTGTTCATTTAACTGTGTCTGCTCCTTTATACGTTTTGAGCATAATATTCCAAGCCTTCCTTGTTGTTTTAGCACAGAATGTTTTTCAAGAATCAACAACTCAACAGATTGATAAGTTAAAAACAAGACTTTTTCATGTAATAAACGATCACGAACTAGTTGTTGTGATTCTTTGATCGTCGATTTTTCTTTTTCTATTAAGCCTTTCTCCAAAATTTCACCATAACCGTTACTTCTCAAATATAACTCTATAAAGCGTTTCCACATCGCAAAATTGTTTTTGACATCAAACTTGAAAATAGATAATTACATTGATTGAACTTGTTGAATTTCAATTGTTGAACTCGAAAGCCATCTTGATCTACTTGGTTTTGTATTTGACTTGGTCAAATTAACAAGTAAAATTGATGTTGAATTCATTTTATTAATTGGCAATTACAAATTACCAACTATTTTACCTTATAGAAACATATAAATATGGTCATTGGTCATATGATGAAAGATATGTATGAAAAAGGAAATAATGAGAGTGTGTTTAAAGTTTCGGTTATTAGTTTCAACAAGTTAACGCATAAGGAGTTTTTGAGTTGTGAGAGTTTGTAGTGTGAGTTTATATTTGTAAAATTTATATTCCCTCAATCAATAAAATTGTGAGTGTGTAATTGGATGTCAAAATTCATTTTTTATGCAATTTTAATTTGCCAACATCTAGATTCTAGTTGTGTATCCTTTTGTAAACAAAAACAAATAGACAAGCAAACTGTATTAGAGAGATAGAGATATATTTCTCATATATATGCTCTCTTTTTTAAAATTTTTCATGTATTAATTATTTTCTTTCTCTATTTTCTTATTTCAACTTAGTTATATTTTAGGTGATTTATATTTCAACTTTCTATCAGTGGTATCAAAGATCGGTTTAGTACTGTCTAAAAAATGGCAACAAATTTTGAAATAGAGAAGTTTAACGAGAATAATTTCTCAATATGGAAGATGAAGATAAAGGTATCTTAACAAAAGAAGATTGTTTGGAGGCTACCGGAGAAAGATTAGTGGAGATCATAAATGATAGCAAATGGAAGAAAATGAATGACAAGGTTATCACAAATGTACACTTGGGTCTAATTGATGAAATCTTGTCCAGTTTAAAGGGAAAAAGTTCTGCAAAGGATATTCGAGATATACTAACAAAATTGTAGGAGGCCAAGTCACTTCACAACAAAATCTTTTTAAAAAGGAAACTTTACACTTTGCGAATGTCAGAATTCGCTTTAGATCACATCAACATTCTTAATATTCTTTTTTTTAAGTTCTCATAGTTAGGCTACAAAATAGATGTAAATGAATGCTCAAATTTTTATTTTAAAATTTACCAGATTCGTATGATCAACTCATCATAAATTTGACCAATAATATTCTTACAGACTATCTAGTCTTTAAAGATGTTGCTATTTTAGAATAAGAACTGAGGTGCAAGAATAACGAGGATAGATAATCAAATTCCCAACAAGTAGAGGTGTTATCCAATGCGAGGGGAAGATCAATAGAACCTAGTTCTAGTTGGAGTTCTAAGAGGTTTGAATCAAGAAACAAAAAGAATATCAATTGTTACAATTATGTTAAGAAAGGGCACACCAAGAAGGAGTACTGGAATAAGAAGAGTATTGAGAAAAATGCAATAGTATGTCAAGGTAATGTTGCAAATACCTTGGATGAAGGCAAAATCCTTTATAGTGAGGCAACAACAAAAGGCAAAAATCATTTTGTTGATGTTTGGCTTTTGGATTCAGGAGTCATTTTGCACATGACCTCTTGAAGAGAATGGTTTGACCAATATAAACCACTTTTAGAAGGATCTGTATTTATGGGTGCCTTATATATTGTTGGCATTGATATTGTTAAACTAAAAATATGAGACAGTACGATTTGCACCATCCAAAAGGTAAGACATGTGAAGGGCTTAACAAAAAATCTAATGTCTTTAGGACAACTTGATGATATCAAGTGTAAAATCTAAGTTGAAAATGAGATCATAAAAATAGTCAAAGGCGCACTTGTAGTGATAAAAGAATAAAAAGTAGTTGTTGATCTGTATTTGCTCAAAAGGGGAAACACTCTAAAAAGGAGAAGTATCGCTTACATCATCAAGTATGGCAAAAGAATCAACAATATTGTGGCACCTCAGAGTTGGCCACATGTCGGAACAAGGATTGAAAATTCTTGTAGAACAAAAGCTTCTTTCATGGATCAAAAATATATCATTACCCTTTTGTAAGCATTGTGCTACTAGTAAGCAACACATATTGAAATTCAATAGTTGCACTACTAAAAGCTACGTTATTTTAGAGTTGATTCATTATGATATTGGCAAGCACCGATTTCATTATTAGGAGGTGCAGTTGTATCTTTCATTGATGATTACTCTAAGAGATGTTGGGTATATCTAATCAAAAAGAAGGCAGACATGTTTCTGGTTTTCAAGAATTTCAAAGTACATGTAGAACTTAAAATTGGGAAAAGAATCAAGTGTCTACAATTAAATAATGGAGGTGAATACGTTAGTGACGAGTTTGATGCATTTCGTAAACAAGAAGGCATCAAGAGGCAGTTCACAGTAGCATACACTAAACAATAAAATGAAGTAGTAGAGCAAATCACATAACATTATTGGAAAGAACAAGAGCAATATTAAGGATTACAGGTTTAGCCAAATCATTTTAGATAGCGCAATAAAAACCTCTTACTATATGATAAATTAGTCTCTATCAATAACAATTGGGATGAAGACACTAATAAAGATATGGACCGATAATCCTGCTAATTATTCATTCCTCCATATTTTTTATGTTCTGCATATGTGATATATAATTCCTAATACATGTCAAAATTGAATAAAAAATCTAAGAAATGCATTTTCTTAAGATACGCTAATGGAATTAAGGGGTATCACCTGTGAAATCCCACAACTCATAAGGTAATAATTAGCAGAGATGTCATATTTGCAAAATATAAGTTACAAGAAAAGGAAGAAAATAACACTTCAAAGGAAAAACTAAAGACTACTATAGTTCAAGTGGAAGAAAGACAAAAACAAGAAGATTCAAATACTTTGGAAGTTGTACGAGAGTATGAAGAATAAGAACAAGTTGAGTTATCATCCCTAGAGTTTCGATGGTCAACTCAGGAAAGGAGAGAACCAGGTTGACACTTAGAATACGTTATGGGAGTAATATTACATATTATTTACTAATAGAGGATGGAGAATTGTAAACTTTCTATGAGACTACAAAAGGCCAAGAAGCTTCTCTATAGATGACAACAATGCAAGAAGAATTTGAAGCCTTATATAAAAATAATACATGCGATCTTGTTTTTCTACGACAATGAAGGAAGACCATTGGTAACAATTTGGTTTATAAGATCAAATGAGATGGCATTGACCAAATGGAGCATTATTATGCAAGATTAGTGGCAAAAGGATATACTTAAAAAGAGAGTATTGACTTTAACAAAAAAATTCCCTATTGTTTAATTGATAACGATTTGAGTAGTCTTGACTATGCGTGCTATATATGATTTACGTTTAGAGCAGTTAGATGTCAAACTGTATTTCTTTATGGAGAACTTGAAGAAGAAATTTATATGCTCCAACCAGAAGGGTTTGAAGAAAAAGAAAAAGACAACTTGGTTTGCAAGTTGAACAAATCTCTATATGGTCTCAAATATGCATCGAGATGCTGGTATAAGAGATTTGATTCCTTCATCATGAGCCTTCGATACAACATACTCAATTTAGATCCTTATGTTTATTACAAAAGATTTGGTGATAATGATTTCATTATCTTGCTATTATATGTTGATGACATATTGGTAGCATACCACAACAAAGATCATATTAAAGAGCTGAAGGCACATTAAAGGACTCGGGACTAGCAAACAAGATTTTAAAGATGCAAATTTACTAAGACAAAAATAATAAAAAGATTTGGCTTTTTCAAAAGAATTATTTAAAGAAAATCTTGTAGCCTTTCAATGTGTAAAATTATAAGCCAATTTTTATACATCTTTCTATTAATTTCAAGTTATCTTCAAGTATGAGTCCTAGCAATAAAACATAGAAGATGGAAATGTTGAGCAATAGTGAGTAACTTAATGTTTGCTATGATCTGTACAAGACAAAACATTGCACATGCACTGGGTGTGGTTAGTCGATACATAGCAAATCATGGTAAAAAATATTGGAGTATTGTAAAGAGAATCTTGAGATATATTAAGGGAACTTCAAACAATGCATTATATTTTGGAGGATCAGACTTTATTGTTAGAGGTTATATTGCTTCAGATTATGTAGGTGATCTTGACAAAAGCAAGTTTAGCCCAATTTATGTTTTTACTCTTGTTGTAGAAGTTGTAAGCTAGGTCTCAAAATTGTAATCTATTGTGGCTACTTCTACGACGGAGGCAAAATATATTGTAGCTGCACAAGCTAGCAAATAAGCAATTTGATTACAAATATTAGTGGAGGAGCTCAGACACAAACAAGAGAAGATTGCTCTTTTTGTGATAGACATAGCGCTTTGCACTTGAAAATTTTTTTCATCATTTCATCCAAAGATAAAACAAATTCGAGTTTAATATCACTTTATAAAAAAAAGTGAAAGATGTTCAGAAAATTCATATTAAAGACAACCTGATAAATATACTAACAAAGTCGATTAATACTGATAAATTCATATGGTATCAGTCTCCTATCAGCCTAGTAGAAATATAAGCAGTATGAATAAAAGTAAAGGTGACATTAAGTGGGAGAAATATTGGTGGTAAAGTTACCTTTACTCTTTATTTAAGATTTAAAGATAAAAGTCAATTATGCCTTCCATCATTAAAGCTTGACATAGCTATAACACAACTATAATTGGGGAATTATGTAGAAACACAAATTCACCACTTTAATTGTTCCATATATAGGATATTTTTCATATGTTTTAACAATCATGTTCTTTGATACATTTTAGATTCTATTTATGTATCTTTTTGTAAACAAAATTAAAGACAAGTGGAGTGTATTAAAGAGATTGAAATAGGTTTCTCTTTGAAAAACCCGTAGGGATAGTTTTGCAAACTTTCGGATCTGTTTCTGACAAACACAAAAATCAGAAAAATTAAATGCACCAAAATAAATCAACACCGAGATTTGTTATCGCAGTTCAGCACTCCTTGCCTAAGTCTGCGGGGCCTTCACCCAGCTTAATCACTTTCACGAAAGTACAATAGATTTACCCAACGCTTTACTGAGTCGACACCACTCAACCCTTGACACTATCCCTCAACCTCACTTCCCATGAAAGAATTTCATACTCAATAGTACAACCGTCTCGTACTAACCTCAACAGAGGATTTTCAAAACAACTCTTAATGAAAGACAATTAATTAAATAACTCAAATAATCAATCAACTAATAAGAGAACAATAATCCACTTGAGATAAAAGAGAATAGCAACTTCCCGAAAGGTTTAGCTCCACTAAAATAAATCTGAAAGTTGTCGCACACAATCAGTCCAACTGTGAGCCACTTCGTGAGAATGACAGTCTAGCCTGAGCAATCGCAACACAATCAATACAGAGAAGTAAATCTTCCACTCTGAGAGCACTTATTGCACCCTTTAATTATTATCAATCAACCAAGGAACATGCCACCAAAGAACACACAAACAACCAGCTCATATCCAGATATTTACACTATCGCATGGCACACTCAATCCTTCAATAATAACCCATCAAACCACACTACACAAGGCACTCACAGTGCTCACTGATTAACGCAGTCGCGTGTATCACACAAATACAAAACCCCCAAATTGCTTCAGTTATATATTCCAAAAACAAATCAATTAACCCACACAATAAAGATAGGACTTCGGATATATCACTTGCTCTTAGAAACTGAGCGTCACGAAGGTGTTTTAACGAAGGGCATCATTAGTTAATAAATCTCAAGTGACATGTCTTCTTTTCTCATGTTGCTTCCAACCAATACACAACGACCAGCCCAGCTCAAACCACCAATTAACCAAATGTACAGCTCATAGAAAAATCAAGAGATATCCTAGTGTGTTGTTCACACAAGCTCACAAAGAAAGCCTCTGGATGAAAAACGAAAACAACGAAAAGTACTTGACACTTTCATGAAAATTCCAGCAGTGTTTTATTTTCCGTAACACACGTGTACACTTAACCCATCACAATATCTCTTAGGATAGACTTCAATCCCATTGAGAATCCTTTCAAAATTACAAGATAATCTGTATAGCTTTTGAATCCAAGTTAAACAAGGATATCATCTCCCAATTAATATCTTATAGGTCCAATTACTAAAGAATGTCAAAACTAATTAATTAGATATATAACATATATCCTAACACTCTTAAATATATACTTTTTAATGTTAAATTTATCTTGTGATAATTCTTTTCTTTCTCTGTTTTCTCATTTTAACTTGGTTCCATTTTAAGTGTTTTATATCGCAATATTATATCATTATACTTGTTGTCCTAGCGACTTCACCGGACTTTTAAAGGAATAACGAATAATTGCAGACTCTCTCTTGTTCTTTTATTCCTTTTAAGTTTTACTAATTCCTAACCCTAATTGCAATTACGGAAAACTGAACATGTGATACTAACATAACGATTAATGTCAACTCTCATAGGTTAAGCTTCTAATTACTTCAACCCGTTTGCTTGAATATATTTTATATAAAAATGTAATCTCACATACTATTGCACCGTACAGCCTGCGGCCATTCAGAAAGGTAGATGCTAACCCATGTACAATAACTCGATACAGGTAAGCTTTTCGTAGATCTGAAGACAGTTTGGAAGTGGACTTTACTATTCCCTCAATTAAAAGAATACGGTGGTTGTTAGTTTGTTTGATTTCTATGGAATTCTATATTTTGTTTTGTTGACTTTATACTACTTTCTAGTTTCTAACACGACACTTAAACAGGCGATCCAGCACTTTGTTACAGATTAAGGGTTTTTTATTTTGTTATTTCAATAAATAAGACTAAAGAACTTAATGGCTATTGCATGTCTATTCAGATGAACTAAAGTTCTTTTGACATTCTTTAGTGATTTTCTGGTAATATATCTGTAATTCCTAACATCACAATTATTGATTAGAAACCATATACGATTATGGCCACTAGCAAAAGTCGAAATATCGCCAGGATTTGGCAAATAAACAAATTTAATTAGTTGAGTTAATTCAATAAGAGTACTTTATAATAAAATACACTTACCATCCTTTTGTATTGAATCATAGATAATTAGTAACATCGTATTGCAATTTGCAAAATAAGAAGAAACAACGTAAAAAGAACGTGTACATTTGTCAAACTGGTTTTTAATTTATATCACCAATTTTCTCATACCTACCAACATATAATGACTCATATACGTACGGTAGTTTTTCCATTCATAGGTAGTGCAAGAACGTAGTTCAACTCCTATTAAACTTAGTGTAGACCTGGGAAATTTTAGAGGAAGTACCAATTTCTGGTTATGCAATAACTGCATCCTGTAAGGGCCTTTACCACGTCGTCATTAACCCCTTCGTGTGGTCATGACCAAGTAGGTTAATACTCCATCCTATCCTGCCATCAGACAACAAACGTGACAGCTTGCTTATGTGATGGAGATTTCATTCAGTTAGCTTAAATAGTAGCCATGTGAGTCAGCTTTATCCTTGTGTACAAGAACTCTTCCATTTCTAGCCTCCATAACCATTACGCATGTTGTACCATTGAAACATCACAAACTAAATATAGTACTTCATAAGATCTTTGTAAGAATAAAGCAATACAATGACTCAGGACTTGGGCAGTAGTGGAAGACATATATATGACATTATTAATCCAAGACAAGACAATACGCCTTCAAAACTCTTGACATTTTCACCGGTTTGGGTCAACCGTTGACGGCCTTATTAATGCTGTTGATCACTTACTAAACTCCAACTCTCTCCCATTTCTAATTCACCATCTCCACTGCCTAAATAAATACATGTCAGCTTCACAGACTACTGTGTCGCTGCTATGTATATTGATATCTGTGTGTAAATCGGAAGAATGGCCCAATTCTACCACATTAGTCAACTAGTTAGGTAATGTGGGTAGGATCAAGGGCCAGTAGTCAGTTTCTGCTACTCGAAATTATCAAACCAAGGAGAAGACAACAATCACTCATAGTTCAGTCAAGGGTTATTCGATAAACATAACCCAAGTTGGCAGCTAGCTATATCTAGTGGACCAGGCGGGTAAAACACCAAAAGACTACATAGTAGACTCCAACCCCGTGTTTAGAAGTAAAATGACTAATTCGCTTGCTTCATCAATAAAGTGGCTTTGGCAGCTCTCACTTCCAATTCTGTCTTCTTTTATTTTTTTCTTTTTCCTAATAACAAAAATGAAATATATTAAGAAGCAATAAAGTAAAATTAAAAAAAAGATAGGAGAGGGATGGGGTCAAGAAACTGGATTCTTCAAAAGAACTTTTGTTGTTAGGTCAAGGGATAAAATGCATATATAACTGAATGATGAGGCAATTCTTGTCTTCTTGTTCTGGACGAGGCGATGATTGTAAGAAAACGTTAAACTTTGTATGTCTTGCAAATGTTTTAATTGCAGAGTAGACCAAATATGTGTAGGTTTTCTCGTTCATGGAACGTTTTGTTTGCTTCCAACAGGCACTTGGACTTAAAAGACAAGTGAACAAACAGATATTAATTCCAACAAGAGTCGGATGGCAAAGATATTTTGTTCGAAAAGATTTGATTACGATTATAATTGATAATATCTAGTCCTCCATAAATACGGTGGAGTTCATATATCATCATCTTCAATTCTTCTTCCATTCTTTCATTAATCTAGTTCTATTCTGAATTCTCCTCTTTCTCGTACAATTGTATAGTTAATTTTGTTGAATTTTGAAGAATCTGTCATAATCTTTACAGTAGGTCCAATCACACTTTTGACAAAATGAATACACAATCATGCAAAATGTTTGACTCTTCATCATCCCTAATTTCTACCTAAATTTTCAAATTCCAACAGTTTTTCCTTTCAGAAATGGTCCGTAACCAAACTTTTAGGGAAATTATTCCTGAAATTATCTTTAAATAAATGTTTTATTAGCTAGTTTTTAGAATAAACCCGTCCAAATGAGTTAGAACTGGGGATTAACGCTCGCCAACCCCACTGAGCATATATTAACGAACAAGGGTCTACAACATACAGAACAAAAAGTTGAGTTTGTAGGTAAAATTGAATTAAAGGGTACCTTAAAATATGTTTTTTGTTTTGGTGTAATGGAAAACCGCATGTTTACTTTTTAATTTACGTTCCATAATTTCCAATTTGTCTTTGGTTCTTGATAATATCCATTTTTTTCTTTTTCCAGCTAATTTGTACCTTACACGTCAATGTCTGCATTTACTGTACTAAGAATTGTCATTATCATGTTAGCAAGCAAAGTTTCCTATTCATATCAGGTCGATCGTACATTTGTCAAAGTCATCTGCCCACACGTTTTACTCTTTTATGTCCCGGAATGGCCCATGACGATAGCTTATATATAAAGAGCCCCTTTTTTTCAATATATAATTTACCATTTTAAAAATTAAGAGGCAACTTTAACATAAAAAAGAATAACAAAATCTCTCTCATAATTCTATTAAATATAAAAATTATTGTTTTGATTTATTTAAAAATATTTTATAATACAAAAAATAATAAATTAATTTGAACAAAATTATATTACAACTTACTATTAGTAAAGTTGTGTAATCTTCAAAATTAATAGCATTTCCACGTCACAGGTGGTTTTTAAAATACTTTGAAAGAATCTCAATTATTTGAAAACTACAACTAGACCTGAGATTCAAAGATAACTACAGCAAGGCTTGAACAATAAATTTCTTGCAAGTAGGCTACGAAAGATCAAATCCCATGATATTTAAGGAATGTTGGAAATTTGTCTTCAAAAGTTCAGTCTATTAATCAAATACCATACCATACTAGATGGTATCGGTTAGGGATTTTAATGGGGCGGAAGTAGTCTGGCCCGGATTTTAATGGGGCAGAAGTAGTCTGGCCCGACCACCCTTTGGCTGGGTGGCCCGTAGCCTAGTCCGACCACGGGTTAACCAGCCCTTGGCTAGATGGGTCACGGGCAGACCGGGTCAACCTGACCATGGACTGACCGGCCCGTGACTGGATGGGTCACTGGAGAGCTGGGCCGGGGCGACCCAACCTTATATTTTTTATAAAAAAATTTTCAAAAAGCCCATGGCCCGGTCGAGTCAAATCATTTTGGCCCATGGCCCGGATAAGCCAGGCCAAAATTGGCATCCCTAGTATGGTCGGTATGGTCTAACCTATTAATCAAATATACGAGTATCGTACCATACTGGATGGTATCGGCCAATAACTCCCATACAAGCTGGAGAAATACAGGTCAGTTATCAGATTGAATTACATTTTTTTAAAAATTAAGGACTAAATTGAAATTTTGAAAAAATTAACCCTAAACCTACTTAATTCCCTTCCCCGTCCTAGTGTCGCCTGCGCCTCTCTCACAGTCTCACTATCATATCACTTCTCTGCTCTCACTCTCAACCCTCAGGTTAGCCCGTCGCACCCTCAAAACCTAACCCTCTCAGCCCCTCCTGAATGTGGTATCCATTTCAGTCGCCCTTCCTCTTCTCCTCTACCATGCGTCTAGATCCAGAGTCCCCATTATCTAGAGTTTAGATCATCATCTCCATCGTGTTTCGCTTTGCTAGTTTTGTCGCCTATTTGTGTTCCCTGTACAGTGTTGCCTCACCAACCACCACCTTCTTCCGTCGCAATTGTGCCTTACTCAGCCTCTCTCTCTCGACTACACTGCAACCACAATCGCCTTCCTCACCCTCTCTCTCCTCTACCACAGTCACCTCAACCTCACTCTCTCGCAATCAAGCAACCACTTCTCCCATCCTCCGTCGCAATCACACCTCCATTGCACTCAAGCTGTCGCCTGACTCACCTCATCTAGTCACCATCCCAATCAAGCCCCACGGACATCAAGTCACCATCCAGTCAAGCCTCACCGACATTGAGTGGAGTTGAAAACTTCAAGCCTCAAGGTTGCAAAATGTATATCAGTAAAAATCTAAATGTTGAACTATATTGTGCTTGAATCTTGAATAGTTGATCATGTGTTGTTTGCAATGTGCTTGAGCCTTGATTAGTTGATTTGTGTTGTGTTGATTGTTGATTGTTAATTGTTGAGTGTTGAGTATTGAGTGTTGAGTGTTGAGTCACTTGATTAATTGTTGTGTGTGTGACTGACTTATAATTGTGTTGTAAAAATACATGTGTTTGAAGTTTAGACTTTGGATTTTGGAAATTAAGGATAGTTGAATATTGGATAGATGTGTTTGTTTTGTCTGAAGTTTGGAAATTGAGGATTCTTTATAGAATTATAGTATTTGAAATTTGGAATTTTGGATGTGATTTGTCATTTGTGTCGATTGGATTCTGAAAAAGTGAGGATTCAATCATTCAATATAGAATTAAAGTTTGTGTTATCGTTTGAAATTTGAGAAATATTGAATTAAATGTTGGTCTTTATTGTAAATTTAGTTATATATTATAAATTGAATTTTGTAATATACAAAATGGGTTAGTTAATTTATGGTTGAACTATGTAATTACACAAATTAAGTTAAAGATGAGTTTATGATAGTTAGATATAATCACAACATATGTATTATAGTTATGAGTTTATGATAGTTAGATATAATCACAGAAAATGAGTTACAACTATGAGTTTATAGTTAAATTATGTAATCATACAAAAGAGTTGTAGTTACAAATTTATGAAATCATACAAAATAAGTTATAGATGTGAGTTTATGTTTGAATTATATAATCACATAAAATGAGTTATATTTATGACTTTATGGTTGAATTATGTGATTATGCAAATTGAGTTACAAATATGACATGAGTTAATGGTTAAATTATGTAATGACACAAAATGAGTTATATTTGTGAGTTATGATTAAATTATGTAATCGTTCAAAATGGTTATAATTGTGACTTTATGGTAGAATTATGTAATCATACAAAAATTAGTTATAGTTATGAGTTGTGATTTTATGTTTAAATTATGTAATCACATAAAATAGATTATAGTGGTGAAAGTGTAGCAAACAATATATATATATTTGAAGTTTAGGTTAAAAAACATGAGAATTTCTTAGATAAAATGTGCTTAATCATCAAATTTTCTTAAGGAATCATTTATATAAGTTTATGAAGGGCACTTGTATGTATATATTATATGATTGTTGAGATACTGTTGTTTGCTTTATTTCTTCTTGTTATTATACACAACTTGATTTTGATAAGAAGTTATTAAGTTAATTTTAATATATGTCTCTATTTAATTTTTGTAGATAAAAGGAGAAAAGTTCAAGTACACCTGATAATTCAATCGCTTCAGAAACATTCAATGATCTAACATAGGTTCATGTTAGACTGATTCTTGGAATGAAGAATCATACTATTTGTTTGTATTGTAACAAACATTTAAAAGGTTGGGGAATCACCAAATTAAAGAATTATTTAGCTAGGATGAAAGGTGATATGGAGTCTTGTAAGAAAGTGAGTCATGATGTGAAATGATAAATGAAAATTTTGCTTAAAGAGTATCAGCATGAGAAATATAGAAGGCAAAGATTGAACTACGAAATTGGTAATAGAATTTTTTTGAGGAAGATAGTGGGAGTTGAAGGTGGTAGTATTAAACCCAATAAGAAGAAAATGTTGCTCCTAATGTTAGGAAAAGAAGAAGACATGTATATAATTTTTTTACACCATAAACAACTTCTAGAGCTCAGCCTTCAATTCATAATGCCTTATAATTTAGAGAAGTGGCTCATAATGTGAACATGACACTAACTAGATGGTGGTATGATTCAGGTATAACATTTAATGCTGCTTAATTTTATTATTATCAGTCTACGATGGATGTTATTGCCTCCTATGATCTAGGATGCTCCTTCAATTGATTTATATAGAGGTAAATTTCTGAGTAGCTCTGATTATAAAATAAAAAGTTATTTGGATGAAAAAAGGTTGACTTGGGCTACTTATGAGTGTTTAATCATATGTAATTGTTAGACAAATAAAAGACATAAGTCTATTATTAATTTTTTGATTTATTCTACAAAGGGGACATTCACAAGGTAGGAGATTGCAAAGTAAGTATAATTATTTTTATTGGACTTCATATGCAAGTATTTGATAAAGTTAGGCCAGAAAATATATTTATTATTGACAATGATTTTGCTTATAAAGCAACTAGAAAAAGATTACAAAGCAAGTACAAATATTTTACTGGATTCCTTGTGCTATACATAGCATTGACCTGATGTTGAAAAATATAGGAGATGTTAAATATTTTCCTATTATTGGTGAGACTGTGCAAAAAGCAAAAAATGTGACCAAGTTCATCTACAATTGTGCATAGGTCCTGAATTTAATGTGAAATGATTTCAACAATGGGAATTTGTGTCGTCTTGCTATTACAAGATTTAGAACTAATTTCTTGTTAATGTTTTATTACGATGAAGAAGTTGAGGCAAATGTTTATAAGTGAGTTGCATCTCAACATGTTAGGTTTAATATTAAATTTGAGGTTTCTAAAATTATAATTGAAGATAATGAATTTTGATGTGAATGTCAATTTGTCATCTAAGTTTGTTGGTGAGGGTACTTCGTCTGGTTGATAGTGATGAGAAGGCAACAATGAATTATTTTTATGCTGTCATGGAGAGAGCGAAGGAAGCAATCAAGATCAATCTGAAAAATATGTTTTGTTTATGTATACCTTATTTTGCAACCATCAATGAGAGATGAGAAAGAATTCGATTGAATGAATTTCCATGTTTTCATTTCTCGATTGAATGAATTTCTATGTTTTCATTTCTCCTCTTCTTTTAATTTTGCTTATATTTGATGTATATCTTAAATTCTATATATGCAATATAAATATGATTGTAAATATTTTTGTTTCAGTTTTCAATTCTAATTAGTTGTTTCTTCAACATGAACTCTTGTTGTAAATTGTAATAATTAGAGTCATGATTATTTATTATTTATTATTTGATGTTTTGATATAATTATTATTTATTATATGATGAAATTATAACATTTTAAATACTTTGTATTGTCCTTAATTTTATATTTTTATGATGATAAAATAATCATTTTCGCATTATTTGTAGTTATTACTTATATGTAAAATATGTGAAAAGTAATATTAATATAAATAAATAAATTATTGTTATTTCAAATTTTTGATTTTTTGAGACATGATTGATGTAAAATTATAAATTAAATAGTACAGAAGGACTATTTTATAACTTTAAAAAATTCAGAGTATATTTTATAAATTAAAAAATTTACTCAAAATAATAGCTAATAGGAACGATACGAGTTTAACACCGTATGATAACGACATTTAATACTAATACCGATATTCATAACTTTGCAATTAATAGCTGCCAAGTTATTCTAGTGACGTCTAAAACTTGTCAAGGAGATTTGACACTTTGAATTGTCTCGGATGATATTTAACAAATAAACCAACAAAACACTACAGAGAACATCTGAGATGTTATCTTTATAGAAATTTGGAGCAATGTAATTGGGTGCAACCGATACGAATTCAATAGCAGCAGTCTACTTACTAACCGCCGCAATTAAATGATGCCCCGCACGTGTCACGGTCTCACCTTCCTTGTTAATTAAGTTGGAACTGTGTACGTGACATCCACAAAGTTTATATGTGTAATAAAAGTTCCATCTTTGACCATCCGTAGTTAATGCCCCACCTTGTAACTTTCAAACCGACTTTCATCACATTATCTCTTACGTAACGTCATTTCATCTCATGGATTCATTGTTACGTGCTCCAAAGTCAAGGCAACAGTTCTTATGTATATATATATATATATATATATATGTAAGTATAAAGATTAATATATAAAAGTGAATGTAAAAGGATACCTTAATAAGTAAATGAAAACCTAACCCTTGATAGAGATAGGTGTAAAATCTGGACTTAGGGTTCATATATACATGGCAACCTAACCTATAAATCATATTAAAACTATTATATAAGATTAATTATTTGGATATGTTTATTGGATTTTTTTTTTCTTCTTAATAAGGTTGGGGTCAAGTGCTGATCCCTCTCCAAAGGCCACTTTTGGACTGTATCTTACATTTCTTTTTAGCTTTAGTGATGGAATATTAATTTGTAGTTTTTTTTTCTTAAAAAGTGATAAAGGTGACGCATTAAGTCAGCCAGCCCAAATAAGCAGAGAAATTTGAAAAGAAAATGAACGAAGTGATGAGAGAATCTTTCACGTGACTCGTATCAAAGTCGCCTGCCACGATCTAAACAAACACGTTACCGTATCGACTGGCATTTATGCACAAACATCTTGTCCTTTGATTCAACCGAGCATAAGAGGGTTTTTTTTTTAATAATTTCAGTTTCCTGAATGAACAAGCCTAATACGATGTTAACATGGATTTTGTTCCAATGTTTTAAAAATTAGTCTGGAGGTTAAATTGGTAAGATAATAGTTTAAAGTTTAAAAGATTTAACTGATATTAGATTATCAAAAAATCAACTAAATATTAAACAAAATTAAAGAATTTGACATATAATCGTCTTTTCATATTGAAGAATTTGAAGTTTAATTAAAAAAGAGATTATTAAATGAAAATTAATTGATTTATTTTAATTTATAAAAATTTATTAATTTACCAAAATTAACCGATTAATTCAACTTTTAACAACAAATGTTATTAAAGTAAATTGAACTGAAAATTGATTGATTTTAGTTTATAAAAATTTATTAATTTATAAAAATTGACCGATTAATTCGACTTTTAACAATAAGAGTTATTAAAGTAAATCGAACTGAAAAGTTGAAAATCGAACAGAAAAGATGAAAGATTTAAAGTTTTTACGATTAAACCGGTTGAACTTATTGAGTTTTTTAATCACCAATTTTTTAAATAAAATTAGTTATTTTAGTTCTTGAAATTAATGAGATCAACTATTGCATAAATATTTTTTTTGGTTTTTTCATAAGCTCGACATTCATCACATGCTTGCTAAGTTAACAGCAGTCTGGCACTTGCCTAGGGCCTACCCTTATTAGGAGCCCACGCAAGAGAGTATTAAGATTTGTGTATATTGTCCTTTTTTAAATATTGACTCTATCTTTTATTAGTCCTTGTGTGAAACCCACTCGCAATTTTCATTTTTTGCATTTATTACTCTCTTAGTGTGGGCCTCACTCTCAAATCTCATTCCTAAGTCTCATTCAAGTTTTTATCAAGTCTCATTTAATGGTTGTTAGAAAGAAACGGAAGATACAAAATTTTTGGCATTCCTGTTGCCATGGCTTTCAACTTTCGTGTTTAAAAAGTTAACGCTAAAATGTAAATAGTTGATATGATACATTACATTTATCATTATGTTAATTATCATAAAATTTAATAAAATGTAATAAAAAATATTTGATTAAATAATACAGTAAATAGTTGATATGATACACTACAATTATCATTATGTTAATTCTCATAAAATATATTTTTCAAATGTGTACTAACAGTTAATAACTATCCTTAGAATTCAACCTTATCTTCTAAATCTTTGGTGTAAACTATTTTGTCAAAAGAATTGGTAAAACTACACAATTTTTAAAACTAGTTTTGGAAAAAACTTATCTTAATTATTTGAAGTACTATACGCGCAAATAAAATGGATTGGAAATTAACTCATTTTAGGATTATTTTGTCACAGATTATAAACTAAAATATATTTTACTTAGTTTCTAAAGACTCATCCTAATTATTGAGGATAACAGATGCCAAGCTAAATTAATAAAAATATATATATTAAAGATAGCTAGGTTTAAACACAATAAAAAATTGGTCGTCTTGTTTTTATTTATATTTTTAGTTTTTATTTATATTTTAAAATTTAATAAAAAATCTGAATTTTGATTTTTATTTTATAGCTCATGAAAACTATAAAAATTAGTTTTTTTTTCATAATTTGATTTACTGTAAACTAAATATGTATTATTTAAATATTTAATATTAATTATTGATAAGAATATTTGAATAATTTAATTTAATTTAATTTATCTTATTTAGGAAATCAACATTTCACACAAAAATGTAGTTCAACTTGTCTAGATATTAAAATCATCAAGATTGACCTCATTTG
>JAOQMM010000005.1:24652800-24666255 GCA_027563515.1 Erythroxylum platyclados
GAATGGAAGAAACTAAATTGGTGGTTTAGTTAAGAGAAAAGTAACTAAATAGTGTTTGAATAGTGATTTTCACCTAATCCCACTTACCCACTCTCTTCCTCTCTTCTCCCTCATGACACTCACCCTCTCCCACTCTCATTTTGTAGCTGCATTTCTTCTCTCCTTTCCTCTTCATTTTCGTGAGTTTAAGCTTTCATCTACTTCTCCATTGGTTGTTCTTTTGGTTCCAAAAGCATAGGGCTTTTATTGCTCTCATCAAGAGCTAAAAGTTGGTACAAGTTTGATGCTCCAACTCACTCTAGATCTTCCAATTTCGTGAGCCCTAGAATCCCAAGGAAGGTTGAAATCAAGTGGCATTAAGGTGAGTTTTTTATTGGATGATGTTGGTTGTTGTTTGGGAGTGGATTGCTTATGGTTTCTCTTTAATATAGCTCTCATTGTCCCTCTCCTCTTCCCACGAAAATTGAAGGCTTTTGGCAAGAAATTGGGGATCAATTTTATGGCTCCTAAGGTATGTGATTAAGGATTAAGAGTTAGTTTGTTATGGTGATAACATTGGGTGTCGATTGAAGCGTATTTTTATGACATGGAGAGTGACCATAAAAAGGTCTAGTGTTCTATATCAAGTATCATTTATGCAATGTCCGAGGAGTCTCCTTCTTTAAGCAATTACAAATTTCACGTTTTCCACCAATTTAGATCGCTTTTAAAAAGGGCTTACGTGATAAAGAACAGGTTTCATTAGTCGACATGAAGGCCTTGACAAAATGAGATCGATACACTAACGATTAAATGGGTTACTTGAGAACTTAAATGGGTTCATTTCGAAGAAAGAATCTAACATTGACATGAAGCCCAACTCTTGTCATACTTCCTCTAGCATTGAGCTAGGCAGGTCACAACTGCAAGTGGGTTTGGCTTGTTTACTATCCGTTTCTAAATCACGACCAACAATTAGTTTCTTATCTAGTTCATTGCATTCGAAATTCAAGTATATAAAGACATTCAAGCTCACGTCATTTCGTCAATACTTGTATGGGTAGAAGCCGCATCTAGTTTCAAATAAACAACTTAAGGTTTATTTTAATTCACTTTGGTCAGATAGATGCGTGATGGTGTGCCAAGGACGATGTGGCTCTAGGGTCAAACGTAAGTGATATGGACAAACATTCCTAGCTTGATCTGAAGAGACATGCAGCGACAAGGCCTAATTATTGTTCCCATAACTCAATTGATCAATTGCATTAGACTAAATATGCGTTTTAATCACATAACATATAAGCTTGCTTACACAAGGAGAATTCATCCACCCATAGTCCATATCTCTTGGTCTTATTGTTTTGGTTTATAAGAATTTATGAAACTGTCCTCTTCCTACGTGAGCACCTCATGACTAGACAAAGAGAATGCATAGAGCACATGTCAACGGCAGAGTGTGTGCTTGTGTTGTTTTCTTATTGTATGAGATTTGGATGTCTCTTGTAATTGTGACCTAGTTAATTGATGGATAGATCAGTATATAAGTTCGTGCACCTTTTTGGACTTCCAACATTAAGAAAAAAGTGATTGAGAAAGGAACAACAGATACATATTTCCTTTGTCCCTATAATTAATCGGAGAGACGTAGGCCTTTTGTGTTAGTTTAATCCTATCATGTGCTGTTTAATCGGATGGCGAAGCACTGACCATACCATTGGCATTGTAAAACAATGTTTCTTTATCTTTTGATGCATCCAAAAAAATGAAAAACCTTTCTTCATTGCAATTAAAATTACAAACATATATATAAAAAAGAATAGAGCTTAATCCTCTTAATTGTATAAATGAATTTAGCTCAAGTTTAATAACTTTATATATGAAAGATTGGCAAATAAGTTCTCAAATTTTAGTCAAAATATAATTGAGCCCTCTAAGTTTATTTTTGAAGAATTAAAATTGCAATTTTATTTTTAAAATTGCAATTTTATTTTTAAAATTGAACTAATCTACCTACCAATAAAGTTCAAAATAAAATTAAGTATAAATAATCAGATGAACTTGGATTTTTTCTTGAAAATAGGAAACTTTTATAGAGAAGGTGAACCTTATAGTAACTAGTAAAATTAATCCTTTGTGACCAAGAGTTTACGAGTTCGAATCGCAAAAATAGTCTCTTTGTAAAAAATCAAAGAGAAGATTGCGTACAATTGATTTTCTTCCCTCGACTTTTGCAAAGCGATGAGCTTTGTGCAGTGAATTTGTTGTTGTTATTGGAAACCTTTATAGAACTTCTTTTTTTTCCTATCCTTCGTCTTTACACTTACAAATATCATGTTAAGAGCAACCAAGTTTGTGATGAAAGGAAACTATTGCCATTTATATGGCTTATCTCATGCACGATAAATTGCCAACACAAACTTAAATTAATTGATAGATAATTTTTTAGAGCTTCATTATCCGAACATATTAAATCCAAGAAATATTAATATTCGATCATTCTATGCTCACCCTCAACAACCCCAGATGGAAACAAAACACCAAGAGAGAAGTACAAGACAAAAGGATATGCAAATTTAGCTATTATTAAGATGACATTTAAAAAATTAAAAAAGGTATCCAATGTAGAAGCTCCCACGTCAGTGAGTAGAAACAGTGACGTTTTGACCGAAGAGAGGGACGGACAAAATGACCGACAGGGACTGACACGTGGAAGCAGAACATCCGTAAGCACGTGCGGAATCGGCCAACAAGATTGAGCTCAGACGTGGATGCACCGATCGGCGGTGCATTTATATGTCGTTGTCGTCTCCTGTTTTGTTCTTTTCGATAGAGTTAAAATAGCAAAGGGGTTGAATTGTACAGTTGTTGCAACTGTTACGTGGTCGTTTTGTATTTTATTAAGCAAGCTCTGAGGTCCAAGTACAAGATAAAAATAATCATATCATGTCCCCTCGTCATCTTAGTCATGAATTTATTCTGCAATATTGATTAGATAATTGTTCTTTCTGAAAGATAATTGTTGGTCAAGATAACAGATTATTTTTGGAAAAGAGAAATCGTCAATAGATCCTAAAATAGTTTTATTGAACGAACTAGAAAAGTTAGAGAACATTATTTGAGATTTATTTGTTTTTTCATTTTTTATAGAATAAAACATAAGTTTTAGATCGCTAGGAATGGACTTAAACATGGTTCGATTTATAATGTATTGTTACACCAGTATGAACGATAGGAATTCTATTATTGTATTATGTGCATCCGGTAAGCTTGAAAGCTAGACTTAAATAGGCACAAACGGCAGAGGAAAACAGGAAATTTAACAGATTTTTGGAGTATCAGCGATCCTTGTGAACGCTGAAGAGAATGATTTTTAATTAATGGAGCACATGCTGTATCCTAAACGAGTGATGAACAGAAAACATAACAGAAGATTGAAACAAGGATTCTGTTGACATTAGAGAATACGTCCCTTTATCAACCAGCAATTAGGTTTAAGTAATCATTTTTTTTATTTATCCTCTTCTTGATGTCTCTCTCTATTTAAGACATCTCCCTTTTTTTAAGTAAGTTCTAAGATTACTTAACAAATGCAGCTGTCTCGGTGATTCGCTAATTTTTCAACCCCAATAGATACTCATTCATGTCCCCTTGAGGATAATTGATGCCCATCTAGTTACTTTACATTCCACTCAATTATTATGGATGTTCCTCTGCTACTCTTTTACTACGTGGTACAAGGAAAACAAGGCACTCGGCAACCATACTTTACATTAGAGGAAGGAAACTGTTACAAAAACATTAAAATCGCTCAGAGGTATCTTGTCTTTTCCTAGCTTAAAGTCATGAATTACAACAATAACGCAACTTCTTTAGTAATGTAGCTATATCAGAAAGAAAAACACAGTCCAAAGAAAACAAACTTGCTGCTGAGAAGATTGTTGGGAAGTGTCATTTTTTTCATGATCAGTAATGCATGCAATTGTTGGTTACAGCTTTTATCAATTTCGAGGGGATGTTTCATCTTACAACGAACAGGATGTCATATGTAGGATAGTCTGTCATCAATTGACAAAGGAAGTGAGCAGTTGAGACTGCACAATTTCCCCGTCTCCTGTGCTCTCAACTGCACAATTTTCCCATCTCCTGTGCAGGAGGACAAAGGAAGAGACTAAGATCAAGGTTTTACCGTGCTTTGGATTAAGGCGGGAGGTTAGGTCAAGGGGCACTTGATCCAAGCGAAAAGGACAGATTCCATGGAGAATCTTTGTGCCAAGTTCCAACTCTAAAGCGGCGTTAATGATTACTAATTATGTATAGCAAGAAGTTAGCATCTTAAACATCGTCATAAAGATGATGTTATAATTATGGCAACCTTTAATGATTGCTGTCGCTCTCATCATATGAACTTCTGTCAAAAACATAAAAAAAACTTCTATCTTTAGTAGGATGATCTGATGATTCTTATCTAAGAAGAAAAATCACGAACTTGATATGATATAATTGAGTATATTATAATTAAATAAAACTGAAAGAAATACTGAAATAAGATATACAAACTATTATTATAAAATACTTTCTAATAAGTTTTAAATATTAAAATATAATTACACCTGTAGGATTGGAATTCTCATAAGATTTAAATTCATAAAATTTGTTTTCTTGACACATTAAACTATGTTTATAGGGGAATCAAACTAATTAGAATCACATATTTCAATTGTTCTAATTATTATCTTATACTTTAATACTTACTTTTGTAAATAATACCTATTATTATAATATCAATAATATGAACAATAATATTTTAGTGGTTGTAGCTCTTTCCCGCAATTGTAAATCCTTCCACTAGGTGCGGTTTTTCCGGGATAACGCTTAAACTGTTCTAAGCTAATCAAGTTTCATACCAGATAATGTTCCTAATTTTGCAATCTCCCAACTACTTCATGGTGCTAGCTATAAAGTTGAGAGTAATTACGTTCATATTTAAAAACGTAAGTGGAGGATGTTAAAAGCTAGGCCTATTGAAAATTAAGAAGTAGTGGGGGCTTTCGGCGCAAAGATTATATCCAGATAATTAGGATGAATTTTTTTATTTCTCTTATTAGGTGAGTGTTGTTTCATTCGTTATAATCAATCTAGACTTCATTCTTTCCTTATAATGACTCTTAGGTCCAAAAGTTCGTCCCTTAATTAACTCACTCGCGATTTCATAAAATGGTAGAGGGGTTTTGATCTAATAACCTAATAATAATAAAATCACATAAGAGACAACAGTGTCTTACCACGTAACCGAAGATTCTCATTCTTATATTGAAACACATTAAAAAAAGTTTGGCCTTAGTGAAAAATTTAGAATCCTAGAGTATGTAATAAGTCCAATTTAACAGTCTTAACTTTGTTGTATTTTTGCTAGACGAACGAGAAATAATTAAGAATTTGGACTGTCGTCTACATAGAGAAGAGAAATGAAATTGATAAAATAAGAATAATAAGACAGAAAGACAAAAGGACATGAAATTATGTAGGAGAATAAGGCAAAAGGGCCAACAGTTTAATGTATTGGTTTCTGGGATTTTTGTTGCCTTGCTCTTGAGCCTGGTAAAATGCTCGGCATGCAAGACCTTTATTTGTCACCTTTCCCTCTTACCTATGCGATTTTCATGTTAATTAAATTTAATTTAGGTACTTAGCCTAGCTAAAAGAAGAAAATTTCACGCGAACCAAGCACTAAAGCTTCCGAATTGCAGGAAATAAAAAGAAAGGGATTAAACTTTCCAATTCTTGTTAAGTACAAGATTTTCTGTAATCTCCTTCTTGATTTTGCTTTGCTTCTGATAAACTTGAAATTATCTACCACGTGAGGTAATATATATATTTAAACACATACACGAACTTGTTAGTGCGGTGCATAATCCGAGTTTGTTCCTTTTGGTCCCTGTCATTTGGCTGCTAATGCATTGTTGTTTTAGTTTGCAGGTCTGAACTCTTAATCACATTCAACACGTCCTGGACATAAGTTTTCTATTGTATTTCTTCTTTTGAAGTGTACTGCTTTTCAAAATTTATGCTTTACTTTGGCATAGTCACACGTGGGTTCATTATTACATTCACACTTTCATGTATTTGTCGTCTGAAGTCCACGTCTTTACGATGTTCTGCAGTGTCCAAGGATATTTTTGATTTTGAAGGCTCTCTCTCTCTCTCTTGAATTCTTCTGCTTTTCATTGTATTTGGAAAATATTTTTAACAAATTAATGTGAAAGGGACCTTCATCGTATAAATAGAAATTTATGTTATTGATTATCATCTACATCTAACTGAAATCCTATTGAGATACAAAATCTAAAAAAATATGATAATATACAACTTTACCTTTATCTAATAGAAATATTGTTTCTGATAAACCCACGTATAATACATAAATATTTATTTATGTATTTTAAGAGTATTATTAACTTTCCCCTCTTAATTTCTATTGATCATTTTAAAATTTTGAGATAAAAAATTATATAAACCCAATTAGCTTTCCATTTTGATGAAGTTGAGGACTTAATTCTTTTCCAATGCAGTCATTTAATAATGAACAGTAACCTACGCGTAGCATGCTAATTGGTTGTAATGTACATTAATACTTTATATGTAGTTCTAAACATCAACTTTCTTTGTCTTTTTATGAAAAAAACATTAAAAGTCTTTCTTATCTCCAACTTCTTTCACTCTGGCTAGTTTTGCCTGCCTCCACCATTTTCTAATCGTGTCTGAAATTGGAACGTACATGTGATATGGCTCAAACTCTCCTGCTAGCACCCAACATTCATTCGTTTCTCTTATTTCACGATCTGGATGTTAAAATGATAACTCCCCCAAATTTCAGTTCACGTCCCAGAAGCATTTAATGCAGGTGGGACACGAAGCACCCTTTTAAATTAACTTTTTTCGGTATTTCAATAAAATTTGATTGACTTGAGAAAAATATTTTATTTACTTTTAGAAATATATTAGTGCTAATCAAAACCCAAATATAATGTTAATTAGTAAATATGTATAAATATTAAATATAGATACAAATCGTTAAATTACAATTCAAATTTGTTAAATTTCGAATAAACAAAAATACGGAATAAGAGAAATAAAACTGGTGGCCTAATATTTGGTTGCATTTTAAAATTTTAAATTAAAGTTGGGGAGTGAAATGGACGGGACAGATGAAAAAAGGTTTGTTTGGGAGAAAATAGTACAACTCTTACAAGCATGAGTGGATTTTACTTTTTTGTTAAAGCGACCATGATTTGGTCTGAGAACGTAACAGCTTTTACAAAGGACGACAGGGAAACTGAAAGACAAAGGTGGAAGTAAATGAAGATCAATAAGGCCGAGGACTGAGGAGAGGAGCGTCCAAGGGACAACCTGCGTCAAGATCTGGGCTTCGGCTTCTGTTTCTTAGTCGGCACGCGCGGTCGTTTCAGTTTTTGTCGTTTTCCTCTCCCCGCTACGCTTGCCACGTATCGTGTTTCCTTTTCTTTATCGTTAATTTAGGGTTTTTGAGATGTTAATTACTTTTTTTGGAAGTTAATTACTGATTTTCGTTTTTGTAGTAAAATAATTGAGGCATGTTGAGGGTGTGTTGTGTTCGTGTGACGGTTAGGTACTTACTATTGCATACACTGTTGGTTTGGTTGAGTCTATTTAATTCCGAAAACAAGTGGACTCAAGTAATTGAGGTGGTTAGTTGTCGGGATACCCATGGATGCTTAATTTTCTAACATCATTCAAACGAGGCTGATGGGAACAAAACATACGTTTGTTGAAGAAGGGCATGGCAAGAGGGAATACTATAATGTAAACATATATATAACAAATGCTTTCAAGAATGTGGTTCAAATGGGTGGAGGATTCTCTTTAAGAATTTTTAAGTATGACTCTTGAATTTGAATTTTATAAGCAAGTACTTATTTTAACATAGACTTTAAATAGTCTATGTTAATCGACTTCTCGTTAACTTTACTAACGCGTTAGTTGCAAGGGAGTGGCGTGAATTTTTAAAGACTTGGACGCAAACGGAGAAGAAGATAAGAGATTACCAACTCAAAGCGTGCTATTTTCTCATATTAGTGTACAGCTGTAAAGTAATCCAGTGGAGTGAATGGGACTGCAACTTTGTCATATAGAAAGTAACCATACAAAAGAGGAATCAAACTTCCAATTATATCCGTTTAATGATTGGCTGCCATTATGAAACTAGGATAATGTAGTCTTTACCTACCCTTTTCCAATCCCCCTCTTTCCGTCTTTTTTTTTCTTCTTCCAAATTCCCATTTTCAAATATTTTTAGGGTTCATATATATGCGTATGTATTTAAATTTGAGGAAAAATAAATAAAGGGGTAATTATTTTAGTATAATTTATTATTAAGTAAAATAATAATAATCAGTGTAAAATCTGCACATTTTTAATAGTCTATTACATAATAAATACAACTATGAATCCTTCTGAAAATTCAATATATTTTTAGAGAAAATGTGGGTTACGAGGAAAGTATCACTGTGGTAGAACAGGAGCGAGGTCTGAGCACTCCAGTGACACAGTGCTGGCTGTCTCCGGATGCCGTAAATTGCTAATTAGTATTAAGCAACGTACTTAAATTAAATGCGCTGTACAACAGAGACTAGAATTAGACAATCTACTGTGTTTGCATTTAAAAGGAACAAGAAATACGCCTCCTTGTTTTTACATTTCTTGGTTACTTTATAATATTATTTATTTGGCACCACCTTGACCTTCCCTCGTTATACTAAAACCCCAGATTTGAATCAGGAAGTCTCCTCATTCCTTCCTTCCTTTATCTCACTAACAAAATTCTCTCCTTCTTTCTTCGGAAGTGCTATATTTGTGACCACCCCCAACTCCTCCAATCTCAATCTCCTGCTTTCACACTTCATTTTCAGCTTCAAAAGTTGAAACCTCTTCAACTCTTTCTTCTTACTACGGTGCTGAATTTCACATCAACCTGAAACTAAATTTCTCAAGAAATCTTTTTTCGCTCATTCCATTTTCTTTGTTTTGATAGTCTAATGATGGCTCAAAAGCACTTGTTGCACGAGCTCTTGAAGGAAGATCAGGAACCATTCTTTCTCAAAGACTACATTGCTGACAGGCGTTGCCAACTCAAAACACCCTCTTCCAAAACCCACTTACAAGTCAAGAAACTAAAACCTATCTCTCAAAAATCTCACTTCAATCATAAGTTTTGCCGAAACGCTTGCCTTTTCTCCTTTACCAACTCCCCAGACCCCAGAAAATCGCCTCTCTTCGAGTTTCAGTCACCAGCCAAAAGCCCCTGCAAAAGCCCCAACGCCATCTTCCTTCACATCCCTGCAAGAACAGCAACCCTTCTATTAGAAGCCGCTCTTAGGATCCAGAAACAGTCATCAGCTAAAGCCAAAACTCAAAACAAAAACAACGGGTTTGGTTTATTTGGGTCCATTTTAAGGAAACTCAAGAAAAGCAATAAGTCACGCAAAAGGGAAATCACCGCAGAAGGTGTCAAAGTCTCGGTGAAGGATATACTAAGGTGGGATTCTCCTGTTGGCCGTAGAAAAGTGTCCAAAGCAAACAATGAGAAGGAAGTACAAGAGTCTAGTTTTCATGTGAACACTGCTTCTCATACAAGTGCTTGTGAGACGAACGTTTCTTGCTCTTTCCATGGGAGAACTAGTAGTGCGATTTGGTCAGAGAGTAACGAAGATAAGTCCTTCGATTTGGATTTGGAGACACCATCTAGCAGTAGCGATCAGTTTGAAGAAGACGAGGAATTAGTAGGAAATATCCAGTACATTAGCAAAGATGACAGTTTCGAGTTTGCATCTTATGATAATCACTTGTGCGAAAGCCCTTTTCATTTCGTGCTCCGAAGAAGTCCTTCACCCGGTCGGCGGACGCCGGACTTCTCGTCGCCAGCAACCTCGCCTTGTCGTATAGGAGTAGAGGTATGTCTAAATTACTACAAGCTTTAACGAAATCCAACATATCTTGACTGCATTAGCCAAGTAACTGCGACTCGGATAAATCAATAAAGAGTTCACTCAGTAACTCGGACGGACTGAGTTTGACTTGATTGATTTGTCGGCAATACGGTCACTTTCAGAAAGTTTGGCCGGAATGTTTTTCCTTTTATTTACACGTACTACCCTCCAAGTTATACAATTTGAATAAGATCCAGATGTTTTATGAAGGTCATATATGTCATTAAACCATCAAAAACTACGTTAGCTGTTTGTGTACTTTTTTTTTTTATCTCTCGTCTGCCATGCAAATCTTTGATCTAGGAAAATAATTTTTGGCAGAAAGAGGACAAGTCCCTTTTTGTTTTTTCTGTGATCTACCCCAACACAATCCCTAAACTCACTGCAGAAGATTTCCAGATTTATAAATTTTGGAGGGCAAGTCAACAAACTCGCTAATTAAATATGCGTGTACATGTAATCAAGCATAAAGCCAGAATTATGGAATTTTATGGGCAACCAAACACCAATAATGTCCTAATCAAGATTATTATTGTTAATTTCTAATAGGGGAAAGAGAATAAAGAAGTGGAAAGCTCGAAGAAATTCCATGTCCAAGATGGGGTTGAAGAAGAAGAGGAGGAGGACAAAGAACAATGTAGTCCTGTTTCTGTACTAGACCCTACTTTTGATGGACATGACGATCAGAGCGAGGACGACGGTTTTGATCAGGAGTGCAGAATTGTGATTGTACAGAGTATGTTCACCCTTCCCTTGTATCGTATAGCTTTTTTAACCTTGGTTATTGGAGTACAACAACATAGAGTCTGCTATCTCTAAAAGTGTTCACACATGGACGTCCGGTCATGATCACATAACTCTGTGTGGGTGGGTTCCATTTAATAACTTGAGGTGTGGGTGATCGGGCCAAGGTTGGTTAATGAATGTAGCCGCTACTTTCTTTGTCGTAGCCTCAAGTTCGTATGTGACCCACACTGGTTCAGTGTTAGGGAAGGTTACGTAACTGCGTGTGTGGTTCCAGCAACTTAATCCTTTTAGAAGATCTTGAGACTTTTTTTTTGTATGGATCGTAGATGGGTCTCATGTTTGGAGTTGTTGGAGCTTGCCGGTGACTTAAAATTGGTGGAGCCCATTTCAGTTATGGTTTTATTGCTTTATTTAATTGCTATTGTTGGCTACGCATATTTTAGCTTCTGCCTCGTACTCCTTACAGGAACTTGAAGTTTTTTGGTATAGACATTCCTGAAAGACATTTAACCGGGCAGTGCGAGATAAACTTAACTTGGTGTAACCTAAGAATTGCGATCGAAATTTAATAATTTATGGTGGAAGGTGACCATTTACTTTTCTTGGTTCCTAATAATTGCTTTAGTAGTCATTTGACTCACTCACTAGATAAGCGCCAACCCAAACCTGTTGATGATTCCGGTCTGCCCTTATCTTGATAATAGCTTTAGTTTGGTGGAACCCATTAAATTATCTGTTTGGTGTTGAGAAGAAATGGATTAGGTAAAATCAACTTGGTAATATTTAATATCTACGTACTTGTGTACAGGAACTGAACATGCCCCTGTACTTGGTCTCTTTGAAGTTACTTTTAAAAGTCAAGTCTGCATTTAATTACACTCGAGGTTTAAATGTAGGGGAATCAATCAGATTTAATTGACAACCTCCTTGATTCTGAACCCTGTTTCAATGCATTTGCCGTTTCAGTTGCATGGTCCTACACATTTATGTTGAGCTTGTTGGATATTCTTGTTGATTGGTTCAAAGTTATGAATACTGAAGTGCATTTCCTTTTCCATTTCCAGGAACACAGCAACAGCTATTGCGGAAGCTCCGGCGGTTTGAGAAATTGGCAGAGTTAGATCCTGTTGAACTGGAGAAGAGAATTTTGGAACAAGAGAATGAAGCTGATGATGAGGACAATGATTTCCATGACTTACATGACGAAATTGAATCTGAAAGCGATGAGTCAGTAGCATTCAGTATGGAAGATGAGATTGACAGGATCATCTTAGAACATCTAAACAAACCAAGCTCCAATTCTATGAAAAAAATCTCAAGAGACATGAACAGGCTGGTTTCAGACCTCATTGAAGAGGAGAAAAGAGAGCAGAACCGTTACTTGGATGCAGAAGTAACGACGGTGAAAAGGGTCTGCCAGAGGTTGGAGTCATGGAAGGAGGTGGAGTCTACCACCATTGATATGATGGTGGAACAAGATTTCTATAGAGAACTGGATAGGTGGAAGAGATACCAAGACCAAGTGGGAGAGGCAGCTTTAGAGATCGAACTTGGTGTCTTCGGATTGTTGGTTGAGGAATTGACTGAGGAACTTGGTGGTTTAACTGGGATCAAATATGGTCAGGACATTTTTGGAGATTAATTTTGGGTTAAGGTTCTTTGGTTATTATTTTCTTTTAAATTTTGGGGGGGATCAAGTATTAATTTAAGAGTATAGACTAACATGCAGTATTAAGGGTAAAATCGTAGTGGAAAGAAGATCCAAAAGGCTAGATGGTAGGATATGTATGCAAGTGAAATAAGAAAAGGAGAATGTATCCCTGCTAAATCAGACCCGACATATGCAATTCCTGGCCCCTAGTATATGTATTTTACTATTTTACTCATCTTTTCTTTTTACCTGCTATATCAGTCCGCAAGCCATAAAAATCAGATTAATACTATGTTAAGACTCTAAATTAGTAAACAGTTTCAAGAGCAACACTTACCATTAGGAATGGCAAAATTTGAATCTTAATATGAACTATCCTATACGCAGAAAGTAGTTGGATTTAAATGGGGTTCGGATCTTCTGTCTCGCTTTAGTCTGTCTAACTCTGTCTCATAAAAAATATCGTCGTTTTTATAACATATATACACCCATGACTAGTCACGGGTGTGACTTAACTAAGTCACACTCATGACTTGTTCAATGTTTAAAAAAATAAAATTTTTATTAATGAAAAATAGAAAATATATAAAAAATTATTCTTTAATTGTGTAAAAAACACAACCCAAGCTACCAATCCTTTTGCAAAACTAAAACTATGAATCCAAACCAGTCTTAATCATCAAAATTGTCAGTAATTTCCAGCAGATAATTAACTGCCAATAGCTCGTTGCGATCGTATGCTAAAAATGTCTCGATAACTAAGGATTTGTTGAACCCCATTGCCTCCAACTGTATACATATAAACATAATTGGTATGACTAAAATATTCCAACTAAACTAGATTTCTGCTCAACAAAAAAGAAAAGATTTACTAACCTCTCAGAACCTTCAATAAGTTCATTTATCAACTGAAAAATTCTGCATGATAGTCCTGAATCATTCTTAAAGAAAAATTTTTATATATTTTTTTATTTTTTATTAATTAAAATTTTAATATTTTATTATTAATTATATAAAATTTATTATTAATTATATAAAAATATTATTATTAATTAT
>JAOQMM010000005.1:24707467-24718823 GCA_027563515.1 Erythroxylum platyclados
CGTATTTCTTGATGACGGTCTGGGTGGACTTGACGGAATCCGCCATCGCAGAACGGCCTTTCTCAACTCGAACGCCCGGATGCCGCAGCGCACGGCTCCCGGAACCCGGCGGAGCCGCGATCTCGCGCCCGCACACAACACATAAGAGCTTCGAGCAACGCAGAAAACAGCAAATTGCTTCCATCCCGTGCAGAATATTGCATCTGCGCTGGGCGGATGCCCATCTTCGGCCCTGCGGCGAGGTCCGGCACGCGGCATCGGTATCCGAACGGTCCCGGCGACACGCCTGCCACCTTCAGGCTTCTTGACTTAGGTCGGTGGGCGCACTTCATCGCTTCCACGGCATTTTGAAGCGCGGCACCTTCGTAACGCGACGCGCCGGCCGCAGAGGAGAACGTCATGGCAGGCAACGAAGAGATCGTCATCGTCGGGGCCGCACGGACCCCCGTCGGCTCCTTCGCGGGCGCCTTCGCCGCGGTCCCGGCGCACGAGCTCGGCGCGACGGCGATCAAGGCTGCCCTGGAGCGGGCGAAGGTGTCCCCGGACGATGTCGATGAAGTGATCTTCGGGCAGGTGCTCACGGCGGGCGCCGGCCAGAACCCGGCGCGGCAGGCGGCGATCAAGGCCGGCATTCCGGAGAAGGCCACCGCTTGGGGCCTCAACCAGGTCTGCGGCTCGGGCCTGCGCACCGTCGCGGTCGGCATGCAGCAGATCCAGAACGGCGACGCCAAGGTCATCGTGGCCGGCGGCCAGGAGTCGATGTCGCTCTCGCCGCACTGCCAGTACCTGCGCGGCGGCCAGAAGATGGGCGACATCAAGCTCATCGACACGATGATCAAGGACGGCCTGTGGGATGCCTTCAACGGCTACCACATGGGCACCACCGCGGAGAACGTCGCCCAGGCCTTCCAGCTCACCCGCGAGCAGCAGGACCAGTTCGCCACTCGCTCTCAGAACAAGGCCGAGGCGGCCCGCAAGGAGGGCCGGTTCAAGGAGGAGAATAATCCACCACCAAGATAATATAGCAGGCACTTTAACAGTTTCTTTAACCATTGGCCAATTTCAAAATTCATATATTGAAAAATCATATGATACATTTCAGGTCATAAAATTTGTATTCATACATGCAAGGCATAACTTACCACCATTATAATGGTGTCAAAATCACACATTTATAATCACACTATACACATATGAGCAATAAATACACAAACAGATCATTTATGTACGTGTAAGTTTTCTTTGGAATGCACTATACTTAATCTTAAATTTCAATGTTGAATTACCCAATTCACATATGGTAAGTCCTATTTCATTTATTTCTAGGTATTTGAAAAGGTTCATACACACTCAAAGAGGTTTGGATAAGATTCAGTAAAAACAGGAAAAGAAAATAATGTCACGGTCGTGACAGACACTCTCTCCATTTATACCACTAGTTTTTCCTTAATATACATATAGGAAACATCATAACTGGGTTTCGAGGTCTTCTAGACATGTTTTCCTCTATGTCCCTAGTTTCTATAACACTAACAATCAGGCCATTTGGACTCGTAACTCATGAGATATAGATCAAATATCACAAGCTGCTCCAGAAAAGGGCAACATCAGGTCACCATTTTCTATGTCAATTTCCAAGGTCATAAAGCTAGAATTAAGTCAGAGCCCCCTATAGATGTTTAGATCTATGTCTTACGTTTCATATGCTATTGAAATCACACAAATTGGAGGTATTTAGGCTGAGTTATGAATTATAATGTGACTGATTCAAACAAACACTAGATAGAATTCCACCACTCAATACTCTCTTGTCATATTCAACCAATCCTATACAAGGTAACACCAAAATAACACCAAAGAAATATCCCAACAACCATTCCACATCCAAATGAATCTTTATATCCATTCAAACATACACAAATATAGAAATCAACTAACTGAAGTCCCAAACCTCAAAATTAACAAAGTAGGTCTTCTATTGCCTTTCCTTCTCTTCCTCTTTGGCTTTGCTTGACTCACCAACTAGAAACATCACAAATACACATCTCAATACCAATTCCAACTTTATAATTTCAGTTCTTCAAAAGCAAAGCAAGAGAAGATAAAGGTGAAGAGAAAATCCCTAACTTTTACCTTGATTTCCACCTACGATTGGCTTGATTTCTTATATGAAAAATGATGGGATGAAAAAGGTGAAATGGAGAGGAGAAAAATCTAAACTTAGAACCTCCAAAATTTCGTGCATCTCCCCTCTCTATATGCCCATTCCAGAACTTTCAAGACTCACACATATGCTTAATTCCTATTAGACACACATGCTTTATTATTATTGGTTACACATGCCTTAATCTAATTGGTCCATGTGTTAACTTTAGAAAAATTACATATTGGTCCTTCTTCTTCCTTTAATTCCCACATTAGCCTATAATATTATCAATTTATTTCATTCCCTATGTCTTAAGTTACTAATGACATAAATTTCATGCAATTTAGTTAATTATATTAGGATTTATACCCAAAACACTACAGGCTGTTCAAAAACAGGGACAACAACTAGAACTCAACTTCAAAACAGATTTCAAAACTCTTAGAGCCAAAACCAGATATCGGTTCCTTGATAAATGTTTTATACCTATGTCTTTAGTTTAATCTTCAATTTGAATTATCCAATTTGGAGGTTTGAAGACCAAGATATGGCCAAATTACAGAAGTATGTTCAGTGGAACGTATCCATCTAGCGAGGTACACATCCCAAATCAACTAACTTCGATCTTATCATGCAAGAGCAATATAAAAATACATCCAATTTAACCAAAAACGTCCCATTTGCTTATGGAATACTTATTTTATCAACTCGCCTCACATCACACTCATAATCTAAACCTATAAAAAATTCCCATACACATTTCACATTTAAGTATGTATGTCTATGCCAAAATGAATAAATTACCCATTTACCTGTATCTTTTACATTAAGTAGCATTATGTCTCTTACTATAATTAGATGCACTTAATTCATTCGTTATGTTCACTTCTTATTACACCTAGACATGCTATAATACTTCCAGGATATATATTGGGGTGTTACATGAACCAACATGAGTATCTTAAGCATTTCATAGCATTAATCAATAAGTGTTATAGAGTAAATGTATAATCAATTAAGCATAAATCAAGTTCCCCCACACTTTGCTTTTGACCGTCCTTGGGCAAAACAATAAAATCAAAGTCACAATTCAAAACATTTCCATATTTTCTATATTTCCTAAGAATAGATAGTCATAAGAAACGAGGAATAACTTTCGAAACCATGGCCAGAAACAAAAATCAAATGCCTCTAATCATAATTAATCAACAACCATTCCCTTCAGAAATTGAGCAATCTAGGGGTAAACTTTGACAAAATGTGTTTAAATATGATAATTTCATAGGTACACTCAAACACCATTCATAATCAAGACATTCCATAACTTTGCATATCATTTCATTTCTTCACTACTAAGACTCACGTGCATAATCATAAATCAAAGGACTTTTCTAAGGTGTTAATGTGGGGAAAGGTCAAGGTGAGATGTATTTAGGTAATGTAGCATAAAAGACATCAAAGCTAGTGAAGTAAGAAAAACACCCAATGTAACATCAAGTGCAAAAACCAACATTCACTCAAAACCGGGTACCTTCAGCTATGATGAATGCAAAAACTATGTTTCACAGTTTAGATTCAAGCTCTCACACCATAACCCTCATAAACCATAAGGAATTAGAAGGAATCACTCATACAATTAAAGACAATACATTATAACCATAAGTGGTTATCCTTCAAAACAACATGTACCTTATATGCATCATACTCAAATCACCCATTCCATACAACTTCAAAACAATTGCATTTCCTCCTTGATACTTTTATTTAAACATATATATTTTATTTTTCTTTATTTTCTTTTCTCGTTTTCTCTTTTTTCTTTTTTTTATTTGAAAGAAGCTACATTAACACTGAAGTTTTTTGATAAGAGATAAAATGACATTTCGACAATTTTAACCAACCCACATATATGCGCACCCCCATAATTATACTTATTTGCATCCACATTCATTGATAATCAATAAATGCTCCATTAGTTTTAAGGCTTGGGTAGGACATTTGGTCAGGTTTAAGGCATGTAATGTGTTTAACACAAACAAAAAAGAGAAATAAAGCTCAAAGGGGCATATCAAAAGGAAAAATCATATCAATCGGTAGGCTATTTGGTTAATGTAGCTTATGAAACAACGAATGCATATATCATTTCCATGTTAATGCATTTGATAAAAATGTTGTCTTGAATAGAAAATCAGAGCAAAGTTAGGATGCACATATCATAAAGGTCACACATAAACAAAAGACAATAAAATTAATATGGATGTGTCATTCTATACAGGCTCAAAATCTCACTAGCTTGTGTCTACCACTAGTCACTACTCTTCTAAAGATAATGTATATTGACCAATCACAAGAGCAAAAGTACATGATCAAGTTGCCATAGACTTTTCTAATCAATTCACACTCTAATTATGACTATATAATCCTATAAGCAATATAAAAAGAGACTTTGTTTGTTTGTTTGTTTGTTTGATTCTCTCTCTCTCTTTGTTTTAACACTTAAAAACATGTAAGAAACAAACAAACTTAAAAACACACGTGCATATAAGAAACAAATGTGAAAATATAAAGGAAAAGAAATGAACTTCCCTTAAGTTGCCTCCTAAGCAGTGCCTTTGTTTATTGTCGCTGGCTTGACTCCTAGTTTTCCTCATCACGTGATAAAGTTATGATATTCAAGTGTTACATGCGCTTACTCCACTTGAGGATCTTCAGGATAGGGCCTAAGTTGATGACCACTCATATTCGGCGTCTTTCCTTTCCTCAAACTCTTAATCTCTGCTGAGTCCCTGTACTCTTGGAATATCTCTTCTTCTTCCTCATTTACTTTCTCCAATCTGTTAGGTAAAGGTGAAGGGCTAGTTTCACAGCAATTAGGAACTCGATATTTACCTGTGAGCTAACTGATATATAATTTTCTACTTCGAGGTCCTTCTCAACTTCTTCTTCACAAGCAATCCCTTGAGTAGTCCTCTCAAGATTCTCAAGCTCCTTCTCACACTATAAGGTCTCTGCACTAACGTTCCTTAGGTACACCTCGAGTTGAAATGACCGTTCCTCTTCGCTTTATGACTCTAGGTGATTGATAAGTCTTGCCATTTGATCAATCTGACTTAATGAGGTCGAGAATCGAGACATTACATCTTGATGGAACTGTTTAACATCCTGCTAAAATTGCAAAGTATTAGTAGCAACAAAATTAACTAATTCTTTTAGAAATATACCTGAGTTTTGCTGCCTCTCCAAATTTTGGATGCTAGATCTTGTATCTTGCGAAAATTGCCTTACATCCTACTAGAAATGTAGAGTATTAGTGGCCAAAACATTAACTAATTCTTTCAGGGATGTACTTGGGTTGTAATAAGAAGCTTCTGGTCTATGCGGGAATTGTTGTGTGTCCTGTAACTCATCTAGGAGGTAGTCTTGTTGGTCATCCCATCCATAATTAGAGTTCATATGATCACTCCAAACATGGTTATAGGATTGAGAATATGAGTTATAGAAAAAATTTCCATTAATAGCATTAATAATATCCAGCAGTGGCATACTCCTTTCTATGTGTCCTCTTTACATAAACACAAAAGAAAACGTGAAAAGATAAAAAAATAAACTTAGAAAATAATTATGAACAAATATATACAAAACACCAATTAAAATCAAGAATAAAAACTAAAATACCACACTCCCTAGCAACGGTGCCAAAATTAGGTAACGTGTCATAACACTACACAAAATAACTAGACTTACAACTATATTTAGTGATGAGTCTAGGTCGATCTTATAGAGAGTGTGTATAAAGATTTTAAAGTGAAAAGAAATGGCGTTTAGGTTTTTCCGGGGGGTGTGGTTTAATTTAAAATAAGAAAACTATGTGAAACTAAACTAACGAAAGCAAATTAAATCAAAAAACATAAAAATGAGAAAAGTGATGAATGCATTAAAGATCGGGTCATTGGTTCAATATCAGCTACACAAAATTAAACATACTTCATTGAATTATTATTCTCATACTTCTCCTAGCAATTATTAAACGTAGGTTAACAACAAGCTCTATTAACTACAGTTTTTTCTTAGGTCGTGTTTAATTAAAACAAGCTCTTTAATTAAACCTAACTATTGGACAACTTAGAACAAGCCCTCTAGATTTAGTCAGATAGTTGCATTACGAATAAGGAAAATAGATCAATCTAGGCAACAACCACACAAGTTTGGGTCCTAATGATTAAAAACATTAGTTGCCACAAATGAATTGGAAACACAACAACTATTTATTTTATTCGATTCTAGCAATAGGTTCATGCATAAAAACAATCAAATAGAGCATTCAATCATTCTTACACAACACCCAAACAATAAACATAGGATAACATAATCAATCCCTAAGAGAGAATGAACAAAAAGCACATAAGGGATGGCCAAAATGTGTCTTCGGCGTCAATTTCACTTCCGAATTGGATTGGGGAAGCTTAGCCCTCCATAGATCTCCAAAATCTATGTGTTCTGCCCCTCATTTTTCTCCTAAAGTGATTCCTAAATGATTCATTTCTGTTTTTCCGTCAACATGTTCTATTTATAGTGAAAAATTAGGTTTCGGGTGCCAGGTCAAAAAAGTCACACCCATGACTATTAAGTCACGATCATGATTATTGAGTCACAACCATGACAACTTGAGTCACGGCTATGACATGTGATGTATGGCCATAACTTGATGCTCACGACTATAACTTGATACTTTGCAACATATATACTTGATTTTATGGCATTTTCTTATCTCCTCTTCGCTCTAATCCTACTCCTTCTTGTTCCATGAAGACAAGTGAGTGTGAATCTCAATAAGGTGGCTGAAAGAATATATGCTTTCAACTCACTTTAGCTCTTATGCTTCCAAATTGTACCTAAAACCAAATATGAACCAAGTTAAGTTTCTTAAAAATTTCATAACATTAATAACTTAGTGTTGTGGAGTAAATGTATAATCAATTAAGCACATATAACATATACACATAGAAATGCATATATGTATAATCATCATTCATATAATATGGTATATCTCTTTTATGGTAAGTATAGACATGTTGATAGATTTTGTTTTCTTAAATAAAGAATGTCAAGCAAACCCTTGAAACTATGGGTTAAAAAGAAGGAACCTAACAACTAAGGAACCAAGCTTATTTAGTTTCTTAAACACATTGATTACCTTGGTTTGTAAAAATATTAGAAAAGAAAGAACAAATGGTATGTAGTAGAAATAGTATTTATTGAATTTAGTATTATTAATGCGTTTATGGATTTTGTCGTGATAAATCTAACCTTTTTTTCTCCAAAAAAAGACTAGATGATGATATTGTAGGAAATGGAGAATTTAGCCACCAAAGACCTTTCAAAAGAGACAATTGTTGAATCAGGTGAGAGAAATAAGAAGGATGAGAAGCTTCAATATATTTTAAAGTTAAGAAGAATCTCCGTTCAAATGTCTCATAAGTAATGTTCAAAGTGAGGTAATTTTGTTTGGTTTGAATTATGAATAAGATGTTTAATAATTATTTTTAAAGTGTGAACCATAGTACCTAGAATTAGAGACTATATGAAAATTAAGGATATTAAGATATAATTTATATCAATTTTGTAATAATTTTTATAATTCACTAAATAAGGATAAGATTTTACTTAATTTGAAGAGAATTAGATGTTTGACAGAAATCCTATGTGGTATCATTTTTTTGATTAATTTTATATGTTTGAAATTTCTTTTAAGATTTTTTATAATTCTTGATTGATAGTGCTATGACCCATTAAGTGTTTTGATGTTTAAATTTGAGTTTTAAAGCTACTTTTGGTTCTTTAGAATACATTGGTCGACCAATATCCATGTGTGGTTGAACAATGTAACCAAAAATCATATTTTCTTCCTTTTATGAATTTATTCTTTGTTCGGTCACTTGTTTAATCCCCTAAATAGCCACATTGGTTGACCAATATCCTTCAGTGGTCAACGAATATTTCTTATTTTGAGACTCTTATCTTTCCCGAGAGTTTGCAATGAGTTTAGTCATCGTCCTTAGTCAATAAATAACCAACATAAGTTAACTAATTTATTTCACTAGTCAACCAATAAATCGTATTTTAAATTCAAACCATTTTTTTCTCCTAACCTCCACTACTTACTTTTGGTTATCTCTGAAACATAAATATTGATCAAACAATCGAGGCATGCTGTTGACTAGTCCTCCTATTTTTAATACCTTCTTTGCCTCTTTTCTTCTAATCTCATATTTTATGTTTAGATCATCTAAAATCCTAAACAATTCATTCTTTTCCTTGAAAAACATCATCCCCCATCTCATAAAAATCTCATTCAATTGTATCAAATTGAAATTTTGTTATTTGGGCACTTTTAATTTTTTAATTAAAAACTATTTTTTTTCAAGTTGAAGCCTTCGTAGTTAAATTGTAAAAGAAGTCAAGGTTATATTCCTTTCACTTATACTGATACATATTTAATTTTTTTTCAATTTTGGTATCTTGTTTACTTTTTCATGTTTCTATTTTTGAAATTTTGAGGCTTTCAAAATTGTTCCTTCTTTTATGAAATTGTAGTTGGATATTGCAATTACGCTTTTATTTGTTATAATTCCAACCTTTGCCCTTGGTGGTTTCAATGAATCTTTTTAACTTAGGCATAATATTAAAATTGGGTGTTTTTCAAATTAATCATAATTATGGATGTCTCTATCAAAATTGGTTTTTTGTTTTGACTTTTCAAATATTCAATATCACTCTTTAGTGAGAAAGTTTGACAATCTTGATCAAATTCATCTTTTTAATCGAGTTAGCTTTACACACCTCTCTTTATATTATGTATTGTCAGTTAATAGATTTCTTTTTAATGATTCCAAAAAAGGGGATAAAGTTTGGTGATATTAGATTTAAGGGGAGTGACAAAATTTAGAGTTGGGTTATTGTTTATTGTTTTTGTACTTCTTGTACTTTATATAATATGCTTGAGTAAATTTATGTTATCCTCATGTATAAATATTTCTCTGATTTTGAATATCTCTTTTGTTCTTACCATTGACTTATGCTCTTCATATTAAATTATATTTTGTGCATGAATAAAAAGGAAACTAATCATTATCTTAATATTTATTTATATATTTAATTTTATTATTATTGTTATTTAATATCACAAATGTTTTGTCATCATAAAAAAAAGAATGAGATTGTTGAACCAAGGGAGGTTCTAATTGATGTTTTGATGTAACAAAACAAATTACTACTACTATGTTTATTATTTTGATGAAAATAATATTAGAACAAAATGAAGCAATAAACTCTAGAAGATCTTGAATGAAGTTTAAAAAGAGAGGTTAAAGTTTGCAACTAATGAAATGAAGATCAAAACAAGAACAAAAGAATATCAAGGCTCTTCAAGGTCATTTCACATTTTGTATTATTATTTGTTAGCTCATTTTGTTAATTTGATGATTTAAAACGCTTACCATGCATAATCATTTCATCTTACTTTTATTGCATGAGTCTTTAAATTCATCAAGAGGCATTGATGCTTTTGATTTTAATATAAAATATTTTTTATCTTTCAAATAATCTTTGGGAACATTTTGGAAAGTATTTTAATCATATTAGGATTAAACAAATTGGTTTTGAGCATTTAGAATTGTTAAAATTATGTTTTTGGGCCAATTGCTCAACCAATATGGTTACTGGTTAACCAATATAGCTAAAGTTGTTAAATTTAATGTATCGTGAGTTTGTAGCAATATTGGTTGATGCAATACGTGTAATGGTCAACTAATGCCCAATGGCTAGTGAATTTGATACTGTAAATGCATACTGGTCAACCAGTGTACTGCTTATAGCTATTATAACAGCTAATTCTTGGCTCCAATGCCTATTTTAGGTCCCAAAACACTATAAATAGGTGTTTTATCATTGGTTGTAGCATCAAGAAACATTTAAGTGTCTTTTACACTTATTTCAAAGTATTTTTCAATCATTTAAGCATTCATTATCTTATTTTAAGTGTGTGAGCCTTTTGTGATTATCAAAGTATCCAAGTGAGTAATTTTGAGCTGTAAGCTATTTTTGGGGTTTATGATCATTATATTGGATTTATCTAAAAGTGGTTTGGAATTTCTCTTTACCTTAAAGAAAGATTCAAAAGGAGGTTCCTGTTTAGCAAAATAAATAATTGTACAAAGGTTATTCTTCTCTTGGAAAGAAGAATTATAATGAAAATCTAAGATGGCTCTTAGGATTGGATGTAGGCAAGGATTGTTAGCCAAACCACTATAAATTAGTTTGTATTTCTCTTCCTTTACTCTTTATTTTATTTTTTACAAGCATAATTAAATTCATTTACTTTTATTTCATTCTTACATTTGCGATAATTTGTAAACATTGTTTTATAAGTTAGTATATTGTAATTAAAATTTTGAATTCACCCTGCTTTTCGGTGTCGTTAGGGAATAACAATGTTGATTATATTAACACATTTTCTCTGTTTTCCAGTTTAGAGACAATAAGGATATTACTTGCTCCAATTGAACAATTAGGATGGTTTATATACCAATTGGATGTGAAATTTGTCCTTCTTAATGGTTTATTGAAAGAAGAGACATATATTCAATAAACAAAAGTTATTGAAGTTGGGAATGGTAGTGAAAAAGTGTTCTTATCAAAAGGATTTTGTATGGTCTTAAACAAGCTCTAAGAGTTCAATATAACAGATTAGACAATATATCTTTCTAAACTTAATTTTGAGAGAAGTCTCAATTAGGTTACTCTTTATTTTAAGAATTTTCAAGCTTAAAAACCTATTGTTTCAATTTACATTAATGTTCATTTAGCCTTAAGTAATAACAAGAAGTTAGTAAAGTTTAAAAAACAAACTCAAGATGTATGAGTTGGGTATACTTGCTTTTTTTTTCAGTATATAAGCAAAGCAATATGTTTATGAGGCTTTATTTTTAAAACAAATTTATTGTTAACTAGTAGAAAATTTTTAACATAAAAAATTTGTAAATTGATTAAAACTCCTATGGTTTTTGTGAATTTTTTTTAAAAATGATGGTAAGCCTAGAGAGTTGAAGGAAAATTGCATAAGAGTTTAATTAGTCGCCTAGCTATTAGTTGGTACCCCATATCTTACATAACATATGTATACATACTTATTACGTATATAATAAGTATATG
>JAOQMM010000005.1:24752381-24783920 GCA_027563515.1 Erythroxylum platyclados
TTCCTCTCTTATGGATATTAAATCTAATCAATGATTATTTTGTTGTCATGAATATAGGCTAATACACATGTAAATGCAAGAGTAGATTTGAAAGATGTCAAACTTTGGCAAGTATTCATCTTACTTTTTAAGCTTTCTTTACTTAACAGATGAAAATGTGGGCTTGATCTATCTTTGCTTGATTTTAAAACTAGGTTCTTACACTCTTGAAAGGATTGGAGAAAATAACTGCTAGTGTAGATATTCCCATTTTGTTTTGTGGGGATTGTAATTGAGTTCTTGGAAGGTCCATTTACTATTCGAATAAAAATTAGCATGTGTTAATTGTATATTTCTTTGCCATAATTACGCATATTCCTTTGTAAATATGAAGTTGAATCTTTTGACAGTGCTCCTCATGCACTTCTTGCTATGGGATAAGTGGATCCCCTTCATCCAGATCTAGTGGTTGATCCTCTTGACATATTAAGCCATCACAGAAAACAGACATATCAGTTGCGCCTGGTAAGTTCATATTTTCTGGGGCCTTGAGTGTTTCCTTGGATTTGTCTCTGTTATCGTTTTGGACGCTTGAAAGTTGTACTTTTCATTTTTAGTGGTCTGGCTGTCATTGATATTATGTTTTTTAGACTACCACCTTAAATAGGTTATCTTTTGTGCCTTTTCATTTAATCGGTTGTCAAAATTCATTATGAACCTTGACAATTTCTAACTGTATCAATTTGCATTTAGTGAGTGTTTAAAGTAGTTTTGAAAGGTCAGTTTTGATAGAAAAGTGATGATGTGATTCAAAATATTAATAACTAACATCTTAACTGAGATATATTGAAAATGTTTCAATATTGTCATACATGGCTCATTTTGGTGAGACCAAAAAGAAAAACTTACAGAACATAAGAGTGATGGAAGCATGGATGAGATTATTGGTTTATTCTGGCTTGCTATATTTTGTGTTAATTATGAAATGAGTTTGCTGCAAGTCAGTGCATATTTATCTTTTGCAAGGCCAGGACTTGGTATTAATTTAGAGGAGCAGAGGAGAAGAATGGATCCCATGTTTACATGTTCAGGTTATAGCATCCCATGTTTCTTTTCTGATTCTGTTTCTTTTTTCCTTTACAATTCTCAAGTTTCTTTTCCTTTTTCTTCTTTTTTCCTCTCCTATGGATATTAACTCCAATCAATGGTTATTTTGTTGTCATGAATATAGGCTAATACACATGTAAATGCCCAAGTAGATTTAAAGGACATCAAACTTTGGCAGGTATTCATCTTACTTTTTAAGCTTTCTTTACTTTATGGATGAAAATGTGGGCTTGATCTATCTTTGCTTGATTTTAAAACTAGGTTCTTACACTCTTGAAAGGATCGGAGAAAATAGCTGCTATTGCAGATATTCTCATTTTGTTTTATGGGGATTTTAATTGAGTTCTTGAAAGGTCCATTTACTATTCGAATGAAAATTAGCATGTGTTAATTGTATATTTCTTTGTTATAATTACGCATGTTCCTTGGTAAATATGAAGTTGAACCTTTTGATAATGCTCCTCATGCACTTCTTTCTATGGGAAAGGTGGATCCCCTGCATCTAGATCTAATGGTAGATCCTTTTGGCCTCTTAGGCTAGCACAGAAAACTGACACATCAGTTACGCCTGGTAAGTTCATATTTGGTGCTGATTATGAAATGAGTTTGTTGCAGGTTAGTGCAAATTCATCTTTTACAAAGCCAGGAGTTGGTATGGATTTAGAGGAACAGAGGAAGAGAATGGGTCCCACTATTAATGAACCTTTGTTTACAAACTGCACAAGAGATTTATTGGCACCTTAGATTACATATTTTACATAGGTGAATGTTTTGCAAATTTTCTTTTTGCAGTAAAGCAAGCTTTGTCTCTGTGATGTAAGATATGATTTACTAATTGTACTTTGTCAGTAACTAAATCTAGTCTAGGAGGTTTTCAGCAGGCTGATCTAAAGTTTGATCTAATGCTAGATGTGCATTTTGCTAAGTTGAAGTTACCCTACATTGTTCTCCCTTTCCTCTTCATTTCCTACAATATGAAGATGTAATGCCATCTTTTGCTAACTTTATTGTCTTAATTGTCCACTAATCTGTGTAGTCTCTCTGGTCATGCTATTCAAATGAGTGAAAAGGTTACTTCTATTTTTGAGCATGCCATCAATGTTTTAGTTCGCAAGGATGATGTGTCTGGTAAATATCCAACTCTAAGCTTTCACCCTCTCTTGACTGTATGGTTGCATTGAATTATCTTCGATGAGTTTATGATGTTCCTCCAGAAATTCTTTTGATAAGCCCTTAGTCTTGAGTAAGAGTTCTATCATGCCTTTATTTATTTATTTTATTTGTTTCTCATATTGTCTTATAGTATATTAATTCATTCTCTCCAGGGATGATTCAGATGCTTGATTATGAAATGAGTTTGTTGCAGGTTAGTGCAAATTCATCTTTTGCAAGGCCAAGAATTGGTATGGATTTAGAGGAGCAGAGGAAGAGAATGGGTCCCACTACTAATGAACCTTTGTTTACAAACTGCACAAGAGATTTATTGGCACCTTAGATTATATATTTTACATAGGTGAATGTTTTGCAAATTTTCTTTTTGCAATAAAGCAAGCTTTGTCTCTGTGATTTAAGATATGATTTACTAATTGTACTTTGTCAGTAACTAAATCTAGTTTAGGAGGTTTTCAACAGGCTGATCTAAAGTTTGATCTAATGCTAGATGTGCATTTTGCTAAGTTGAAGTTACCCTACATTGTTCTCCCTTTCCTCTTCATTTCCTACAATATGAAGATGTAATGCCATCTTTTGCTAACTTTATTGTCTTAATTGTCCACTAATCTGTGTAGTCTCTCTGGTCATGCTATTCAAATGAGTGAAAAGGTTACTTCTATTTTTGAGCATGCCATCAATGTTTTAGTTCGCAAGGATGATGTGTCTGGTAAATATCCAACTCTAAGCTTTCACCCTCTCTTGACTGTATGGTTGCATTGAATTATCTTCGATGAGTTTATGATGTTCCTCCAGAAATTCTTTTGATAAGCCCTTAGTCTTGAGTAAGAGTTCTATCATGCCTTTATTTATTTATTTTATTTGTTTCTCATATTGTCTTATAGTATATTGATTCATTCTCTCTAGGGATGATTCAGATGCTATTTGGCAAGTCGACCTGGATATGATGGATGTTCTTTTCTCTAGCCTTGTTGAATATCTTGAACATGGAAATGCATACAACATCTTCATTTTGAACCCTAAACATGATCCACAAAGAGCTAAATATAGATAATGGTGTGTATGTTATTTCTGTGAATATGATTATGTGGGTATGCATTCTCCTATGAGTTTTATCATGAAACGACGTTGTTAAATGCTTAAAACTATTGTTTTAGCAATTCACTTCTTTAATCTTGTAGTGAGTTTCATTTTCTTTTTGGTTTGGAATTGCAGAATAGGATTATCAGAGTCGGAAATAACTTTTCTTAAAGAGGTACCACGCCAGATATTTCCTAGCTTTTTGTGTACCTGTTGTTGCTTTTTACTAGTTGTACTGAAATTGCTAATATTAAGCTAACAAAACATAACTTTAGATTATTGGTGTTGCTATGGTATTTTAATTATGACATTTGAAATCACTTGTGTATCTGATTGTTTAGACAGGCTTGAACTCATACATTTATTTGTTTTCTTCAGAATAAAGATCTGCAGAAAAAATTCTTCGGTTAGGAAGCATTCCTAGGAGTATTCTTGGTAAGATATTGCCTCTAATTGGTGCTCTTACGTGTGAGTTTGGAATTGTTAGCAATCCTAATTATCTTCTATTGTGAAATTAAATGCAGCACTTGATAAGATCAAACGACCCTTGTATGAAAAGCATCCCATAGCAAAGTTTGCCTGGGCGGTTATTAAAGATACTGATACAGTTAGTACTCAAGGATTTATCATATTGCTGTTTTATGTGTACTTATGTCAATTTGAAAATTTTGAATCAAATATGGATTAAGATTAATTGAGAGTTGCAGAACATTATGTTTTGTCCTTCAAAGCAAAGCCGCATGCTGTCATTCATGATTTATGCTTAAATAGTTAAAACTCACACATAATGAAAAGTTAAAACTCTCCATACAAAAAGCCCTGAGATAATCAATAGAAGAAGCACAAATATGTACTAAATATATTTGTGCTTCCAATTTCAACAGTCTTCAAATTGGTGATCCAACCTCCTGAATGTTTCCTCTTGGTTAAATCTAAAGTAGTTGACATTCGCCAAGTTTACGATCGTGTTTATATGATAATTAAGGAATACTTCATACCCTGTCGAGAACAAGTTGTTTTAGATCCACAAGTCACCTCTGCTGTACTTATTTATGATCTTAAGTCTTTAATTTGCTTAGACCATCTCCTCTAATACATATACAAGAGATAAATAGGCATGAAGAAATAGAAACAGATGAGATGGACGAAACAAAGACAATGTGCCACCGTTATAGACATGTATCAATCAGCTAGACCGGCAAGTGCAAGGCTTCTTTTCTATTTTAATCCTTAACTTCACAAACTTCTGAGATCTTTTAGATTGAGAATAAATAAACATTTACAACATATTGTTTATAGACATCTTGCAATGTCAAATTTCTTTTCCTTTCTTGCATCTTTTTAATCTTTTGGCTTGGTGAGTTTTAAACTACAAAATGAACCGTGCTGTTAATTTTGATCCATAAAAAGTATATCTTTCATATATGCCCTATTATTTTTGCTTATTCAAAGCAGCTTGAGCAATGAGTTCAAGTAAATACTCTACATAGAGGTTAAATAAGTAAAGAAAATTAGCTAATTATAGTTACATAAAACTAAATTAAAGATTCCATCTACTTTTCATATCAGAAGATAAAGTGATATTTATTGATCCTTAGTGCTCAGGTGACCATAATCCTAATGCATATACAAATTATTCTTATTGTTGTTTTATAGTTTTTTTTTTCCTATTTACTGATAACTGTTGCTGAACTATGTTTCTCCTATATTTTGGTCTTGTATTGTCGATCTGTTGTTTTCGTTCTATTTGCTCAGTCAATAATTTCTTTTTAATTCACATACTTTATTGGTTGTTAAACCTTAGTTAGAAATTTCTTTTTAAATTATCATTGATTTACTTTAATTCATATCAAATTTTGTAGTTGCTATATTCTTTACTAAAATATTATAACGGATTTTACTTCATTTGTTCGGATAGTCAATTTTTTTTCCACTTTTATTAACCCAATTTAAATATTTACTTGTTATATCTTTTCTTTGTTCCCCTTACAAAATATACATTTCCAGTTTTTCCTTACAAATTTTAACTTTAACAATATTCACTTACACATCTTAACAATTCATAATTAAACATATATATACATACTCCTTCATTATCAAAAACAACTGGGCATTATAAGTTTTCAAATTTTCACTATGCATTTGCGTAGTGACCGCCTACTAGTTATCTTCTATTGTCAACAGATGGTTGGCTTCCCTTTTGTTTTATAGAATTCATTTTCTACATTATGTTTTGTTAATAATATATAAACTATTCAATTAAATTAAATTTAAATAGTAACTAGTTATTAAATTTTAAAATTCTTTCGTTACAACTATTTTAACAATAATTTTTTTCCTTTTCAATTGATCAATTAATAAATTATATTAGTTAATATTAATATAATTATTGTTATTTCAATTTTAATTTTAATTTCTTATTGTTTGTAGTTTATTTTTCTAATTCTATTATATATAAGTGAATATAAAGAATGATTTTAATAAATGAAATATTTTAATTGAAAAACTTTAATGACAATTAAAATTAGAGTGATCCAACACGAAAAAAAATATTTTTTAAAGGGTAAAAAATATAACCTCTTTTGTAGTTTAAGAAATCTTAGAAAAACATCTTAATCTTAAAAAAAAACTCCTCCTAGTTTTTATTTTTCATAAAATCCCCTCCCTTTATGCTTTGATTAAAAAAATAATGTCAAAACATATGTAATATGAACATCATATATTATCTAATCAAATGTCTCTAATATAAAAGCTTAACTCAGCTCCTAAGCTCGATTCAAATTAATTAAATTGACTTAAATTAATAATTTAAATAATTACAATAAATTACTAGTTTCGGTCATATTTAATCAGCCTGGTTTGAGTTTAAGAGTGGATTTGAATCCTTATATAAGCAGTATTTGATTAGTAATACTCATGTCATGTATATCTCGTTGTTAATTTTTTAATTGAAATCTAAAAGAAGATATATTTTTAGAAAATAAAAAATCAGAAATATTTTTTTAAAAATTCTAAAAATTTAAGGACTTTTTGAAAGTTTCTTAAACTACATGAGAGTCTATCTTTTACCGTATTTTAAAATTTCAATCTATTACTTATATAGTGTTACAAATTCTTAACGAATAGATCATTAACTGATATAATAATAATAATAATAATTAAATACTTCGTCATCATCAATAATAATAATGTTAAAAATTGAGTAGTTATTAATATTTCTTTTTTAATATCTTTAAAACATTATAAATAGAACAATCTTTATATTTTAGTAATATTTGCAAAATATAACACGATTATAAGTTTTTTACTTTTGAAAAGATTATGAGTTGTGAAGAAGAGAAGTAAAGTTTTATCTATAAAACGATGTATGCATTTAAATTATTTTAATAAGATGACTTTTAACCATTCGTTGAGTATCAAATTTAATTTTTATTCTTACATACTTAAATATATCAATTAAAATTTACTTGCATTTCTTAAGTTAAAATTTTTTCAATATGTTATCCGTATAATCACTATTTTAAATACATTTTTATTGTTAATATATATTTATTCTTAATATTATTTAGATAAAATTAGATATTAAATCAAATATAACCTTTAGAGAATAGTAGAATATTAAATATTGTAAAATATTTCTAAGGAATATCTACAAACACGTGCTTTGTCTCCTATTCAATGTGATTGAATACCCATACTGCTAAGGAAGATTGTTTGAGACAAAGAGCCGTAGTATAATTACAACGGTTAAGCCCACGTTACAACATACTTACCTGGACGGGGTCAATGGGTGATCAAGAAGGCCCATGGCCTAGGGCGGTGACCTTCATTGCACTGAGGAGGGGTGCCTCCCTAAGGTCTCCCCAAAGAGGGAGAGCCTACGTCAAAATTTGTGGTAGAGGGGGCCTGCGTCCGCGCGGCCCCTGCCCAATTTTAAGTTGAATAATACTGTAGGCTGTGTATAGAACACTGCAATTTATTAAACCATGAATATACAACTGCTGCAATTGGTAAGCTTATATTGTGATATGTTTACTGAATTTAGCATTTGCAAGAGCCTTCGTGTTCTTTAGTTTGTTGCCAGATCCATTTTCAGTCTAATTCAGAGAATGAACGGACACCCTTCTATACCAAACTGTCAGAAAGTTTTTTACACAGAAAATGTTTTATACAGATTTTTTATCAACAAAAATTGAAATATGAATGCAATAGTTAAACACACTTATTAAGCTCAGGTTCTGTAATGCACCTAAAACTGCATTTAGCACTAAGTAACAGAGGAAATGCCTAACTAGACACCCATGAGTGCCCGACATTGCTTTTCCCAGTGCTCCTTTGCCTGCCGAAGCCTATCTATCCTTTCAGATTTAAGCCGTTCCTCCCAATATTCATGGCACCTGTTCATACAGGCATCATCATCGTCAAGAAGCTTGTAAACTATGCATAAACTCAGAATGAATCACCATCCTATGCAATTTTCACTATAATAATTTGCCTGAGATGATAAGGAATTCTGCTAAAGAAGACATCAAACTGGTATATCGTTAGGAGGAGTATTACCTTCGACTTAACAGAAGATTCAGCTCATCCAAGTGTACTGCACCTTCATAAACTCTAGCCTGTGATGGAAGAGAGTCAAAGACCATAACAGTGACATGGTTGAAAATTGGAAAAGCAATACATAGGGATTCAATTCAAGGCTACCCATATCACCAACAAGAGAAGTGAGTAGTAATTTATATTTCTGATTTTTGGAGTGCTTCATGATTTCAATTGAAGAAACAATGTGGAATGGACAGTTCAACGAGTAGGTAGCCTACATAATTCCCATACTAGTTACTTGAACAAGACAAACAATTGAATCCAGCAGAAGTTAGCTTGGATATAGTATGAGCCCCTTCTCCCAGACATAGAGTGTTCAGGTTCAAGCCCTAATATAAACAAAAGGAGAAAGGACAAGCCACTGCAAGAAATAAAGTTCCATATGAACGGTAGGGTGTATGAAAGAGATGTGGCTCATCTAAGGTCCAGAATTTAATAAAAGTCTTTCCACCAAAAAATATGATTTGAAATAAGGATTTCTGAACTAATCAAATCTAAACTATTACTGCATAAGCCTTCCGTGTAGCTTGTGCTTCTTCACAAATAGATAATGAAGAGAGACAACGAAAGGAATAAATGAATTATGAACTAAACTCAAGCAAGAAGATGATAAACAGACCTCCCGGCATAAAGGGCATTTCTCTTTAGGCTCTGCAGCCTTTAACCCATCCACAATGGTCACTGAAGCAGCAGAACAAGCACAGAAATAACAAAATATATGGCCACATGTGAGTGATACTGGATCAAATACGGTATCCTGTCACCAAATCAAATACGGAAAGCCCAACATAGGCCTTATATGGTTTAAAGCAAGCACCAAGAGCTTGGTACAATCGCATTGATAATTACTTTGCTCAAAAGGAGTTTATAAAATGTCCACATGAATTTGGAATTTATGTGAAGGAAAAGGAGAATGGTGATATGTTAATTGTTTGTTTGTATGTATGTTGATGACTTGATTTTTAAAAGAAACAATTCAACCTTATTTGATGAATTTAAAAAGGAGATGACTGTAGAATTTGAGATGACAGATATAGGACTTATGTCCTATTATTTTGGAATTGAAGTGAAGCAATCTGATGAATGCATTTTGGTCTCACAAATGAATTATGCAATGAAGATTTTAAAAGAATTCAACATAGAAAATTGTCAACCAATTTCTACACCAGTTAAATGTAGAGTAAAATTGTCAAGATTTGATGATGGTGAAAAGGTGGATTCAACTTTGTACAGAAAGCTTGTTGGAAATTTGAAATACTTGACTTGTTCTAGACCTAATATTCTTTATGGAGTTGGAATTATAATTCGATATATGGAATCTCCAACTGTCACTCATTTTAAGGCTGGTAAACGAATTTTGAGATATGTTAAAGGAACTCTTGATTATGGATTGTTTAATTCATCTTACAAGAATTGCAATCTGGTTGGGTACAGCGATAGTGACTGGAAGATGTTGTATTTACGTGGAGTTCGAAGAAGCAACCCATCATAACTCTTTCAACATGTGAAGCAGAGTATGTGGTCGCTGCTGCTTGTGTTTGTCATGTTGTATGGTTGAGAAAATTGTTTAAAACGATGTATATGTCACAAGAAGAAGCTACTGAGATTTTTGTTGACAACAAATCTGCAATTGCATTGGGAAAAAAAATCCTATTTTCCATGATAGGAGCAAGCCCATAGATACAAGATTTCATTTTATACGAAAGTATATCAATAAGAAGGAAGTGCAACTCAAGTATGTGAAATCTCATGATCAAATTGCAGACATATTCACTAAGGCATTAAAGGCTGAAGATTTTGCAAGATTGAGAGCAAAACTTAGCATAACCAAATTTTGAGTTTAAGAGGGAGTGTTGAAGATATAAACTTAAAATAAATGAGTTATTATCTCTAGAAGTCTATTTAGTTTCTTCAAAGGTCTGTTTCGTTTCTTGAGTAAGTCTAAGAGTTGTTTTTGTACTTCTATAAGTATTATTCTGTTTTAATGAAAGTTGGACAAACGTTGAACCAAAAAGCTTTTGTTCTAGTTTCTCTCTATTTTCTCCTCTAGGTTTCTTCGTTTCTATCTCTATTTTCTAACATGTTTAAGTGTGTGTCCAGGCGGCAACGTGAGGGTTTGGAAGGGATGTGAAGTTGTCATAACCCAAGTTGATACTAATTAAGTATAGCAAAACCGACTAAACTAATCTAGAATTAATAAATTTAATTTAAGAGTTTAAAACTATATTTAATTTTTATTTATAGAAATTGTTTAGTTTTATATCGAACTTTAACTCAAATTCTCCAGTTTAATTCAACTCAAGTAATATTATTTTATTTTTAACAAAATTATATTTCAACAATAAAAAATATTTTAAATAAGGATTATTTATTTAAAATTGTTTGTCTCATTTATTTTTTATGATGTGACCTCATTTTTATTAAAAATAATTGATGTGATGTAGGTATAGTGTAATGATGTAAAAATTGGACCGAACCAACCAGTTCGACTAGGTTAAGTTCGAACCAGACTAGTTTTCTGTTCAATTTTTGTTTTTAACCGTCTTTAATAAAAAACGACCGGTTAAATAATAAACTGGCCAGTTTCCTAACCATGAACCGTGAATCGTGATCCATGAACCATGAACCATGAACCGTCTTCCTAAGAAGAAAGAGAGCGAGAGAACGAGAGTAGACGCACAGACCAACCACTCTATCTGGGAACCACCCACTCGCACATCACAAAGGCATTGGTTCTTCTCCTACCTTTCTCTATGTATATCTATTATCTCTTACTCAAACCCCAAAATCAAAATAAACCGACTTTTAATCATACAATGAAACAGAGCACAAACCCAACAACAGCTAAAGATATGCGTCATTTTATGTGTGTACAACTCAAAAGGAAGTAAGAACAACATAATATTAGCATACTCAAAACAAAGGGTGACACCTTAATCTGAGTCCATGCATACGATAATAAAGATTGAGAGGGAAGAGTAGAAAGATGAAGCTATAGGATAGAAAAAGTAAAAAAGAAAGAAAATCAAGAAGCAGAGAGATGCATACGATAATGAGAGAGATTCAGAGGGAAGAACAGAAAGATGAAGCCATGAGAGAGATTGAGAAGGAAGAGCATAAATGAAGCTAAAGGACGAAAATAATCAAAAAGTAAAAAAAATTCAAGAAGCAGAAAGATGACGGTAATAGCTGTAAGATGAAGCCATGAGAGAGATTGAGAAGGAAGAGCATAAATGAGGCTAAAGGATGAAAACAGTAGAAAAGTAAAAAAAAAATTCAAGAAGCAGAAAGATGACGGTAACAGCTATATTGTTCTTGAAATTTGGGTATACTCTTGGATTTGCCAATGTAGGGAATACGGATTTGACTTTTAAAAGAATTATTTAAAAAATAAATAAATAAATAAATTATGTGGACCAATGTATATAGAAAAAAACGATGATATACAAAAATTAATATTTATATATACATTTTAAATTTTATATACCAAACTAAAAGCTTTAGGAATATTAAATCATGAATATTAAATTATAATAAAATTATTTATTTCTTTAAAAAACTAATCTTTACATGTTATTTTCAAATTTTTTATATTAAAAAAGAAAAACATCAAAATCATCTTATTAATTAATAAATATATTTATTTTTAACTATAATAATAATTATTTATTAAAAATAAATTAGACTAAACCGAAAAGTTGATTAATTTAAAATTTATACTTCTTATTTATTATATACCGATTTAATACTGGTTGAAGTTGATTAATTTAAAATTTATACTTCTTATTTATTATATACCGATTTAATACTGGTTGAACCTTTAAACCTTAAACCTTTCCTTTGTCTAGTTTGATGTCCAGTCCAATTTTTAAAATATTGATGTAATATGACGTTAATCTTATCTAAAATAATAGAAATGATATTGTTGTTAACGTAACTTTGATTAATAAGCTTAGATCCCTAAGAGTGGTATCTTGAATAAAATTAAACCTAAAAATTCCAAACTTTTTAGAATGTTTCTTTTAAAAAAAGGACTCAATACTTGAGATCACTTTCATCTTCTTTAATTGGTTCTCAATTTTGAAAAGATAATAAATAATATACAAATAAAGTATTTAGATCTTTACGTTTTACATCAATTAAATTTTTAAAATTAATACCACTTATATTTGTCTTTAAACTATTTAATAAAAAATTTAAAATTTTAATCATAATCTAATCTAATTAAATTTAACCCAATCTAATTAACTCCAATTAAAATCTAATTAAGTTAATTAAACCCAAGCTCAGATAAGACTTGACTTAGCTGAAGCTCAATCAAACCAGACTCAAACCAAGCCTATCTCTCAAGTAGATCATTCGAACTTCAAAAGAGATTCCTATAGTTCACACCCAGCCCATTGCCATTCCTGATAGTAAATTAGTAATCAAAACTTTTTTAGTTAATGGAGAAATGGGAAACAATTAAACTTAAGAGAATCGATTCAATGATACAATCGATAACTTAATTGTCTTATATTGAAGGAAAATGTTAAGTTTTCTTCACCAACCTGAACCAAAACCATTCAAAATCAACACATTCATGTTCCTCAAGATTCTTATTCTACTTCCACACTGACTTTGATCAGCAACACACAAAAATAGAAAACCCTACAACTATGCCTCAGAAAAGAAAACCTGCTATAACCCAGAAATCAGCATACAAATCCTGCCTCCTTAGTATTTGTAGTCTTTGACGTGAAGGCTCTCTGAGGCACCCTCAGCAATTGTTGCATCACCCTTGTATGTACCAAGGGTTGCCTCAGAGTTAGCCTTGCACCTGGTGATAAATGCAGCCTGAGCCTTCGGAATATTTTCCTCCTTGCCAGCCCATGCCTTGAGAGTGCTCTGTTGAAGAGCACGTCCAAAGGAGAAAGAAAGAGACCATGGCTTCTTGGTCTTTAGCTTATTCATCGCATTAAGGTTGACAGTAGCTTCCTCCTCACTTTGTCCACCGGACAAGAATACGACAGCCGGAACGGCTGCAGGTACAGTGCGTTGGAGTGCACGAACAGTGTGCTCAGCAATAACCTCAGGTGAGACCTTGGGAGACTCTGATCCAGGAGTCACCATGTTGGGCTTCAAAAGAGTACCCTCAAGGAGAACATGGTGATCGTTGAGAGCTTTGTAGCATGCAGCAAGGACACGCTCGGTCACATCAGCACATTTGTTAATATCATGAGGTCCATCAACCAAAATCTCTGGCTCGACAATGGGGACCAAGCCATTCTCCTGGCAAATAACAGCATATCTGGCCAAACCATTAGCATTCTCATTGATAGCCAGTTGAGATGGCTCATTTGGGCCAATCTTGAGTACAGCACGCCATTTAGCAAAACGAGCACCAGCTTGATAGTACTTCTGGCAACGCTCTGCTAGGCCATCTAGACCTTGGGTGGTGGTCTCCCCATTTGTCCCCGGAAGTTCAACAGTGCCCTTGTCAACCTTAATACCAGGAAGAACACCACCCTCCTTCAAGACATCAACAAAGGGTTTGCCTGCAAGATAACCATTACAAATATCAACCTGCAAAAAGATGTTTCGGGGATTTCTTGCAATTTAAGCAGAATTTTGGACACAATCCCAATCGATCAGGGTAGTAATACCTGCTGCAGTCTTCTGATAAAGGGTTTCCTCAAAGAGAATTACTCCACTAAGGTATTGTAGACAACCAGGGGCAGTGAAAAGGAGCTCACGAAGACCACGCCTGTTTGACTCAACATTCTCAACATTGATGCTGGCTAGACGCTTCCCAATTGTTCCAGTAGACTCATCAGCAGCAAGGATACCCTTTCCGGGGGTGCCAATGTAGGCAGCATTCTTAATGAGCTCATCTGCAAAGAGTTAAAAACTTCAGTTGCATGTCATTTACAGTAAGAAAGAAAACATTCAAATCAAGAGAACCATTCAAATTCTGCTTAGAGGTTCAACAGCTCACAAAGTTAGAAGCTCAAAGAAATCCAAATTCACATAAAAAAAATTAAACCATAAATAATCCCCCAAACTAAATGAAGCCTTTAACACAAAAACAGACTAAACAAACAAACTTCTTTGATTTTGTGAAGAAATCGAATATTTTGAAAAAAGAAGATAAAGTGAACTTACCACACAAGAGATTAACATATTCAAACAGTAAAATACAGATGGCATTTGAAAAGATAACATTTGCATTTATACAAGAGAACTAAACTTACCTAAATAATGAAATGCCCTTCAAGAGAGTAAAACAGACTTAGAACAATAAAATTAACATTCTATAAAACCCATAAATATTTAAAGCATAGCACTCATCATCCAATAGCTTTAATACTGTCGTTAATTGCGGATCTTCCACAACCAAGCAAGAAAGTTACAGATAAATTGGACCAACGAACTAACTAAAAATCAACGGAACTCTGATCTATATTCTAAAAATTATAGTCTAGAGCATCGCCAAAAAGAAAGAACTAAATCATTGACCTCAAATTAAAACAAACGGATCTGATAGTCCAAAGTCCAGATTAACCGTGAAAGTGAAAAAATATATCAGAAACAAGCACTTGCAGGACGACAAATCCGATCGCATGCGAATACAATCTTATAGTAGATAAGAAAATGAGAAAAAAACGATTGATCACAAACGACCCGATCACAACGCAGAATAAAATGATTTGATATTAACAGCAGATCCAGAAAGGAAAGAATCGAAAAAATTGCGCCGATCTAATAAAAAACAAAACTTAAAAGCAGTACGTTAACGTACAAATCAAAAAGAAAACATGAAACAAAAACCAGCAGTCAAAATCACAGAATCTATAGATCACGAATCTAAGAACACGAAACGAGCAGTTACAAAAACGATGAGTGAAGGAGAGAAAGATGACGAATGGCTTTTACCGGCGTATTTGCTCTTGAAGCAAGACATTGTCGAATAGAGTATTCAAGAGAGGAAGAGCGAGTGTGTGTTTTAAGACAAACAGTGTTGAGCAAGTGATTTTGAATAGGGGTGTTTGGACTTTGGAGACAAATATAAATAAATACAAGTAACGGACGGAATCATCGGTATTGTCGCTTACTTTTCATGTTTTTGGCTTTCCCTCCACGTAACGGCGCAATGCAGTTGGAGATCACGTCCCTCTTTGGCCGTTGTCCTCTTCATTTACTCTTTTGCCCTCTGTTTTCATTTTTGTCTTGCTCTTCTGCCCTTGTACTCATTCAACATTCATTGAAAACTCCCTATGTCTTGTAAAACCTTTGATTGGTTTTGGAGTAACTATCACTTACGTCTATTTAGCATTAAGCTGGAATTTACTGACGAGTTTATTCACGATAGAAAATTTTGCGGTATTAAAATACAAATAAAAGAATTTACATAAATCGTACTTCTATTTTTTTTATAGGTTTTTAAAATTTTTTATTTTAAGTGTTTTATTTTACATCTATCCAAAACACTTAATATGTAGTATTTATCTAGTAGTGTAAATATTTCTTTATTTAGTCCAATCATTTTCTTACAATAACTTATTTATTTTATATATTTATTTATTTTTCTTGTTGTTTATTTACTTATTTTATTTTTATTATTTATTTTATATTTACATTTGTTCGTATTTACTACTATTATTATTATTATCCTCTATGTTTATTTTTACATTTTATTTGTATTTTTTAATTTTTAATTATTATTATTATTTTGATATATATCTTTTATTATTCTTTATTTCCATTTTTATTTTATTATTCTTGACCTTATTCTATCTTTATTTTATTATTTTTATATTTTTATTGATAAGCATTTGATTATATTTATATTCTATTATTATTGTTGTTATTATTATTAACTTTTATTTTTTATTTTTATTTTTATTTTATATTATTTATCATATAATATGTATATTGTCTTTTTATTTTAGTTTTAATTTTTTCCTTACAAAAATTTCTCAAAAACTTTTTTCTCTTTTTTTGTAAGTTTATTAAAAATAACCTTTTTTGGGGTTTAGTATAAGATTGCGTATTTTCAAATATTATTCCTTAATTAAAAAAAGAGAATAAGAAGTGATCTAATTTAATACATTGAAATAAACTCGAGGGTAATATTGGGAAACGATTTGCATTCTTAAAGCAGCTACCGTGAACTAAGAAGGGTGGGTGAAAAGGTAGTTTTGATCAAGAAAACGAAAGCGAAAACCAGCCAACTGAATCGGGAAGACCAAGTTGTTAGGTCATAGGTAACTGAAAACCAAGGGCCAAAAGACAACACCGATGGGTTAGGTTTGGTTGTGGTTGTGGTTTGGTTCTGGATACACGTGTAATTTGGTCGTCTTTGGTGCCACCTGCTTTTCTTCCACCAAATTCTTCTACCATGTATCATGTAATTTGGCCTTTGAAGTCAAAAAAGAAACAAAAAAGGATCGCTTCTTTAACGGTGATTCTTTTTTACCTCTTTTTTTGTTTGTTTGTTAAGTGATGATATCTAATTTTGGATAATTTTACGTTTAGAAAATACATTTCATTCATTTAAAACATACCTCTCTGTTCTTAACTGTCATAAACTTGGTTTGATGATAGAAAAATATGATTACCTTAAGTCAATTAAAGTTCAAATTTTAACGTATATATATATATAATTGGGAATGCCAATTTGCCTAATATATTTTGTGTTTTCCAAAGTTAAAGCTAATAACCTAACTTTTTATGAGAATATTGAAAGAAATATTAAAATATAATACTTATTTTTTTATAAAATTTTTTTAAGTTATACTCTTATAAGTCATTTTATATAAAAATAGTTAATATTAAATAACTAATTTTATCGTACATTTTTAAATAAATAGCTAATGTTATCTGTCAGTTCAATCAACTGATATAATCTATTTTTGATTGATCGTTAATAAAATCAGCTAACAACTAATACAATTTAAGAATTACCAAATCAGGTATATATTTACTGACAAGCTTATAATTTATGCCACCGCTAGATGGCATTTCCTTATCATTCACCAACTCCGTCTGCTGGTCTAAGTGCGTCATTAGACACACGAGATTCGTCTGTATTATCAGGACCAGTCTCATGAACTGTAATCTCCGTTTCTCAATCTGCGTGCCCATGTGAGGTATAGTAGGAAAGGAATATTTTGGTAATTTATAGAGAAAAGTCGTAGCTCAAACAAACCTAAATTAGTCATATGTTCTGGAATGGTAAGAGTCAGCACCACGAAGGCATGAACCGTCTCATTTGAACCAGGAACGACATTCCGGGGCTGCGAGAGACTTCCATATTGGTTTATATTTAATTAATACAGAGGAACACGAAAAAATGAAAGAAGTCACGCATGGTGAGTGCGATATATATTACTTTTCGATAAATCTAGATGCGCGTGCTTGTTTGCCAGTTAAAAGATGTTGACATAATCGGTATTAATTTAATATTAAAGTTAGTAAAAAACTTCAAATGTATATATGGGATTTCTATATGCAGGACGATTTAAACCTATTTATAAAAATTAATACTACATAATAAAAAAATTCTAATTTTTATAAGTGATTACAATTATAAAAAAAATTCAAACAAGTGTATTTTCATCGAAAAGAATTTTTAATTTTGATTTTCTTAATTTTATTACTTTGCTTAGACTATTTGCTTTTTTTTTTTTATCGACGTGTATCTAAAATTGAAAGGTGGTATAACTGAATCAAATTTTTACTATGAAAGATTTGAGATTCATTAAGAAGATATTTCGGTATTACTATTTTTATGAAAAAGAACGATAGCCCCATGATTAGACTTCAAAAACATATGCGGTCCAACCTCTATGAGGAATATCGACCATTCCCATCACGTAATTACATCTCAACCTACAATTCGTCAAAATCTGAATTTTTAGCCTCGTCAAAAGCCTATTTTTTACATAAATTTCAAAATTGGAACGTGGAATCAAATCTTGTACGCTTTTTACAAGTTTATTATATTCAATTCACTAGATCAGAAGTCAAAAGCACATATGTGAAAACAATCAAAAGTTCAGACGCAACTCGTAATTATTCCAAAAAATTTACAAAGAAAATCTTGAACAATAATTTGGCGGCAGACACAGCATACAAGGTCGAGCACAACATTCAACCTGTTATTCTTGATGACTTAAGGTAGAAAATACGTTACGGTATTATTACAAAGATTTAATGTAAAGCCCATCGTTGACCAAATAAAACAGCCCAGCCCAGCCCATGATTATTAAGGTGCATCAAAGACAACATCTAGAAATATACATTAAGACAACCAACGACAATCATCTTCTTCTTCATTTTCTCCCAACTTTTACAGCTGGTATGTGTCTTAATGTGTTATTTTTCTCCTGCATGTAACACTTTCTTAATAGATTTCCTGATTGTGTTTATATTGCAGAAAATTAGAAGGAAGTGGTGGAGGTTAACAACTTCAAAATCTTGTACACTTACGTAAAAATTTCAGCAGCTATATTATGTCACTTTTTTTGTGATTTTGATCATCTTACATTAGTTTATAGTTGGACTGCTTGTTGTGGCTGTTTGGGATAATAATTGAAGTCATAGAAAGGGATTAAAATGAAGAAACGTGACCAGAAAATGATAAAAGAAGAGGAGATAGGAGAAGACAAAAGGGTGAAGAAGATGACATTTTTTAAAATATAAGATGCATATAGGAGCAAAATAGGAAATGCAAACAGTGAAGGGTAAATCTCGAATTTACTTCCAAGAAGAACATTTTTAGTATTAATTGAAATAAATGAGGGTAAAGTAGGACTTTTAATTAGTTAAGGGTATTTTGGTAATTATCGTAGTTAGATTAGTAAGGATATTATTTTTTATAATTAAGGATAAAGTGGAAAAGGGGGGAATGTTGAATTATTAAGTGTATTTTTACGTAAATTAGTCTAATAGAATTTTGTAAATTTTAGGGCCGATTAAAGAATAATTTGGACTATTAATTAGTTGAGTCTAAAATCAAGGTAAGGATAACCTTGGACTTTACTCTTAAAATAGAGTATCGTTTTGTTATTAATAAATTATATTTTGAATTAGTCATTAATTAAATTAATGATTAATGGTTTCATACATGAATTAAAATGTGTTTTATAGTTATATTTTGTTATGTATATTGAATGTTAATTCAGCGAAAATGTGTAATTAAATAGAGATTGGTTGATAATATGTTGTGAATATTGGTGAAAATCGAGAATCGGTGGCTTGTTTAGGATATGCTACATTCGATGGTCATAGGTTGATAGGTTGTTAGAGCTGAGCGAGGGTAGCTAGACATCTGTTCGTGGAGTAGATATCGGGGCATCTTGAGTCCCGGAGATGTCCTGTGCCGATAGCTAGGTACCAGAATAGTACCAAGATATCCTAAGTCTTGGGGATATCCTGTGCCGATGGCTAGAGATTAGAGTAGTATCAAAGTACTAAGAGAGCTTGAGAAATTGAGGTATCTTGTGCCTTAATTTATGCATTTAATTATGTTTCCAGTTGGTGAAAGATTATGATGAGATGAGATAAATCGACAAATCATTGAATGTAAGCCTACTAGATTAAGCAGGGCCTAGGCAATTCAGTTAATTATGAAATAAAGCATAAATGATACTTGTAAATTAATATTTGTGATAATTATTGTTTGGTAAAATTTTTGAGATATTTGTTAATTGTTTGGATTAGTTTGAGTAATGTCGTGTATATTCGAATTATATGTATGTTTTAATTGGTTGCCTAAGTTTTATAATTATATATTGAGTTACTTGATTTTAAGGATACGGTCGGTTACCCTGATTTTCTTAGAAAAATACTGCAATAAATTTGTATTAGTGTCTTATCTTATGAGAAAATAAAACACTGGACCACTAATTTCTTTTAGAGTTAATTACTAAATAAAGCCTAAACTTTCGTCAATTTTTCAATTATAGCCTGAATTTCAAAAAGTAGTAATAAAATGCTCAAATTTTCAATTTTTTTCAATTTTAACATGAACTTCAAAAAGTAGCAATAAAATGCTCAAACTTTCAATTTTTTTTCAATTCTAGTCCGACATTAGTATTTTTGTTAAGTTTGCTGACGTAACTTATTATGTGTTTCAGAAACCTTAACTATTAATATAAGTCAGCTAAAATTAACATAACAAATAAAGATTAATGAAACGACGTTATTTACTCACATAGTTAAAAGATATTATTATTTAAAAATGACCTAAATCAGATTACGCAGTTTCGAAAACCTTACGCCTTCATTTCAATTTTTTCCTTTGTTTTCAATTTGTTCTCTCGATGCTCTCACCCTTCGATTTTCATATTACGTGGCCCTGATGCCTTCATACTAAAGACATTAGGAGAACAAACTAAAAATAAAGAGCTTACTGGTGCAGCATGCTGTAATGCGAGAGAAGTTTGAGGCGTCAGAAGAATAAACAGAAAACAAAGGGTTGAGGGCATTAGGAAAACAACATATAACGTCAGGCTAGAATTGAAAAAAATTGAAAATTTGAGCATTTTATTGCTATTTTTTGAAGTTTGGACTAGAATTGAAAAATTTTGAAAATTTAAGTATTTTATTGCTACTTTTTAAAGTTCAAGTTATAATTAAAAAATTGACAAAGTTTAGGTTTTTTTTAATAATTTTCTCTTTCTTTTATTGCCTTTTCAGTGTTTGTTCGTTATAGCCCAATAGCTATTCAGACCTAAGAAGCTGTTAGACAGTAGAAGCAATCTGGCATAGGAGAACTCGGAACTCATGTTGACCATTTTACAAGCCCAATTGCAGAAACAAAGATCATGTTCATCAATGAATCCATCAGTTGTTTAGTTGAAATAGATACCCTTTTTTGTTCAAGTATCTACATCGTATTTGAATTTTAAAAATCCTGTCGGCAACTAGCATCCATAATGAACAAGATCAAGTGAACGTACTTGACAGGATTGTGACCCTCAACCATTCCATGCATACAAATCCAAATCAGCCATTAACCTAATGTTCTTCACCAATAGATGGAAGCCATATGACTCGTTATCAAGTCGATAGGGCATGGAGATGGAAACTTCTTTAGTGGGATCAACCCACATGTTTTCATATTTTGTTCTTATCTTATTTCATAAATATTCATTTATTCAATAATAGGAATAATCGATCGGGTGATTTGAATCTCTGCACTCTTTGTCACACGTAATTAATTCAAGAAGTTATACTTGTAGCTCCTAACGACCAGTGTCACGTTTGATGTACACAATAAAAGCTACTCATTGCGTACATCAAATAAAGACTCAGATTATACGACGTCAACGTTTTTTTCTCTCCTTGTCCCAATAAGGATTTTAAAAAAGTGTTTCTAATAATAAAAACTCAATTTTAATTATGTATTAAATAATTAATTTAATCTAAATAAGTTTTAACTCTCTCACATCTGTTAATATTTAAATATTTTATGAAATTATCGATACTCAAACATAAAATCTTCTATATTTAGAAGGTTTACACAGATTTTACGAACTAATTAAACTACTCCAAGCAAAAGGAAGCGGAACTAAAACACGGAAATAGATTCACCTATCAATTTCTAAGTGTACTGAAACTTTTACGCTGGTGCTTAAATTATAACTATTTGAACTGTTATTAGAAACAGATCTTCTTCGATTATAATGTTCTTATCCTCTTTTATTAAATCTTATCAATATATTTATATAAGATCGGTGAATAAAATTAAAACGCATAGAAAAATACTGTAACCGCAAGGAGGATTTCATGTGGTATTCATCGCCAAAGTCCAAGAAACTCATGCTGCGGAAACCTTTGAATTGACTCTGAGTCTCTGACTGGTTAAGTGTGAGCACAGACCCCTAGGTGACAAGTGATGGATTCATATGGTAATCAAGAGCCGAGGAAATTCTGGAAACTACCTCAGAAGTTTTCAGGAAGTAATTTGTATTGTAGCCTAGGCTTAGGCTCAGGCGTCACCCCTTTTGACCATATTTACCAGGGCTTGTCAGAGTTAGTTGGTTTTAGTTTTTCACTCGCCAGAGTACGAAACTTCCCTACTCGCCTCCATCCTTCATATTTGCCTCTCCTTGTGGAAATAGACGGGGCAGAGTCCCAAATGTGTGCGTGAGTTGAAGGGAAAGACGTTACCTCTGATATCAATTCCTCTTGATAACACTTCTTAAATATCCATTGAAGCACCTTTACATCTGTGGAATTGTGGGCCTATTTGACTTAAATTTGCCCTTTATATATAAAAAAAGAAAAAGAAAATGATATTTCCCACAATGAATTGGTACAATAATTAGCCAATTACATCATAACTAAAATCTCAAATTTTAAATTCAATTTTAAGAGACTCAAAATCTAAAAGCAAAAAGCAAAAGAAGAACGAATTGGCTATCTAACGCCAACCGGTTATTCTATATCCTAAAGATATCAGGATAGACCCCTTTAATTGGGGAGTGAAGTTTCTGATAGCATGTGAATGAATGAGACACCAATCCCTGAAAAAGGTGAAGGCGAGCAAAAAGTTGGTTTCCCTGAAAGACTTGTTTTTAAGTACTCCGTCTCAACGTTGCAAGTACACACAAAAAGAGCTTTTCCTACTAACTGCAAACGCTTCGGCAACCCAACCCCATTAGTTGGGTAGTATTGATTTCCTTTTCCAAAAAGTTGGAAGTTTTGTCTGCTCGTTGCCGACTGGCTGTACCAATTCTGTATTAACTCAAATACTGACAACTTCGACACGAGTAGGATTATGTACGCAGATAAACAGTCAAGTCACTTATCCAAGGTTAAAGTGAGTTTTTCTTTACTCAAAAGAGGGTAATAATCATATTAAAACAGTTCTTCAATTTTTCATTTGTTTATATATTTATTTTATCAGGTTATTTACTTTAATTTTTCCAGGTTTTACAATAGTAAAAATCGGTTAATATGATAATGGAATTGACCAGTTTCAATGTCTTGATGCAATGCAATTTCCATGAATTTATCTCCAAGTTGCCAATTGTTTTCAATTAATTTGTTTCTTCCACAAATATTGGAAAGGCAATCATCGAGGAAACAATATTGACAGCCCTGCCATCGGAGACGGTACATTCCGAATGAAACTCACTCTGCGAGTGTTTTAACAAAGATACAGAAAGAAAGGAAGAGGGGCAGTTTTGTTTACTAGTGTAGTTGTTTCATGTACATTAGCTATACAAAACACAATTCACATGTCTTCCTATAATTAACTTTGAAGAATCAGAAAAGAAGAATGGAACAAAAGAGTAATCAAATGGAACAAAAGAGTAATCATGTCAAAAATCGCAACCCAACAGAAAAGGGAAAAACAGTTAAGAAAAACATGGGATCAACCAGGATTCTTAAAAGCATATATCAACAAAGAGAAACCTGCCTTGTCTTGATCCTTTTGTTCCAAGTACTTCTCTTCCAACCACAGCCTGCTATCTAATCCACTTCTTGTCCTAAACATAAAGATAGCGAATCCAGATGCTTCTTTGAAGAACCAGTCGTGCAAATCCCACATCATATCAACCAACACACCATCCAAAAAGATTGTCTGGTTCCCTCTAAAGTTCCACTTCAATCTGTTCACCTGGAAAATCTTCTTATTGTCGATGCAGACAGACAATACAGGACTTTTTGTTTTCGATCCATCTTCGTCTCCACTAAACTTCACCAAAACGTCATGAGCTATCCCTGTATCACAAAACTGTGCCTTGGTAGAATATATTGTGTTACCAGAAAAATGCTCGCTGCGAGAAACCAACGAGGACATGCTCTTAATTGAAATAAGATCTACGGTAGCTTGAGATGTAATGTTGTTCTGAAGCTTATTCTTGAATAGTTTAATTTCTTTAAGGTTGTGTTCGAATCTCCTAATTAAAGTAGAATTGGAATTAAAACATCACCAATGTAATTAAAATCCTATGCGTAATTAACTAACAAAACGTTTTAATATTAACAGTATTAATTTTAGATTTAAGGTTTTGAACACAACTTCGAATGAAATGTTTCCTGGTTTACAACCATTTAACATCCTACATTCAATACACAATTTAACCTTTCCTTAACATGTTATTATTAGTATGTATCTTGTCTAAAAATTTAATCCAATAAACACAAAATTTGAGTAACTTTCAAGATTAGGAGGTTATTCATATGGTTAGAATTATATATGGAGAAACTAGAAGAAGAAATAGATATATTATGTTGTGAAAGTTTCTACTGAATAGTTAACGTTTACTTTTGTCTATAACTCCTGCTAAATCTGCTTCATTTTCTTTATTTTATAATGCTAAAGTGACTTGATCAAAGTTCGTATGGAACTCTTTTGTGAATTTGGATGGTTAAGCATTGATGTCACTTTCCAAGCCCAAAGGCATAAAGTTCTGTAGATAGATCTCGAAGTACAATTTATTGTCGTTTATTGTATAATTAGAAAATGGTGTAGATGGAGATTGTGCTCCTTATAATGAGCAAATCATGCACAAAGCATATAAAATGGGTTAGTTCCCTACACCATAGTTTTGTTCGATCTAGCATAGAATATATGTCTGAAAATTTCTGGGCTCGTTTGTTTTTAAACGTTTCCTGAAAGTCCAACGTCCTTCTCGTGAAGAACAACTAAAGTTTAAGAAAGAAATTTATTCTTTTAGTGTTACATGAATGATTAAAAAATTCTAATCGATTTGATCGGTTCATTCGTAAAAATCTTGAACTATTTAAATTTTCGGTTCGATTTATTTTAATAACTCTTGTTATTAAAACTGGTCAATTTATTAATTAATAAATTTTTATAAACTAACATAAATCAATTAATTTTTATTTAATAATTTTTTTTAATTAAACTTTAAATTGTTCTATAGGTAAGGACAATCTCTTTCACCATATTTCAAAATTTTAATTTTATTCAATCTTTAACTGGTTTTATGACGGTTTTATTCCGGTTGAACCTTTTAAGTTTTAAACCTCTTATTTTACTGGTTTAATTTCTAGTTCAGTTTTTAAAAAATTGGTTAAAATTTTGATTAGACTTGGATCTATTAAATTATATTTATCATTTTGTTGATGGTCTTGATAATGGCTACGTTATTATAGGTTTTTATGTTTGAGTATAGATCGAGAGAAAGAGGCTCTGTGTCTTGGCAAGGGAAAGTCCTCCCATGCAAATACCCTTAGTTGTCAAAATAATAGTAAACAATTTAACTTTCAAAGTACCAATCCAATCACCATGGAATAATTATTCCTACAGAGTTCTCATTCTAACTTAAACTATGATTTTGGAACTGAGAAACCTTGTCAATTCCCTTCACATAATCCTAAGCTACCTCCTTAAAGAAATAGAAACACGACATCCGTTGCCCATGTGCGCACTCTGTCACTACCCGCATTGTGCTTATGAGACCTCTCTGCATGTCTCAGACCTCACGAGCTAGTTGTTACCACCCCAACTCACCTATCCAACTCATGATCTTGATAAAGACAAAACCCATTTAGCCTATTCACAATAAACCCTTCTTTTCACAGATCCGGACCTGGGCAGAGGCGAAGACAAACTAGACCACTTTCTTCTATAGTTCACTCCTCTTACGTCTCTACACTAGTCGACCATTTCCTTCACATGCAAGCATCGCAATGCCAACATTCACGTGAAAAAGAATAATTTATTAATATGAAAGGTTAAAAAACATTAAATTTTCTTATAATTTAAAAGTTAAAAAATTTAAAATTTTGAAAAATTATTGTAATTTTTAGCTAAGTAAACCCTTTTTCTTCCACTAAAAGAATAAGACTAATCACATAATGCTTATATGATGATTTAACTTAACTCTTAAGTTCAAACTAAATTAATTAAATTCGACTAAAAATAATAATTTATTATAATTATCTTAAACTATTAACTTAAATTGAATTTTAATGAGTTTAGATCCCAAGAAAAACCAATGATACTTATATGATGATTTAACTCAACTTTAACTCAAATTAATAATTTATTATGGTGATCTTAAAACTTAAATCAAATTTTAATTAGTTTAGATAATGAAACTAACCAAATGATACTTATATGATGATTTATCTTAACTCTTAAACTTAAATTGAATTAACCAACCATGACTCAAATTAATAGTTTATTATAATTATCTTAAAATATTAACTTAAATCAAATTTTAATTAGTTTAAATCATATTTAAGAGTTAAGATAATATTAATAATATTTGATTAGTTCACTTATGATACTCATAGTGCGTATATTTTGTTGTTATTTTTTAACAGAAATTAAGAGAATTTTTTAAAAAAATTGAAAACTATAAAAATAATTTAAGAATTTTAAAGTTTATACATTTTTTCTAAATTTTTTTAAACGATAGAGGATGTCTATATTTTTTGCCCTCATATGTATGTCTTAACCTATGAAGGAATCTAAATGATATGTGAGACTTAATTTCCTTCTATGTGATCTCTTTTTAAGTTCCCTTAGGCCCGTCATGGTTGCTTCCAAAGAGTAGTCCAGATTGTTATTGCAATTGTTGTAATTCACAGACATTTATACAATAATGTGATACTATAGTATAATCCAGAATCTGCTATTTAAAACTTTAATTGCACCGTCTAATGATATGAATAGAGAGTTGAAATAAGTTCATATATACTACTTGATCCAACGGTTATAATCTTGTAGACATGTGTTTGAATCTCCCAATCATCACACCTACTTTTAGGGTTTCACTATATAACCATATTCTATTCTCCAACCAGTCCTTTATTTCTTTCCTTTTTCTCTATCTGTGAAGCCTAATCGTATTTAATATTGTCCTGTTATTACATTATTGATAGGGTGTACAACTAATTTGTACTCACAGAAGAAACGAACAAAGAAGTGTAGATAGCCCTTATGGCATAATATTCTCCTGACTCAGAAAAAGCATATTGTAGCATAATAGAGAATACTTAAATGTGGCGATTCCCGGAGTTGATAGGAACCCTTTTTTGGAGGGATTATGAACTAGAAAGAGATATTGAAACTCCACAGATCTGATCTAATAGTTACAAGGAAAAAGGGAATCGATGTTGTGATGCATCCGGATTTATGTGTCCTTTTGAAAACCAATCTGTGTGTCTTGTTGTTTAGTTTAGTTTCTGATAGATTGTCAGTGAGGTAGTGAATGGGAAAAGGTGCTTTACACTTCCCCATGCAGTTTTCACTCAGTTCCTCTGTCTCTCAAGTCTCAACCCAACTCATACCCTAAGTACATCTCTATTCTAAGCTCCTATTATTGATCGCAAGCAGACATTAATTCCATGTTAGCCTTTCTTCTGGACAAGATTCAGCAATTAATTAATGTAGGAACATTATTCTTTATCGAAATACTAAACTAAGATTAATTCTGCTAATAAATTAACTCAAGTTTATATAGTAAAATTCCCAAGAGATAGAAAAATTGGAGAAAGCGTAGTGGGGTTGCAAGTCTGTTCCTTGTGCATCTCAAAAGCTTGTACTATAACTACAAAAAGAAAAAAAAAAGAACTAACTAAACTTGAGATTCATGGAAATTATCGGTATCCATTCCTGGTTTTTCATGTTTATAAACTATTGTAATGTTTCGATGGAACCAACAATATTGGCTGTTTATACGTATCACAATTATACATTTTATATCAAGTCTCAAACTTTCAAGATAGTTAAAGAATATAATGAAGAAGAAACCAGGAAATGGTAGTATATCCATTCAACTTGGGGTGTTCATCAACTACTTTACTTTAGGAATCTCACCAAGCCTGAGTTCAAGATCCAATTCTTCAATGGAGCAAGGGCTAAGTTTTACCTCAGATTGGATGTCATGTTCATCAACTGAATTTGACTTCAGGAACAAAGGTAATGATGTTGCATCTGTTCTTCTTCTCTTGCAGCCTATAGTCTCTTCATGTTCATCACCAGAGCTCGCTGGGGGAGTTCTTCGAACTAACAGATTCAAACTCATAGACAAATCAGGCTTCACATAATCCACTTTGGCGCTATGCCCTGATTCTACAATTCTTGGATTCTTGTCTCCATCACTCTGTGGATCAGATACATGGCAATATTTATCAGGTAGAGGTAAATTTTGCTGCGATGAAGAGGAAGATCTAGGAGAAGTTTTGTCTTTGTCAATAAGGGAAGGAGAACAAGGCATGGGGAAGAAGGATTTTACATGGACATTCTCTTGAGTAGGTGTTGATGATGAAACCCTAGATGGGGAAGATGGTGATGGAATAGCTCCAGGGACATAATTAGGGTTATGGTTATAAACCAAGGTATACATATGAGGAGAATATTGGAAACCCGAAGAAGAGTAAGGATTTTTAAGATGATTAGGATGTTCATGGTGAAGAATTTCATTGTCTGGGTTTGGAGATTGCTTAAGTCTAGCTCTATCCCTTCTGTGGACGTTCATGTGACCGCCAAGAGCTTGAGCTGATCTGAATTCTCTTCTACAAAAGCTGCAACTGTAGGATCTTGGAGGCCATATAAACCCTCCAAGTGGACCTGCTGCATCTTCTGCAAAAGCTTGCTCTTCCCATGAATCATCATGTAGAGTTTTGGTTGATGATTGAAGATTAGAACTCAAAATATGCTTTTGCCTAGTCCACATCCAAAGTGGAGATTGCTCCATAACCACTTGTCTTCCAGAACGAACTTAGTTCCCTCCTTTAGGTTTCAGGATGGTATATTATAAAGAAACATAAATGAGAGAACTACTGAAGACTAAATGAAAGAGGATGGGGCAGAGAGAAGGAGGGAGGCATAGGCATAGAATAGAATCATAAATATTATGATATGTTGAGAAGTTGTTTAATGGAAGGTGATCAAATTGGTGTATGCAACTATTTTCTTTGGGTTTTCTGTTTGGTTTCCAAGCAAATCAAGGTTTTAAATTACAGAAAATTATAGATATAAGATACATTATGGCTGCAGGTTATTATGACAATTTACAAATGATACAGATATTATTACAAGTAATACGAGTAGAATTATGATAATGATATACAATTTAAAACTATATTCCATAGTATAGACTAACTCTTCATTTTTGTTCTTTTTGCTCTGAAATTTCCTTGAGAAGAGGGAGATACTTTATATTAAATCATTGTAGTGGGTCTTATGAAGTCATACTTGTGCGGTGTATGTGTGCTTGCTGACAAACTGAGATTGCTTCTGACTGAAACCTCCTTGAAGATGTCCAGGAACACCGGTCAATTATTAGGCTCTATACGTGCACAGATTTATGCTATCCCTTGTTTACTCCATCCAAAATTCAGCCTTCTTGATTAATTATAAGGAATTGATGAAAGCAAAGTCTATATACACATTAAGTGTTTACTTGTCACGAATACGGTGACTTAAGTTTGTGATATATTCTGCATTTCTGGTTAAGATAGCTCTATAAGCATTTGACAAATGTAAAAGGAACCAAAAAAAAAAAAGAACCTTAATTTAGTGGTTTTAATTATTGAAAATTTAATCCGGTGATTGGGGACGTAGAATTGTAAAATTATTATAACTTCCTCTTTATTTATAATTTAACTTTCCTAGAGATTTCTTATTACTAATAAAAAAAAGGTTCTCATACATAAAATAATAAGAATTAATTTTTTAGAAAGATGACAATTTAGTGTTAAGAGAAAAAATAAATTTAAAAATATCATTTTATAACAAAATAAACGAAATGGCTAAATCTAGTTAAAAGTAAATAATTTAATCTATATTAAAGTAACTTACTATCATCTTTCACCATTATTCTTAATTAAACAATTAATTTAATTCCCTAAAAATAAATTTATTTAGTGATAGAAGCTTATTTCAGCTAATTAATATTAGCGCGATTACATTTTGATAAATCTCATTTTACTTAAATATCAAATTTCATCAGTTTAATGTTTTCAAAAATAAAGATTAACTAATGTTGCTGTGATAAGGGTGATATGAAACCATTAGAGAAATCAAGTATAGAGAAACGGATCAAGAATTTGGCAAATTTTTTAGGGTTTGATAAATCTAAGAGTTACTTTGCTTTTAAAGATATCCTGATGAATATTTTATCAATGGGATGCAGTGCTTCCGTTTTCTACATCAGATAAAGGGTTGAACTTGGGGATGAGCAAACTGCATATTGTTAGCAAAAGCATCCTTCTCTTTTCTTTTTCTTATAATTATTGAGAAAAGTGGAAGAAAGAAACAAAAATAGGGTGAAGAAACGCAGATATAGAATCGACAAGTTAATCAATTATCATTGAACTGTTTCAATCATAATTGACTAATCAATTTTGTCATCTAATTATTTGAAATCTTATGCTTAGTGACTGATGATTTCTTTTATATAATAGAAAGGGTACTTAATTTATAGATTATGATAGGAAAGCTTATTGGCCTGCGTAGGATTATTCCCTTCTTTACCAGGGCCAAGAAAAAGTCAATCTTTTTTTTTTTCATCTTCTGCTTGACATTTTCCAAGAGCAAATACGTTTACTTTATTCTTAACCATAGAGTAAAATTTAAAAATACACGCAAATTTGGGAGTATTTTTTTGAGAGTTAACCTATAGAATAAAAATTATGATGGGAGCTAAATAAATGCACTATAACATTTTGAACCATAAACTATGTCTTTTAAAAATAAGATTTTGAATATGTGGTATGTAATTTTTTTGGTTGACTAAGTCATCTCGTTTTAGTTATGAATAAGTTAGATTGATATTAAATTAGATACAGTAAAATAATTATCGTAGATCTAATGTTCAAGTTTTACAAATAAAAAGTATTTTTTTTGAAAAGTAAAAGGAATTTTTACTATAGTTAAAACCATATCTACATTATAAGAAATTCAATACATTAAGTCTACCATCATATTTACAATATGACCAAATAACTCCCTAAATAAGGCAGTATAGCTGTCTGCAAGACAGACAACAAAGAGAACCACTAAAGACACCACTTATACTTCATCTCCATGGAAAGAGTGGGCTGGATGTTGCATGCCAAGATAGGTTTTTTAACCTCCTATTGTTAGTATTTGGGATTTTTCTTTCTCTTGCTGATTTTCCTTTTGCAGTTTTAGTCTGCACACAAAAATCTCTTGGAATATTAGGGACTAGGGCTGCAGCTGATAGAGAATCACAGTCTTCTGCTACCAAATCTGAATTGCTTTCCCAAGAGGAAACTATTTTCACATAAGTAGAAGAATTACAATTCAATGCCAAGACATGCTCTGCCCCAGGATGTTCTGCATTATGAGAGATAACCCCAATCCCCTAACTTGCCACATAGTTAACACTGAAGTTTACCATTGCTGTCTGTTTTTCATACACCAGCCTAGCCTTAGAATTCTAATTTTTCCCAACAATTGCTGATGGAGTCAACATGTTGGCCCTATCTGTCTGACAATGCTCTAAATATTGTGAGGTGATCCACTCCACTATCCAAACTCTCCACATTGTTTGTACTAGAGTTGTCCATAGCGATTTGTTCAACATTTGCAAGCTGATCTGGAGATGCTTTAGCATCAATATTTTTAGTTATCTTAATATGTTTGAAAGGAGTATT